>JARDWD010000763.1:0-238395 GCA_029034505.1 Ornithoptera priamus
CATGATGGTTAGAGCGTGCGGCCTTCATTCCGAAGGTCGCGGATTCAAATCTCGGCATGTACCGATAACTTTAATAATAAAGTTATGTACGTTTGTGATCTTTAGTTACAACAGCGAAATACAAACGGTGAAGGAGAACATCGCGAGGAAACCAGCACATGAATTAGAATTTATTCTAACGTGTGTGGTGTGAAGTCACCAATCTAGATTGAGCCCGCGTGGTGACTTTGGCCCCTCGCCCTAATATTGAGGGTAGGCCTGTGCCCCAATAGCGGTGACATAAATTGGCTGTTGGTAACTAATTTAATATTGTCATATACTAACTTGACAGCAGCTTTAGAGCCAGGACCCCAAAACGGCGTTGGATTGAACTGGAAACGAAGGCAGCCATCCCTCCTGCTGATCGGATTTGCATCAGGCCTCACGTTCAAGTCTATCGCAGTCTTAATCTCTTGGCTCAATATATATTTTGCTACCAAATTAGCTTCTAACCTAAAAAAAGTTAATTATATTAAAATTTATAAACAATAACAGAACAAAATTGTGGAAATTTGTTGTGTCAAGTGGATTAGGAAAAACTTTATCATCAAACGAGCTGCAAGACATGTCACATTTCACACAGTGTGAGCGGTTAGCTACTGCGCCGTGGAGGCAGTCAAGTTTTCTGATACATTAATCACACATAGAAATTAAAATTTGATGTATTATTTACTGTTCCCCTTTGCAGCTTTGCTGGCCGTAATACCCTCGCAACCACTTTTGAGGATAATGTTTTGTAAAATTGGTTCTTAGGTTACCAATATTCGACAAAAGGAATAATGCTACCAAATTTCAAGTCTCCAGGAGTTGTGGTTGCAGAGATATCGCGATAAGTCTCTACATAGGTGGAAATCTCTTATATCATCAGCCGATAGACGTTTCGCGTTGCTCGCATCCATTGGGTTTCAGCGATTCTCACCAGATCGTCGATCCACCTTGTGGGAGGCCTTCCAACACTACGTCTATCTCTTGTATATCTATTTATATTTAGAATTTCATAGATCTTTCATCAATTTATTTCTTTTATAAATACATAATTAATATATTACATAATATATAATTAATAAACTTTTATAAATATTTTCGTTTCGTATTATTCACGTGGTTGCTGTAGAAAGTCATTTGCAGTCTAATTTTGTATTACAGCCATCAAAATGGGCAGGGTACACCTCGTATATATATATGTGTGTATATATACATACGTGTATATATATGTTTGTGTAGATACAAACGTGTATATATATGTTTGTGTAGATACAAACGGAAAATTAAACTCCACAGATCTAAATAAAGCACCCTATCATTCTAGGCCTAATCTTAGAAGAAAAAAAATCTAATTTCTGTTAAACAAATATTGGACTAACAGCACCAATCAATAAAATTTTAAAATAATGTGTTGTTTTTATATTTTAGTGTACATATAATGTCGGCTTCCTATTTAATAAATAGATTGTGTAAACTCACTTAGCTGGTTTTATGGGACGTGTTTTCTCCCAGGTGCGAACAATGTCCCATATAAAATGCGCGGGCGCAGCTGTCTTTATCGACAGCTTGGACGCGTGCGAATAGGACACTTTGTATCCGGCGTTCAGTATCGCCGATCTGAAAAACACGCAACCATTGAATATAGCAGCGCCATAGCACATTACTTTAAGTATCGATTTGAGAGTATTAAGTCTCAAATTCAAAACCGATTTCATTATAGTGAACACTATGATTATAAGTTGATCTAATATTTCTTCGATTGATGGGCTACATTTAGTAGCAGACGGCAATAGGCGCTTTTTTTTTTAATGATGAAGTTTGCGCCGCAAGTTTTATTAATAACTATGGTAGCTTCATCGAATTCAGGGGTCGCTGATCTGGTATTCGCGAACTATACGGTTATTTGTGTAATAATCATGATGAATGCTCTATTGTATGTAATTTAGAAAAATTAATAAATTTCCAAAACATTTGGCAAGTACGCGACCGTACGGCAATCTGACTGCAAATTTCGAAATAAAAGAAACTGTTGTGGTTGTATCAGTAGGCTAAGTAATTATCAGAATGTAAATTTGCCGCCATAATAACACTACTGAGTTCCACCTGCCTAAGTTTTTTGAGCGAGCAAATGATTAAATATTTCCAATTTACGCACCTCATAACCAACATTGGCATAGTTTCCAAATTTACCTTGCCAAAGAGTTTATCCAAGGTGTAATACAGAGGTACATCTTGCAGCTCCTCTCTCACCATGGATAGTACACCCTCTATTCGCTTCGCTGTGCCAAAGAGTTGGTGCCTGTCTTGCACATAAGTGAGGAGCCGGGAAACAAATACTTCATCATGTATTGGTGCAGACCAGATCGGACCTCCAAGCTGTGGTAATTTTAATATACAAATTCATGATCTTGTTTAATCATTATCATCGTCATCAGCCCATCTGCGACCACAGATATAGGATTCCTTCAGGTTATCACATTTTTGGGTGCCTTCAAAAGCTGAGTAAATAGGTTTTAGGCCAGTGTGTTTTAACACCGCAGATCATATCACTACTGAACAACAAATGATATCCTAAGAAAGCATTAAGCTATTTACATTTAAAAAACAATCTTGAGTTGTCTTCCTTGAGTATTTATTTATTACAAACACCAAATTATACTGGTAAAAAAAACAGTACAAACATGGCTTGAATAAATAATTTAAAAACCTGTTGATATAAGTCATCATAAAATTTTATTGATGCTTTGATGGTGATTGAATACTAAGCATTTTATGAACCAGTCTAGTGTGAAGTTTTAGTATAGTCGGGATTTGGGAGGAGGAGGTTACTGCTCATGCCAAGCATTCAGTTAGATTCCAGGGATTCCTTAACACCCTTAGGTTGCTCATCCAGGACTTTACAATCTTACATAATCATGGTTTCCTTTAGTTTTTTTTTCATATACTACCATTCAAAACATAACACCATCACAAACCGCTTATTAGCATATGATATTGAAACATTAAATAAACAATTGTCTAATATTCAATAATAACAAAATTATAAAGAGAATTTTTGATTTACCCACTGCTGGGAATAAGAAGCTATAAAAGTAACCAGTTAGTATTTAAAAGAAGCATACAAACATGATGTTTTTGGTTGCAATGTACACAATGTTCCCCCACTAAAGGTACATTTGGCAAGTATGCCTTCATCTGTTCTGGATTTTTATCTGTAGGGTTCGGCTTAAATCCGCCCAAAGGTTGGAGAGTGATGGTATCGCAACCAACGCATTGGTATACCATGGACAATTTACTGAAACAAACATTGTAATTATTTTTATCAATTTGTATTACAAACATCTAAATTATTTTTCTAACATGTATGGTGTCATGTACAAAGCTCACCTAGTAGTTTTCTTGCAATGAATTGCACCAGAATACACCTTAACAAACACACGGATGTAGAAATCGGCAGATATACTTAAAATAGGTACTATGTACCGGCTGTACCTATTTGCATGTTGCTCTATACATTGCAACAATATTCTTAGTGCCTGAAAATAAAAACTTCACAATCTATTATGAATCTTAAAGAAAAAGAAGGGTATTAAAAACGCAGCTTAAGGAAAATTATGTAAAAAAAGAATTGTGAATGTCTGATAATTGTTAAGTATAATGTTACAAATATCTAAATTTAATTTATATTTTCTTAGTAACAAATATTTTTATCCAATTGCCTCTCACCATTTCATGGCAGCACTTTGTTTTCAAACTGACAGCGCCATATTTACAATAGCAAGTTTCCGGCGAATTTCCCGCCAAAACTGCCATGTCAGTTGCAGTGATGAGCAGAAGACCGCCATCTTGTACACTTTGAACTGCGGAATCCAGGAAAATGGATGGACATCCATAGGGATCAAGATCTATAGCTGCAAAGCGTTTGGTTGGATGCTTGTGTTTGTACATGAGCATGCTGAAATAAGAATGAACACAAATTGAAAATATATGCACTTGTTTATTATAATGCCAAACCTACGTAGAGCTACAGATTGATTTGACTCTTAATAAATGTGCTAATTAATAATTTGATATAAACATTATTAATTAAACTACAATTTTTGTTCTATATAATACTATGAAAGTCAAAAAATAAATAAAACTTTTTACATACCATGCATCATCATGGCTAGTCTCTATAATATTCTGTACATCATTGTTTATTACATTAGATTTAATTGTTTCCACTGCCTGTTGTGATAGATCATTAGCTACAATCTTTGTAACATTTGGTACCTCCTTGGCATAACGAATGCTTCTTAAACCAGTTGCAGATAATGCTTCTAGAATTATAACTGGTATCTGTAAACAAATCTAAAACTTATATTCGTTGAAAATGCTTACTATATTTTTGTTTGTTACATTTGCATACTAATAGTACTTGCCAGAAATTAGCTCTGCAGAAGCTAATTTAACCTTACCAGACCGTCTCTAACAATAGAATACTACTATCAGTACATACCATCAGGTATCTGACATATTTTCCTTAAGAAAAATGTTTATTTGCTTTACTTTTTCATATAGAAGTCAAAATAAATACCTGAGTTTCATTATTAATTACATCAGATATTAAATTATTACTTTTCTTCACTCCTTGCTTAGCAAGTTTTTCAGTTATATAATCATTGGTGAATACACTCAGCACAGCTATGCTTAGGTCTCTATTAAATTCTTGAACAGGATTGTAAAATACTTTATCCGTTTTAAGACTGATTTCAGCTTGACCTTCCTTTATTGTTTTTAATGGTTTTTTTAAAATTGTAATGTCTTCCATTTTTATGATGGTCTAAAAAAATTGTTACTTTTTAATAAATACTCGTAATATATTATAAACAATAATTTTTTTAACAAATGTTTTAGAAATAACTGATAAAATAGACGTAGATATAAACATTAGCAGAATATTAATTATCAACCCAACTACCATCTACAGGCAAAATACACTAACCCATAAAAACATTAAGTTTAGATAAAAAACGTTATTTTTCAAATGTTATAACCTTATCTTTTTCTTTTGAAACATGGTTTATAAAGTTACTCAGCTCTTGTCTCCCATAATAAATAATATGATATATATTACGTGTATTCTGACGTGTACAAGATTCCCAAAAAGAGGGTTGATGTCAGGCAGGCGGCCGGTCGTAAAAAGTTTAGCCAAAACTATTTACAACATGTTCGGTAATGAAGAACATGTTGTGCCGACCCTACATAAAGTGGGACCAGGGCAGGGAAAAGAAGAAGATATTACGTGTATTCTGTGTCAGTTAATGGTTTGGATGATAGCGTTATTGACAAACCTTTGTGGTTTTTCAATGTCTACTGTATTACTTTGAATGAATTTGATTATTTTGTAAACATGATAAATAAATTTAAAAAATATAGAACCTTAACGACGAAGACTACATGATATTGACAACGTTAGATGATAAGAGGTGAAATAAGATACTTAAGTAAAAAATAAAATTTATAGGTGATTAAGAAGTATAGTCGTACAAACCGTAGAAATATGTTTTAAAATCCTAGAAAATCCCATTAGTTTAAAAAATGTGCATTTGTTATGACATTTTTGAATGGACTATGTTGACAACTAATAATAGTTTAAAAATACATCACCGTAAATAATTTTAATTTAATTTAATTTAGTGAAATATGTACAAAAATAAATTTAAAAAAATAAGGAAAAACAAACGGTTAAATTATTTAGATTATTTTTGTAATGTTACTTTCACGTTATCATTCCTTTATCTTTTAGAACGATTTTAAACATGTCAAATTTACATTAAGTTCTGTTTGAAGAATCTGGAAATATAACCTTTTTGTAGTAAATGATACAATAAATATATAATAAATGGTTATAATTAACTGTTCATTGTAGAATTACAGAACTTAAATATGCATACCGCCAACATACTAATTCGTAACAGCGTCCTATTGAATCCAAAGCTAAAGTCTAATTCAGGACGATTAGTTCGGAACTTTAGCAGAATTGCATCACACAATAAAAAATTGCAGAACACTTCTAACTATAATGGATTAGACTTACATAGGCGGGTGTGTAGTTATAGTGTTGGTTTCCAGTCTTTATCGAGACATTTCTTTAATGTGAGATTTTATTCAAGTGAAAATAAAAACGATCCCCCTGAAGAAGAACCTAGTGTTAAGGATGAGACGCCCTTGTTTAGCAGCCAGTTACCTGCTACGGTAGCAGTTCCCGAAGTATGGCCGCAAGTGCCGGTGATCGCGATTAACAGAAATCCAGTATTTCCGAGGTTTATTAAATTAATTGAGGTTAGTTATTTATTTATTTAATTTTATGTTGCTGCATGGAAATTTTACTAAATGTAAATGAAATGATATTATTTCATGTAATGTTTACTGTTTGCACTAGGTTTGTGTTCCTAATTTTTCTTTCTTTCTGTGGGCCTACTGGAAAAGATTTCAACATGAAATAAGTAGTGCTCTTGTACTCTGTATCCTTATTGTCGTGTTTGTTCTAACAGCTGTGTGACCAAAATAGAAATAAATAAACAATATTAATTAGTTTTTTATTTATCTGTCGGATGTCTGATATACACCTAGACATTTCGTTTACAGATGAGTATCAATTATGATGATAATATAGTTATTTTTAACATACATACTATGTAAAAACCAATAGACTACATCATTCATAACTTGTTGATTGTTTCAGATATCGAACCCTAACTTAATTGATTTGATAAGGCGTAAGGTAAAACTTAATCAGCCTTATGTCGGTATATTTTTACGGACGGAAAGAAGATGAGAAATCTGATGTAATATCTAATGTGGATGATGTGCATCAAGTGGGAGTGTTTGCACAGATTCATGAAATGCAGGATATGGATTATAAACTGAGGTTGGTGGTGATGGCACATAGAAGGATACGCATCACTGGGCCATTTATAGAGGAGGAAATTGAGACTGGGCCTGCAGGTATGGCAGTTTTGGATAATGATAATGTTTCTTGGGTAATAAGGGCTAGGGTATTGTCAAGATGTAATGGCTAAAACAGGAAACCTAAAAACAAGATATAGAGCACTTAGTTGGAACCACAGATCATTTAGATTTAGCTATTTGGGGATAAATAACAAGTACTTAGTAGTTTACAATTCTATGTTTTTTTTTGTAATTATCAACATATAATTTTTAAACTATTTACAAAATTATATAATATGCAATTAACTTTATATTGTCTTATTTCATTATTACATAAATTTTAAATAATTGCTTAATCAAAAAAGACAAGGTTGCCTATTACTTGTTGGAGACTTTGCTGACGCTTCACTTCTGAAATGATGCTTATCATTTCAGAAATGAAGCTTAAGTTTCCTATATTTGATGTGGAAATTGATGTTACCCGTGAAGAAACAGACGCCGAGCGACGCCGGCGGAAGTATCGCAACAATAGGCGGCAGAAGAACGAGCCAGAGAGTGAAGAGAAAGTCGAGAAGAAGAAACCTGTTGTTGACCAGGTTTTGATGGTGAAGGTCGAGAATGTGATGCATGATAAGTTCCAGCAGAATGAAGAGGTGAAGGCCCTGACACAAGAAGTTATTAAAACGATTCGGGATATCATCAATCTGAACCCTTTGTACAGGTACCTAATCGACAAATTAATTTGGAGGATGCATGAATAGGTTTGAAAGCGCATTTATGGAAAGTCTTAGTAGACATTTGTTTCCGTTATATTCCTATTTTAAAATAATATTTGACAGCCATTGAAAAAGTGTAAGATTACCTTTACTGCCACTAGCCATAATATACCCATCTCGTAAAATAATGTGACTAAGTAGGGAATAAAACAAAGTAAAAGCCAATGGCTTACCCTGTGGCTGCTCGTAGTTACAGCTCTTGCTTATCTGTGGAAACTACAACATTAATGAAATCATAAAACGTTTGTTATTAGGGAGTCGCTGCATCACATGCTGGCTCAGGGTCAGCGTGTAGTAGACAACCCTGTGTACCTGAGTGACTTAGGAGCGGCGCTTACCGGCGCGGAACCCGCTGAATTACAGGCAGTGCTAGACGAGACAGACGTGAGTGTTCTTTTTAACTGACAAATTCTAAATATAGTGTCTATGTTTTATTATGTGGCATCACAAAGTACGTCTGAGAAGTAATGTGAAGCTAATAGTGTGATAACCAGGGCTTTTTCTTCTCAGATTCCAAAGCGCCTGTTGATGTCGCTATCACTCCTCAAGAAAGAGTATGAGTTGTCTAAGCTGCAGCAAAAGATTGGCAAGGAGGTAGAGGAGAAGGTTAAACAACAGCATCGAAAATACATTCTCCATGAACAACTAAAGGTAAAACTTTTTTAATGTATCATCGTCAGTCGATAGACATCAACTGCTGGACATAGGCCTACCCCAAAAATACTAATGTATATTTGATGGTATTCTACTGGTAAGAAGAACATTTCTACTGGAACATTAGTTCTTCCTTCTGATTGGTATAGTTAATGTTATCTAGTGTGTAAATGAAATTACTACAATAATGACAGCTATTATTTTATCTTTAAAATGGAGTGCAATGTGGTGTTGACGAAATAGACTGTCTTTATAAATGTATCATCATCATCATCAATCGATAAACATCGACTGCTAGACATAGGCCCCACCCAAAGATCTCTATATTTTTAGGGATTTATATGCAGGATTAGGGCCACTTTTCACCACGCTGGCCCAATGAGGTTTGGTGGGAGCCGGAGCCTCGTTTGTTGATTAGCAGAGTGCACCATGACTAGGTGAAGTTGGCTTGGGTCCCATGAGTTGTGCGGGACCCCTTACACTCCATTACTCCTTATATGCTTAGTACAATATAATAATTTTATTTCTGTAACTGGAAGTATATCTTATAATAATAATTAGTATAATACTATAAAAATGTTGCTATGTAAATAACCTGATCATATATAAAAAGAACCTATAATATATAAAAAGAAATGAAAAACTATATATAAATAAATGTGAACATTCTCAACAAAAATGTCCCACCAACCTGCATTTGGCTAAAGTGATGGAAAATGGCCCAAATCTCCCCGTATGAACCCCTACAAACAAGCCAGCCGGAGGCCATGCTCACTGTGGACCGATTGTTGTGGAGATCTTTGTGGGAGGCCCATGTTCAGTTGTGGATGGCTGTCTGCTAATGATAGTAATTCTCAATGAGAAATAATATACATGGAGATTAATGTTTGAAAACAATATAAACCATACATATTTTTTTAAAACTCATGATGATTTCATGTCTAGGACTTGGGGCTATTCATCTACCCTAGACACCTGTGAATTGATGAGCGTTACAAGTTGTTATTCTAGAAAAATGCCAGTTTCCTTGCAGTGGTTTCTTTCACCAGATGTTTAAGCTCAGTGGGCCCAAACCAAATATTTATAACATCATCGTGTCACAGATTTTGCCAGTTTTATACTTATTTAAAAACCTTTGTATAATTTCTAGAATGCCATCATTGTCAGCAGGAGTATCTAAAAGAGATATGAGAATGCTGCTGCTGGTTCAAATGTTGATAACCATAGTTTTTTTTCATCAATTGATTTATATTTTAATTTCAAGTTCTAATGATAAAAAATTGGCAGGTGATCAAGAAAGAGCTCGGGTTGGAAAAGGACGACAAGGATGCGATAGGTGACAAGTTTCGTGAGCGACTCGCCGATAAGAAAGTGCCTCAAGCTGTGCAGACCGTCATCGATGAAGAGCTCAACAAGCTTAACTTCCTTGAGAGCCAGAGTTCTGAATTTAAGTAAGTAAATCATCAATATTTTAGAGAACTGATGGTAAGTGATTATAGATTATGTCCATACTCCTTACAATGAGTTTACAGCATAACAAACAGACAACCACAACTGGAGCTCGCTGGCCTAATGGTTAAAGCGTGCGCCTTCATTCCGAAGGTCGCCAGTTCCAATCTCGGCATGTACTGATTACTCTAATATTTAAGTTATGTATATTTGTGAACTTTAGCAACAACAGCGAAATACAAACGCTGAAGGAGAATCATCGCGAGGAAACCTGCACATGAATTACAATTTATTCTAAAGTGTGTAGAAGTCATCAATCCGCATTGGGCCCGCGTGGTGACTATGGCCTATCACTCGCGTAATGAGAGTAGGCCAGTGCCCTAACAATGGGAACGCAAGTTAGCTGTAAAGAACCACAAACTCCAGTAGAGACCTTCATGTTACTTATGTTTTAGTGTTACGCGATGCTACTTGGACTGGTTGACGTCATTACCATGGGGAGTAACGTCAGAGGAGAACCTGAAACTAGCCGACGCGCAGGTGATTCTGGATGAAGACCACTACGGCATGGAGGACATCAAGAAGCGAATTCTCGAATTCATAGCCGTTTCGCAGCTTAAAGGCACCACACAGGGCAAGATTTTGTGCTTTCACGGGCCCCCAGGAGTCGGCAAGACCAGCATCGGTAACTTAACCCATTATTTATGAACTAACTATAAAATGTGAAGACCTTTTATAGATTTAAGTTGGTTTACTTGACTGTTAATGATTAGTATCTAAAGTATCATTTGATTACCAGCTCGTTCCATCGCCCGCGCGCTGAACCGGCAATACTTCAGGTTTTCGGTGGGCGGCATGACCGACGTGGCAGAGATCAAGGGCCACCGGCGCACGTACGTGGGCGCAATGCCCGGCAAACTTGTGCAGTGCCTCAAGAAAACCAACACGGAGAACCCGCTGGTGTTGATTGATGAGGTCGACAAGATTGGCAAGTGAGTCCATACATACATTGCTCATGTCAACTGACTCGAACCTAATGGATGAGTGGACAGTTTTATTCATGTACAGAGGGATTACACTTTAATTATACTTCATGATAAGTATCAATAACCCCTAGGGTTATGGTGACATGCTCCCAAGGACTTACACAACTCTGCAATGCTGTTATGGCTGATGATAATAATGATGAATATAAGCAGGGGAGTTCACGGCGATCCGGCGTCAGCACTCCTCGAGCTCCTGGATCCGGAGCAGAACGCCAACTTCTTGGATCACTACCTAGACGTACCGGTGGATCTGTCACGCGTACTGTTCATCTGCACAGCAAACGTCGTTGAACACATTCCGGAGCCCCTGCGCGATCGAATGGAACTCATCGATATGTCCGGTGAGTTGTCCACATTTCTACCTTATCACTGATACATTGTTAATCCAATCTGACCTAACCCTTTACTACCAGGTGAATATTATGCACATCTTGTTTCATTCTTACTAAAGCTTTATAAAAATCCTTCAAGTAATGAGATCACATCATTCACATAATATTAGGTCCTTACATATGAAATTAGCGTTTTGTCGTACTGACCGCTTTGATCTGAAATATCTCCTCTTTGGTTAAGAATTCCAAATTCGAATTTATAAATTCATTTAGCTGGTACATTTATGTTTTGGAAACAGTCATTCATTTGTTTTTTTCCACATTATCTTTTTCTTTGGCGTCGCTTATTACTGCACAATGGAAAATATGAAATATCGGTATATTTACCAGTACGAGTTCTACCGTGGCACCAGTACCAGTGCTGCAGGAACAGCTCGAAGGAATAATGATGTATACGGCGCGGGTGTCGCAAAAGAAAGCACGACATGTTTTTGGTTTCAACGTTTTCGTTCTGGAAATAACGACCTTCAGAACCAACGTCCACGGAGGGACGGCCGGAGACCAAAGTGGAAAATGAAGAATTAAAGGCTATTGTAAAAGCGGATCCATCACAAAGTATTACTACTTGTGATGATAACTGGATACCATAGGATAATCGGAAGCACTCGTCGCAATGGCTGAACGGTGGAGACCCAGCCAAATCCTACCCTAAACAAAAATTTATTCAGAAAAAGTTACTGGTGAGTGTTTGGTGGATTGGCGCCGGTGTAGTTCACTGCAGTTTTCTAAAATCTGTCTAAACGATTACGGCAGATATCTATTGTCAGCAACTGCCGACCATGGAGGAAGAACTAGCTGCTAAACAACCGAGATTGGTCAAACGCTCTAGACCATTGTTGCTTCACGACCACGCAACACCACCACCACCACCACACATTGCACAACATACAACCATTAAGTTAGATGAGCCACAATTGGAATGTCTGCGACATCCACCGTACTCCCCGGACTTTCCCCAACAGATTACCATTTTTTCCGGAATTAGGACAAGTTCTTACAAGGAAAAAAATTCAACTCCGATGCGTCAGTCCAAACCGCCTTCAAAGAGTTTATTGATTCTCACCCCCATAGTTTTTTTAGTAAAGGGATCAATGAACTACCTATGAGATATCAAAAGTGCATAGATAACAATAACGGTGCATACTTTGATTAATTAAATATATTTTACAAAAAAAAAATATCCTTTATATTCCTCCCGTACAAAACGCCAATTTCATATGTAAGGACCTAATATAACCTCACATGATCTTTTGTTAGGTAGAGCAGGGGATCTTCATAGTATGTGTTGCTCCGAGGAAGAAGTCAGGGTTATGTAGGATTTAAACCCAACCCTTAGTGCAATGCGAGAGGCACTGTCATCTGTCACCACTTCCACCACATTGGATCTCTTGTATCGAAATGCCATGCCATTTTACTATGATTTTGCTTATTTTTAGCTATATAAGCTATGTTACTAGCTAAGCTATTACAGAATGATTTATGAGAGATAAATATGTGATGCCATATTCTTTGATTCCAGGCTATATTGCTGAAGAGAAGATGGCTATAGCGCAGCAATACCTGGTGCCTACCGCGCGCAAAAACTGCGGCTTGAGCGAGGAGCAACTGGATCTAAAGTCCGAGGCTCTGCAAACGCTCATCAAATCCTACTGTAGAGAGAGCGGAGTAAGGAACCTGCAGAAGCACATTGAGAAGGTTAGCCCCGACTAGAATGTTTAGAAGATAGCATTATAAAATATCCGGTTTCTTAGGACTGAAAGCAGACATTTGGTTTCTTTCTAACACTCGGAAACATTGTAAGAAAAAGTTATAACTACTAACCTTCTGGTGGACCATTCCTGTCATCGCCTAGGAATATCACCAGAATCTTCGTAACTCCTATTTCTGCCGCCAAATAGTGTGCAATCATTACGTGTTCCAGTTTGATGGGCGCTATAGTTACTGAATTTACAGGGTAATGGGAGTTACCTCTTATGTCTCAATGTGACCAGCAAAATGTGGTTGTGTGCATATATTGTTAACTGGTGCTACATTGGTATTGGTGGTTGCATCATCGTCAGGTGAACACCATAATTACAGGTGAAATGTTTCAGATAGCGCGCAAGGTCGCCTACAAGATCGTGAAGCAAGAAGCTGACAAAGTGGTCATTAGCGATTCGAATTTGTCTGAGCTGGTAGGCAAGCCGACCTTCAAACATGACCGCATGTACGAGGTCACACCTCCAGGGGTCGTCATGGGGCTCGCCTGGACCGCTATGGGTGAGATCCTCAAAACGTCATAGTGTGTGTAGTGTACCGAACCAGTAACATTTTTACCTTCTCGCTTTCACATGGATGATATTTTATAAAATTACTAGTCTTTTTCCAGACGGGAATCGAACCAGGATTCTTTGTAGCCAACTCGACCACAGTTAAACAATTTACAATGCAAGTTGAAATATATTTCAGGTGGCAGCACTTTGTACATTGAGACCGCGCTCCGCAACGCCCAGCAGGACGAAAAGTCACCATTCGGCTCCATGGAGTTGACTGGCCACCTTGGCGACGTGATGAAGGAGTCCGCGCGGATAGCACTCACCGTCGCGAGGAACTTCCTCCTTAAGTATAACCCTGGGAACACCTTCCTCAACACTAGGTGAGTGGTTTACATTGGGAGCAGTTTTATTTATATTATTTTGATGAGAAGCCAAGTCTAAGTAGTGAATAAACCCTAGAATATTTTGCAGTTCTAACTCTGCTACAGTAGCTTAGTGCTTGAACCATAGAGGTCTCTAGTTTGATTCAGAGGGCCGTGTCCTGTACAGTTTGGTTGACGTTCAGGTTTCTTTGAGGCCACTTGGGTAATGGCCCTCCACAAGTTGTAAATCTGTGGCTATACAGAATTTACTTGGCTGTCTACCTATCTACACATGAGACAGTATTCAGGGCACTTGTTTTACAATATATGACTTTATTACGACACCATGAAGTCATCATTAAGTTTGAAGCCCTAAGACATAAAGATATCATGTTATGCCACAGTTTCGATTGGAACCGTAAAGATATTGTGGTGGTGCTATACATTGTTTGTGTCATTGATGTCGAAAACTTTCGATGTTAATACTCCGGCAGCCACTTGCATCTGCACGTGCCTGAAGGCGCGACGCCCAAGGACGGCCCCTCCGCCGGTTGCACCATTACCACGGCGCTGCTGTCGCTCGCGTTGCAGCGGCCGGTGCCCGCGCAACTTGCCATGACCGGCGAGATCTCCCTCACCGGCAGGATACTACCCGTCGGCGGCATCAAGGAGAAGATCATTGCGGTGCGATGATTTCCTCATTTATTGACATCTGCATCAAGCAATGTTAAGTCACAATGGTGAAGTGTGTTATCGTCATCCTTATCAGCCTTTGTTTATCCACTGCTGCATATAGGCCATCCCTAATGTCTTTCATTGGGGAGTATTGCCCATAAGCACCCTGCTGGGCATGTGGATTGGCGACTGTAGGGTGTTGGTAGGGATAGAGAGATGTGGGAGGAGTGCAGTCGTGAGAGGAATGTGGCGAAATACATAGGGATAACGGGTGGTTACTATTTGGATTGTTGGTGCGGGGCCAAATAGTAACAGCTGTGGTCTTCGGGGGCGCGAACCCGTATTCATCAGACTAGATGAACCCGCTGACAGGGTATGGTAGTAATGGTCGCAGAAATATTATGCTGACCTTTCCTTGGATTTATCCTTCTTTAGTCGCCTTTTACGTCACGCCAAAGGTAGTATAGTGGTGGGGATATTTTAACCCGACTCAAAATTCTTTCTACGGAAACCTACATCTGAACCCAAGACAGTTTCTGGTCCGGTTGTGTGTGTCAGTATCCTCTATGCGATTTGCATTTACAACCATGGTGTAGGGAGACAAATCGCTGGTCCACACACTAGTCTGTATAGTCATAAAGGTTTCTCTTTGCTGCTGGAAGTGAGTTAACATAAATATCTTTATTGAACACTATCTCCGATGCATTTATATAAACGATCCTGTAACTGTAGATTTTCTTCCTTCAACCCTTACACGGAGGTTCTTTGATTTTAGGGTGACATGGAGTATGTGTTGTGATGGAGTATTTTTGGACCCGTCTGGTTAGCTTTCACGCTCTTATTATAAGGAGTTGCTGTAATCCGGCTTCTCGGAGTATAAGAGATATATTATTTCCAGTGTGCACCATTCACCATTCAGGGTCACTTAACACGGAAGGACCATCTGTCACTTAACACGGAAATTGTTATCCTAAATGTGGATTAAGAAAGTTTAAGCAGTACCCAAAAAATCATGGTTTGTAAGCTATGATAAATACTAATATTTGTTGTATGATGCAGGCGAAACGCGTCGGCGTGACAAGTGTTATACTGCCCGAGGAGAACCGTCGCGACTTCGACGACCTGCCTTCTTTCATCAGGGAGAACATCGACATCCACTTCGTCACCGAATACGCGGAGGTGTTCAGGACTGTCTTTGAACAGGTCTAGAATTGTTTCCTAAAACTTATTAGTTATATCTTTAGGTATAGAATATTTCACGAGTTCATGGTGTTTTGGTTCAGGATGTAAGCTACAGTCAGGAGACGAATGGATGACCTGGTAGTTAGGAGTATATATATTTATTTGAATACTTGTATTTTAAAAAAAATATTTCCGGAGAAACTGTGTGACAGTGTTGTCATTGGATATAAGGTAAAGAATATAAAACGTAGAAAGGGATGAATGGGGTATAAATAATGGGGTGGCTTGTTAGTAATCTTTTTATAGATGGAAAGGTTAAAATCATGTATTATTATAAGAATTAGTTACATGAAAAAATATTAAATTGGTACTTTTAGAAAATTTCAAAAATAAAGAGATGGGGGTAGGCCTCATTTTTTTTTAATATCTGATCCAAATTGTTATCACGGCATTTTGTATTTAAACTGGTTTATTAGTGGTAGTGGTTGTATATTTAGTTTGTATCTGTTGTAACAACTTTGTTTGTATTCAGCCAACAAAACCGATTCAGTTCATTTTTCCTTACATCTGATTCGTCATAACTTCTCCCACTTTCCATTTACTCGTACCTTTCTCAAGAATCGTGTTTTTTTTTAATCAAATGAAATGAAATCGACTTTGCAGAAAGATTAATTGATATGGGGTACTTATAATAAGCTTGCTGTAATAATAAGAATTACATACACATTGTACAGTAGAAACTTTTTTGTAGACCGGCAACACTGAACACCAGTAGAATATACCATAGATGTGTATCTATGGTATCATTAATATTGCAAAATAATAAAATAAACTTCATGACAACAAGTATGTTGGTCCGAATGGGTTATGTTTGGGATTTTGGAATTTTACCACAATAACGTGGCGCTAGTTAGGATGGTAGACACCATACTCCATCGCACCGCGCTCTTCACCCGAGACATAAGATGTTTAGTCTTTTTACTCCAATAATTTCACTAGCTACAGCTCCCTTCAAACCGGATCACAGTAGTGTTTGCATAGTAATGTTTGTCAGCTACACTAGGCGCTACGGTGGTACCTACCTAGACGGTCTCCGGCAACAAATATCTTTTTTTTTTAAATCGTGGGAGAAATCATCTTACAAGATATCTTGCTTCTGGGGAGAAGATAAAGTTATGTGGAGCTTGTACCCACTGAAACCCCCATGGCGGAAGAGCTTTGGGATTTCCTACTTAACGCACCCATGTCCTCATTCACTCTGGTTAAAACATCCAACGGAAGGACAAAGCCCTCAGTACCCACGCTGTGCTACGGCAAATACAAGATCAAACATGCATATGCCGTCCTCCTAAGGCTCGCTTATTGAGCTGTGCAGGCCCCCACCCTCAAAGCCGACGAACCCGAAGACCTTTTTAGTTGCCTTGTACGACAGGCAGGGAAGCAATAGAAATCTACCACCAGTTGGATATATAACGTTGGACATACATACATATATATCACGTCTCGTTCCCAATGGGGTAGGTAGAGATCACCTCTCTCCACTTGCTGCGATCCTGGCACACTTCTCTCCACTTGCTGCGATCCTGGCACACCTCTCTCGCTTCCTCCACTTTCATGAGCGTATTCATGCGTGTTTGTCGGTAGGGAGTGCTCTTGACCCGGCCTTACGTTGGAACTTACAAAAATCATACTCATCCATTACTCCATGACCAGTTCCGAACAACACTGCCAATATTCTTATAATTTTTGTTTACTGATTCACTGTTTTCATTTAACTTAATTAAGTTTTGTTGTCTGACTGCATTCAGGTTTAATTAAGTTATATCGGTCGGTTGTAATAATGTAATAAATATTATATATTAATGTTTAATGTTGTAGAGATGTTTTGAAAAGTAACATCTATATATATATGTAAAAACAAATTTTGAACTATTGATATAGAGATATATTTATTATAAAGTTATACACAACAATAAATTATTAAATAGCTCAGTGTTATAATATCATACTCGGGTTGACCTTGTTATACTAAGGTCCCTGGTTAGATCCCGGTAATCTATGTGATGTGATCAAAACAATTCTATATCATCAAACAGACAAGTGGTGTGTGTTGTTATTATGAATAAAGTATATATATAAATGTAGTTGTAGTTTTGATAACATCATTACCTTCCATCTTAATATACATATATTTAGCTTGTAGCTTTATATATAAAATAGATGTATAGATATGATTGATTGTATAGTTACACAGTAAATCAATCATTAAATCACTTCGGCTCCGGAGTGACTTCTGCACTCCGAATACTTCAAGACTTCCACATACCGAATTTCATCATCACGCCGCCCTCGCTTCAGAACGCGGCGCCACAGGTACTCACACACCGCGTACACTAAGTACACCCGCGATCAGGGGCGGTTCTCACCGCCCAGAGATTCCGATACAGGCGAAAGTGGTCAGAGAACGGATTCGAACCCGTTTTCCACAACTAAGTAGTTTTGCCAGGAAGCAAAAATCCACGGTTGGATAACTGCACTCCAAGTAATACACTTTCTTTAATAACAGACCGTGGATCCGGGTCCACGCACCCAGAATCAGATGAGCTGTAAAAATCAATATGACTTGCAAGCGCTTAACATCCTCAGAAAACAAAATCATTACCACCGCCATACCATCACCATTAGCCGATAGACCTCCACTGCTGGACATAGACCTTCCCCAAAAGTCACGTTTGTAGGAGTGCATATCGGGAGATTTGGGCCATTACCCACCACGCTGCCCCAATGCGTGTTGGTGGGAGCCATAGCCTCGTCTGTTAATTAGCAGGCGGCACTACGAGCTGATGAGGTTGGCTTGGCTCCCGTAAGTTATTGCGCGGGATCCCTAACATTATTCAGAATGATTACAGTAAAGTTTAATTAGTCTCCAATCATATCCTAGCATTCGTATATACGCTGCTGTATAAAACACCGATTATTGGAAAATTACTGTGATCCGGTTTAAAAGGCATTGTTACTAGTGAAATTACTGGGGTAACGAGGCATAACATAATATGGCATAATCCAAAGGCGATGATCACAATGAGTCCGTGTATCACGTGCGTGGGTTGCGTGTGTGCTTATCATCACGTTGTTGTGGTCAGGCGTGTCATTTACTATTGGGTGGACTTTTTTTTTGTGTGGCGCTTGAAATGTTTAACAGTTTACAAGGCAACGAAGGTCTTCTCATTCTTTTTTTTATAGCAATATAAAAGATGTGACGAGTAAGATTTTCACGTGATGGTAAGTGTTAAGCCTGTCCGTACCATGTGTTAGTTATGACGATATACACAGCACCACATCGCGCACGTCGCCTTGATAAAGTGTTGAGTCTCGTTACCCCAGTAATGTTACTAGCTACAGCGCCCTTCAATCCGGAACACGGTTATGCTTGCACACTGCTGTGATTACCGCCTACCATAAGTATACCGGATGAACATACTGTAGTTTGGTTGGCGGTACAATTATTTTTTTTAAACTCGTCTTACTTAGCTTCTACCCTCATGTTGTATATATGACGTCACGAGCATCGCTGTTCCGACTGTCAACATATGCGAGACAACGTTCTGAACGAGCGCCCTTTACCACACACTGCTTCAATGTCAGTTAACACCATAATTACTTGGAAGAAGTCTAGGTTTATTGCGTTTGTTCTGTAAGTTATTATTTATATATAGAAACAATTAATAATGTTTGCATAGGTGCCGGTGGAAGTATTACAAGAGGAGAACTAGTTCATACCACGCACGTAGAGGATATTGTTCAGAAATAAATAAATAGATTATATTTGAAGCGTAAGTTGATTTAGTTCAAATAAATATTTTTCGTTAAAAACGTCTAATTTATTTCGCAGTGAGCAGTTTTTTTTTTAAATATAGAAACAACAGTAGCACATGCATTCCACTATTTGCAGTTATATAGTATAGTGATTACAAATCCTAATGCACCAGCTTTTTGAAGGTGCGTACAACGTTTGCGGTATTGTTACTCCTTAGTAACAATACTCCCTTGAGACTGACAAAAGTTTGTGATCATCAGCATCAGTTGATAGACGTCCACTGCTGAACTTAGGCCACTCTCAAACTTCTCCACATCGATCGGTCTCACGTAACTCGCATCCAGTGGGTTCCCGCAACTCTCACCAGATCGTCGGTCCACCTTGTGGGAGACCTCCCAACACTACGCCCACCAGTGAGTTTGTGATGTACTACAGAAATCTACAAAACTAAAAGAATAGCAAATAATGATTCCATACTGAAGAAGAATTATATCAGACAGATTTGTCTAGCCAGAATGTTATAGCTTTGGTTCGGAGCTTGCGTAGCGATGTATCAAATATGTCAAGGACCAGGACTTGGTTTCATAGTACATCCAATATTTATGATGTAGACCTTCAATGGTTTTAATGTAAGAAGCAGAACTACTGAAACTATGATGTATAGTGACCTGTAATTGATATATACGGAAATGGTTTGAGGCTGAAGGTTCCCTGCCACTAAGCAGGAATTGCATAGATTGAACTGGTGTCGGGTTTGTTTAAAGCGAAGGTGCCACAATTATGCTGCTCCAGGTGTATACTGACAGCAGTGCTGATAGAGCACCGGTGCCTAAGGTTTCTAGCCCCTCTTAATGCAGTAAGGCTTACAATAGAAGGTTCGTGATTGACACTTCTGCTATGAGTCTTAATAACAGCCAATTAACTATATAACTAAATTATAATTAAATAATAATTTAATGTACAAAAAAAAATGGCATTTAAAAAATATATATCCATTTAAATAACTTGTTTTCCAATATTTTACTTTTAAATATTATTTCTATTTCAATATTAAATAAAATTACAGTAATATAATACAATTTACATTTTAAATAATTTATATCAGGAAATCGTTCATTTCTTCAATGCATTTCTTCCATCTTCCAAAAGTTGCAACAGTATCGGATAAACCTCATCGTACGTCGCGATCTGGTTCTTGCGGACGTGGTTCTGGTACCGCTGCAGTGCGCCGGCCACGAACTCCAATCTGTCCCTTTCCTTGCGATGGGAGTCTAGCCACTGCATCAGCTTCTGAACGTTCCACCCGGCGCATGCGTGCGGCGACAACAACTGCGTCCCGCCGAATGAGAACAGGAACATTAAAACCGTGGAGTAGGGCAACAAGGAACTTTCGCATTGACTTTTGGCTATCTCTTGTGGTGTTTTCTCTAAGAGCAACTGCAACGCTTTCAATTGTCTGTAATTATCACCCAGCTCTGTAATGTCGTTGACTAATGGAGAGAGTGCAGTCTCTAGTTGTCTGCAATCAATCTGCAGCTTGACTCTGCCAAATTTACTCAATGGTCTCGCATTACAGATATGATTAATGAAGCGTTCCATGCATGCGTTTGAAATGTTGATGCAACAGTCATTAAGAGCAGACTTCTCTTGGAACATAGAGAGATAGATGTCTTTGCATCTCGATACAAACTGTTGCAGTTCCTTCATGTATGGAGAGCATGACAGAGTCTTGTTGCTTGGGTTATCAGCTCTCGTTAGGTCTGGTTCATCATGCATTGTCATTAATATAATGAATAGAGAATTTTTAATTGATTCTGCAAACAATTGCAAAACAGGCATGCTTGAAATATCTTTTAAACTGCTCTGGACTATCTGCACACTCTCCTGTGGCAGCATAGAGTTCATGTTAACAAGCACCCTTTTTATTTGTGACGAGAAGTAGTACAGAGAGTTGCACAAGTCTGCATTTTTCTGTTGGGAACTAGTGGGTGGCTCTATGATCTGTGCTACATCACTGTCCATGGACATTCTCTGCTCTGCTTCCATGTTCATCTGTTTAATACTTTTAGCAACACTATTAGCCAAGCTTATACTCAGTTGTTTATCACCTAGTGAAATGCTTAATGCCTCGGCTATAACTCTTATTGCATTATCTATCTGATCCATATTTGGCACTTGGTTCAGATGCCACATAGTCCTAACAGGCTCCAGCAGTTTTCCCAGAGATTTAGAAAGGAAAGCATTCTCCCATCGGCTAAGGCTTAAACGATTCATTTCAAGATCCTTGCACTTCAGACGAGCCATTAAATCATTAAAGCATTTTAATAATTTTGGAAAATCTATTTCTATAGATTGATTCACAGTGATTGGACTTTTTTCCAGTTCTGTGCTGAAGATAATGGAGAGTTCTTTCCAGAAATTTTTCAATATATTTCGAAAGTTACCAATGGCATGGAGCTCATTGACAACATTCTGCAGCATTATGACCTTTGTGCAGCTGTTGTAAATGTCAACTTTGAATAATTTCTCGATGTTGTCCCAAAGCTTAATTTTGAAGTCATGTGCGTTCATGATGTTAGCCTTACCTGGTGCTATTCTACCTGAACTTGATTTTTTAACCTCAATTGAAACCATTTGCACATTCAGAGCTGTGATTATCTCTTTCTTCAAGTTGGTAAGCATTTGATTGACTGTATTTTTTATCTGCTCTTCAGTGCATTGCAGATTATGAAACACTTTGAAACACTGTAGAAGTTTAATTTTATCTCCATTTAGCAAACTGGTTTGTAACAAATCAGTAGCATTATGCAGTAAGTCTTTCTTCCTAAGATCCACTTGTGTAATTACTTCAGCCAGGATCGTAATACCTTCGAAATTGTAGTCGTTGATCAACTCATTCAACTCGAAAAGTATCATGGCTTCTTTAGATGGATTTTCTTTAACAGATGATAGTTTATTCCATAAAACTAATATTTTTGAAGCGTGCCGAAGTAAGTTGCATGTGTTTTGTACTCTCTCCAACATCATTGTCTGTTTCTCAAGAGCTAAATAAGGCGCTTCAACGCGATCTTTTAATTTTTCGGCGCCGCGTAACAAGCTTTGCACTTGACTCTTAACTGACTCCAGCATTGCTTCTAAATTGGATATGTGACTTGCCTGCGTTAACAGGTCATTATGTTTGTCGAGGACCTGTTTTTCTAAACTTTTCGTTAGTTTCTCAATTCCGATAGCTAGTTTATTGACTTGATCGCTAACTGAAATATTCTCACCAATTATTGGCTTAACAGCATCGACTAAGAACTTACTGTAGAACTCATCATTTTCTATTTCTACGCACACATCTTTAGCCTCCATTTTATTGAATGAGTTTATGTATTAAATAAAATTAAAGTTTATTCTACTGTTTAGAAAACATCAGTGACGTGACATATGTCAATGTCGTCATGTATTGGTAAGTAGAATAGACGTATTTAAGCGACCTGGTTTTAAAACCTGGTATTTTCAATAAGTACTAGGCAGTGTTCGAATAACAAAACTTTCAAGTATATAATACTTTCTTCTTATTAAGGTGTCTCTCCGACTAGGGAAGGTTGGCAGTCAGTTCATCATATTTCATTCCTGTCTCTTGCGGGGAGGAACATTTGTGCAGCACTCACGATACTGGTTCACTCCCTAATGATACGCAGGCACGATTTCTTCATACGACTAACACTTCTTTTACCCACTGCTGATACCCATCAATATGAGTTGAAGCAGTTCTTACCTATCGTGCCTAAGCACGAGGTCTAGATATGGTACTTTATTCGTCTAGATGGTTTGCAAAAGCTCGCGCTTTTGGCCTATCCGCCGCAGAACTGCTTTGTTCGATACTTTCGGAGTCCAGCTTAGCGATGCGCTTGCAAGCCCACATCTTGACAACTTTGGTACGTTTTATGAGGTCTTCTTTTATAGTCCAAATGTCTTAATTATATATTATTTACTGGTGGTAGTTCTTTATTTCTGCCGTCACAAAAGTGTGCAAACAGTAGTGTTCCGGTTTAAAGGGCATTGTAGTTAGTAAAATTTCTAGGGTAATGAGACATAACATCTTATACAATCCTAACCAGCGCCATGTTATGGCCAGTCCACTCCACTTACCATCAGGTGAACATCCTGCCCCTCTCGTCGCTTCGTTGGATAAAAAAATATATTTATTTAATACATAAAACTTTGAAGTATTCTATAATCTAAAGTTTTTATACCATTCAACAAGACAACTATTTGAGGAAGTTTTTCATTGATGTTATAAAAACGGTTTTTGCTATAGAAATACTTGCGTTTAACATGGTACGTGATGTACATTAAAAAATTTACCTTCTCCATAATTATTTCCTTTTTTTTGTTTAACGTGTGGGAAATGTCATGCGCATACCCGTCCTCGCGGGTGCTAGGAGAGGTTATGTCGGACTTGCACCGACTAAAACCTCCATGATGTTCCGCCTCGTCGTTCTATGGCAACGTCACGAGAACGGTCTCGCATACATCTGCGACCCCGCCAGTGTCGGTCGTATAAGACAGCCCCACCTCGGGAGGAAAAAACCCTCCCTTTCCACCTTTGTAGGGCCACACATAGCGCGCCCCTTCTTCGGCCTCTTTCAGTCACGCGGGCAACGAATTCCCCTGAATCCCTCATCCAGAGGTCATGGGAGCTAAGAGAGAAAACTCCCGACTTCCTGCGGCGGATCCGCTCTTGGGTTTCGCCGCCACCCGTTATACGGCCGTGGAGGATAGGAGAGCACGGCTTGGCACGCATCCGAGGTGAGCTCACGGAGCTCTAATCTGGAGTGGCTGCTTCGGGCCGGCTGCGTAGTTTCCCGTTCGCTTCACTGCGGGTGACCAAGCCACGGCTATTGAATCCCTTCGCCACGACAAGGCGAGAACCTGTTGGGGGACTCTTCCCATAATACGTCAATGAGAACTGAGGTAAGTACAAGTCCCTAAAGATATTTACAGGTCATTGTGTCCATTTTACTGTTCATGAAATTTAAATAAAGCTTAACTATACATACATACATAAATTATGAAAATATTTTAAAGTATTTTTTGTTTTTAATTTCCTTCGTGCTAGATGTTCAAGTAACGTATAAATGATACGCCTGTTCATAATAATGTGGCACTACTTAGGACGATATACGTTGCACCACATTGTGCTCGTCACCTTGAGACATAAGACGTTGTCCCCTTACCTCAATAATATCACTACTTACAGCGCCTGTTCAATCCGGAACACTAATGTGTGCATAGTACTGTTAGTCGGCTGCGGTGGTACACCTACCTAGACGGTCTGCGGCAACAGAGACCTACCACCAGTAAGATCAATATTACAATAAAAGGTGTAGACAAGTCCGTTATATATTTAATTATTGTAAGTTAATGCAGTAAATTTAGTAATATATGATGTTGAATAACTCGTATCGTCCTCTTGAGGAGCAATTAATTAGGATAAAGTTAGGCGTTACGCTCCTTATATTAAGCAAACGGGTGCCCATCACTCCTCCAGTAATCCCATGACTGGAATTGTATGCCAAAAGTACACTATTATCTCAATTTTTTTTCCTATTAAACAAACTGATGATACGAGTGGAACGTTCACCTGATGGTAAGTGATACGCCTGCGCATAACGACGCTAGTTAGGACTCATCGCCTTACATATACAAAGTTGTCTCTACTATAGTACACTAGCTGCAACTTCCATCGATCCAGAACACGGAAAAGTTTGTCGGCTGCAACAGAGGCTGCGGTGGTACCCACCTAGACGGTCTCCGGCAACAGAGACCTACCACCAGTGAAGGGAGAAGGTTGATCGTGTCAATGTTAGGAAAGAAAAATCAAACCAATAGATGTTGCCAATTTATTAATTTTTATCAGCACGCATTCATTTGTGCTACATTTACATAGTTATTCGTAATTATATCCGTTTCGAACAAATTTTATACGGCGGCTGTAGTATTTCCTTTTTTCTTCTAAATAACACCGGCGAGTTTACATTTACAAGTTAATGCCGCGTGCTCATGTTATACACATTCTTTCAATATAATGGGATAAGTATAAAAATAATTACAAAATAATATAATGGCAATAAATTTAAAAGAATATAACACACGGCATCTTACGACCTTATTATGTAACGTAAACTAATAATTATATAAAGCAAAAATATTTATAACTTAATACGATATCGATTTAACTTAACAACTAAAAACGTTAATTTTGTTTGTAAAATTCGTTATCGATTTCATTGTACAACTTAACTGGTAGTTGCCTGTAGACGAAGATCTAACTTGACCAGCTTTAGTAACAGCTCGATGAAAAAAGATATTTAATCCATAGACTCTCGTATTGCATTATATATGAAAAGCTTTTTTTTTATTCTACAATATATCGTATCGTATGACACTGGTTAAGGTGGTAAACACTGAATCGTATCGTCGCTAATATGCTAGGGATCTAGTCTCATTACTTCAGTAATTTCACTACGTACGGCGCACTATGAACCGGAACAAGACGATGTTCGCACAGTACCGTTTAGCGGCGGAACTGGGCGTTGGTAACAACACTAACATCAGATTATTTTTTTATATATATCCATTGACATATTATGATGTATCCGGTGGTAATTGAAAAACTTACATTGATATAAGTCTATCTATGGATTTTAAAATTTTTTTTTTGATAAAATTCTTATCAAACAAAAATATGTATGGTAAAGTTTATTAGACTCCACCTCTATTGTACCATAGACAAAACATCTACGTTAGGATATAATTTATAATTCATAGTTTATAGATATTTAAACGTTATAATAATTGTTTTTCGTGAATGTAGCATTAGTTTTTTTTTTTTAATTCTTTAATTCTTGTTACTAAGCTGATTTACACGCAGACCGTGAATTAGCAGTGAGAGCAAAATAAACATTTGCTTAGACGCGAGAAATCATATAATATAAAAATTTTTGTATATATATATATATGTTTTGATAATAAATTCAACTAGATTTTATACAATTTAATAAATTTTATAAAATAGAGCGAGTAATAGAACGAATGGTGATAATGTGCAGAGATATAATTTGAGAAGAACAATTCGGTAGTGAGACCGTATCAAATTGCAAAGGTTACCGTTAATAACTAATATAATATTTAAATTTAATAAACAAGTATGCATAATGAATAAATATCGTTCTAACTAGTATTGGCTAAAAGCTCGAATAATTGTTTGAATAGTTTAAATTTATAATGAAAATGTTATAGATATAAAGATGTATCAATTTCTTTTCTCTCTAGAGTTCATACAGACAACTGGCGACCCATCCACGTGCACTTGACTTTTGCTATATTTTGTACTATAAAATAATTAACAGCGGACATGTTTTGATTTTCTAAATTATATGTTAAAAACGAGCACCATCAGGTAATATATCTACAGGAAGAACGATAGATACGCCAAAAAAAAAAAAAATACAACCGAGGGTAATACAAGCGCAGTTACGCTAGAGGTCAATATATATTTTTTCTACTGTGCGATTAGTGACGATTTTTTTTTTATTTGCGTGAAATAGAAAAAAAATCACTTAATTAATTTTTTTACATATTTACTTTGAGGATTTTTTAATTTCAAACATCACATATACTCGTAAGAGCTTTCGAAGGGTGTGATTATCTGTAGTTGATATAAATATACATATGTATTTATATTACACGCCTACAATTGCAAATTGTATGCCATTTTGTAGATTTTTTTGTTTGTGCACTGAAACGCATTATTTTGTCACATGAGAACAATTAAAAATAGATGCATTTTAAAAATATCGAAAAACTGTAAACAATCGGAAATGGCAGCAGAAAATTTATATTCTTTACCTTATAATAAAATTAAGCTACAATAGAAAACATTAAACGAGGTGCCTACTTAAATAAACGTTTGCGCACGAAAGCTAAACTTTTTTCACTGCGACCACCATTTTTTTTTTAAAGCTCGCTTTTAATTTGCTTACGTGAGTGTGATGTTTCCTTTTAATATTCGTATAATTTTAGTTAACAAACTTTATCCTCCAATTGTTATTTAAGCAAGATTATATAGACAAGTGTCTAACTGTAGAGTGAACGAAAACTTACAAACATAACACTTAAATCGAAGTGTCGAATGATAATGTGACCGCGTTAACATTCAAATGAACTGTCGAAACCTCCACACTGATATGTTCAAAGTATGGTAACATCGGTAATAACGCAACACGTGGCAACACTAAATTATTTATATAACCTATATAAATTTTGTGAATACCAAAACCGTCGGCGGGGACGCTTTGTGTATATGCGAGATAATTTAATATATTCATCTAACGTTTCAATCGTTTTATTACAGAAATCAACGTGAAATGAAACTCTTAGATATCACGTTCCACCGTTTGTGATTATTTCAGTTTTACAATGACATGAATAATATATTTAGTTTAATAAACCCCTTTACATAATATCGTTTCCATATAGATTTTAAAAAAAGACTAATATAGAAAAAGTATTTGTGCATTTTTGCCTAAAAAATGAGAACTTGTTTAAGTTATATTTATACTTGATTTTATATTACATTTTCATTATTTATGTTAATTGTATTAAGCTTTCATATATATATATATGTATATATTATGATTGTTTCTAATAGAAAAAGAACGATGTGCGCATTTTTCCTCACGCAAGCAAATAGTATGATACCTCTGAGCTCGAAAGGAGTCGCCAAAAAAAAAATGAAATCGGGTTTGGTTTGCACACCAATCACGTGAAAACTAGTGAACGTATCGACAAGGGAACATGAGCATTCGACGCGGAATGATCTGTATATGGTTACAGGCTATTTATTTTTTAAATTTCATAGATCCTTGATCATTTTATTTATAATTGACTGTTACAGACATTATGATTTGGTATTACAAACCCGGTTGCTATAGCAACGGTTGGTATAGAAACCCATTCGCGGTTGCGGTTGCTCTCAAAGCAACGTTTCAGACAAATTTCAAGTGTAACTCTGTATTACGATCAGCAAAGCGGGGCGTGGAGCAAATAGTGTAGTTATATAAGAATAAACAAATTGCAGAATTTCGTTACCTTCACTTGTACTGAAAGATTACTTACAAAAAAAAAAAAAACATTTTTTTGTTCCCATAAGACGCAAAATCTGTGAAAAATTTATGTTAATGGAACCAAAAATTGGCGTATTCACAAATTTTCCAATACCAATCGATGGAGCTTGAATAGACTGAATAAGAATTGCTTATAAGTAATTGGCGCCTTTTGAGCCTAGAGGTACTGATAGGTGAATCAAGGGGCGAGGCATGTGGTGACCTGATCATCATCATCATCTAAACCGACGGACCATCCATCACGAACGCTTCCAACGGGTCAGTCAGGTTACAAAAAAAACTCACAAAAGTACACCGTTTCCAAGTTTCGCAATCATCATCATCAGCTGATGGACGTCCACTCCTAGACATAGGCCTTCCTCAAAAATCTCCACATAAATGGATCGTGCACTGCCCGCGTCCAGCTGCTTCCCGCAACTTTCACCAGACCGTCGGACCACCTAGTGGGGAACCTGTCAACACCACGTCTTCCGGTACGCGTTTCGCAACATTCGTTAACTAAACCTTATTGAATTATAAAGTTACGAGAAAGATCTATTCTGAAAACAATGAACAGCATCACGAGGATATACACTGCATCACATTGTTTGTAGCTTTCGACATGGGTAGTTAGTTTAAATGTTTGCAAACTACCTCTTCGACTAAACGGATGTGCAGGTTCCCAACATGATTTAATTTTATTTACTTAATAATCATAGCTATTGGAGATAGTGTCGTTGATTCACTTAGCTGATGATGCACTGGTTTAATAAATGTTGAATCTGATGATAACATTATAACCTGATATTCATGGACATTGTGTAAACACTTACATGGCGATCAGAATTGAATACTTCTCCCGAACCTACCACCCAGCTGTTGGATATAAGATTCATCAACAACCGTAGAACTTGAAATAGAATTGAATGTTTACTTGTTGAAACTTTTTTTTTGTTTGTTTTTACCTAATACAATAAGTTTACAATAGTTCACATTTGATGGGACGCCGTGTGCCCATCTTGTTGCCCCTCCTGTACTTCTTCCCGCGGCTCTCCTTGTCCTTGCGGATCTCCCGGACTAGAGTGTAGAAGGCATCGTCGACGCCCATGCGCGTCTTGGCCGATGTCTCCACGAAGGGAACTCCGTAACTTCGCGCAACCTGAAAGTTTCATATACAACATTTAAAAAACATCTGTCTTTGTAACATAATTAATGTTATAACTTCATATACACTAACTGTTCCCCGCCCGATTTGCTGGCATTAAACACCCCCGAGAACCCTTTAGGGGAAGTGATATCGTAAAATCCGTTATTAGCTGTAGGACAGCTACTTAGTTGGTTAAAGAAATATATCTACCAAATTGTAAGGTTCCAGAGACTTGGTGGCGAGTGAGTGTTCACCAATCACGTGAAAACTAGTGCACGTATCGACACGAGAACATGAGCATTCGACGCGGAATGATTTGTAGATGGTTATAGGGATGTGTATTTTTTAAATTCACAGATCCTGCATTTTATTTCTAAGCAATTTTTAATAAACATTTTCATTTGGTATTATTTATGCGGTTGCTATAGTAACGGTTGCTATAGAAATGTAATTTGCCCAAATGAAAATTGACTTAAGTATCTAATATAATACTCGTGAAGAAATAAAAATAATGTATAACGGTTGTATGTCTCTGTTGCGGTTACTGTCTGGTTGGTTAGGTACCACTGCAACTCCTGTTCGGTTTGTCAAATAACATTGTGCAAAACTTACTGTGTTCTAGTATGAACGTCTTTAGTTAGTAATATTACTGGGATTATGAGACTTAACATCTTAAACACATTGAGTACAGTGTGGTGCCATTTATATCATTCTAAGTGCTTTGTCATGAACAAGCATATCAACATCAGGTAAATATCTCGCTAATCTCATGGAATAAGGAAAAGGTTAAGATATGTTTTTAATAATAATATAAATTCTCATGTAAATTTTACTACAAATGAAAATCTTCAAGACTAAACCCGGTTTACTAGTAACTCCAAAAGAGCTTTCTCTTCCAGAATCAAAGTTTCTCCAGTGGAGATTACATCAAGCAAGTGTTATGGAATACTTTATAGCAGTGTTGCCCAACGATATTTGTTCCATGCACCAGCTGAGCCTTTCTAAAATTCTTGTGCCCCCACTATGTAACATACATAATTTTTAATATTAAAAAATTTAATTGTTCAAGAACTTGCTGCAATTATTTAACAATATGCTTTTTTCAGTAAATTTGGCAACAAAATCTAGCATTGCTTTTAAATGTCCTGGAGCGAAAGAGTTAAACTCGTATTGATTGATTGCCCTCCCTTAGCAATTAAATTTCCTCCCTGTGGGGCATGGGCCCCAAGTTGGAAAACACTGCTTTAAAGTGTCTTTACATAACTGGAATTAACCAATTAATGATTGTTGACCGAGGATGTTAAGTCGGTTTGTATTCGTAGTATGACTCAACTAAAATATAGTAATCTGTTTGTAAATTGTGATATATAACAAAGCTATGTAATATTCAATTACAATGTCCTTTACTACAAATATGACACATTTATAGATAGCATTTGTAACAATAGTTTAGCTGAACTGCAACAATGTCTGTATTCTATTATTGTCTCATGACAATGAATTAAATATAAACCTTAACAAATATGATAAAGTGATAAAATATGGGGAAATAAGATACATTTACTGGTAGTAGGACTTGGTTACTGGAGACTGTATAGGCCGGTACAACTATAGCTTTTATGTGTGATGCTGAACAATTGTGCAAACATTACTGTCTTCCAGTTTAAAGGGTGCTATAGCCAGTGGATTACTGATTTATATATATATATATATATATATATATATATATATATATATATATATATATATATATATATAATATATATAAATAATAACAATATAAAAATCTGTTTCAGTAAACAAAAGAAAAAGTGCAATAGCATGATATACTACATAATAGTATAATACACTATGGTACTGCACTTTTCCTTGTATTATATATATAATATAATAAAATTTTTTAATGAAAAATTTATTTAATAAAAAAAATATATATTTAATGAAAATTATTAGGTTATTAAGTCAGTGGTATTAATAATAATTTTTTTTAATTACCTCTAAAAATTAAATTTCTCTTTAATTAATGTATTAAGTTCATGTTTTGTGAACCTACATTATTCATTAAAAATATAATGTATGAAATCAAATGTTAAATCCTGATAAAATGTGTGATTTGTTAAGTTATGGTATAGGGTGTTCTTAAATATTAGTGTATTATCCAATTTGTTTTAACTGTCCAATTGATGACTCTTACATATATCAATACAACATTCATTCATCAAAAATATTATATATATATAAAATATATACAACAAAACAATATTTTATAATAATTAATGCACAATGGTCTAGTTGCTAAAACTGATCTCTTCCTGACAATGTTTGGATGGAAAATATAGAAAATAACAGATAAATTTGATATGTGCCCTTAATTTATTTATATATATAATTGATAAACATGACCATTCTACACTAAATGATTTGTAGATGGTTATAGGCTATTTACTTGTTGAATTTCATAGATTCTTCATAATTTTATTTCTAATTAACTTTCATACACAATTTTGTATTGTGTTATTTATGCAGTTGCTCTGAAGGAATATTTCAGACAAATTTCAAGTCTAATTCTTTATTACAGCCAGCAAAACGGGTAAGGTACAGCAATTATATACACACACACACATATATGTTTTATAATAATATTAATAGATGTAATATTATATAAGTACACATACAAGAATACTTAAAATGACTACATAATATATATTTAAAGCAAAAGATAATGATTAAGGACAAGGTTCTTAAAAGCGACCTTGCCTATCTTATTGTTAAAGGTAATGCATGCCATAAACATACAGCTTGGAAAGGAAAGGGTTGCTCCATGAATTTGGTGGAATGTTTTGGAGCTTTGGTGGAAGATTTTCTGCTGATCTCGAAAAATTTAATGTGTGATATAGAGAAATCCAAAGAGTTCTTTAACTAGGAATCATAATCATATTTGCACAATTCAAATATAAATAGAATACAGATGTTTTGTTTACACTCCAGTTTATCAAGTCATTGCTCAGAAAGATAAAGATAACTAGCATCAGCATAATCAAGTATAGAAAGATTTAGCAAGTTTTAGCAAGTGTAATCTTGATGACAGTAGGAAGAAGGTTATGGAATCTTGGCAAACATCTAAAAGTTACAATTAATTTGCTTTGTATCTTATGCAGAGATATAAACTAATTCAATCTATATTGTGCAATGACAACTAAAACCCCTACAATGCTGCTGTCACAGGGGTGATCTTCCATACTATACCATAAAGAGACGAAAGAGCAAGGGGTAGTAATAAGTTTGGGAACCACTGATAATAAAGCAAAATATATTTAGAGTGGATTACAGATATTATAGCCTGTAATGGCAGTTTTTATTATATCATTATATGTACTATAAGAGATTTCAAAAGATACCCACCATCCTAGTAGGAAGTCAAGTCATTAAAATACTGGCTAATTCAATATCAATAGAGTTTAAACATTAATAGTGTTCCAGGCTTGGACATAGGTGGCAAGCAATAGAAAACACTACTTCTATTAAAAAATAAAACACATATTAAATATAAATAAATAAATTCATTAAGAAGTAAAAAAATCACAAATAAAATAGAGTTAAAAAATACATGTCATTGTTTTAAATAAAAATATCAAATACTCAAATTTTAGCTTCAAAGAAAAATATGGAATAGTTGATTTTTAAATTTAAACGTCCTATTTAAAAAGTTATTTATTGTTGTTATTGTATGTCACGTTTAAAAATAATCGAGAGGTATTTTTCAGTGATAAATTTAAAACATAAACATGATAATGTTGCATACTGTGTTAGTAAACAAAGCTTACCTCTCGCGCCTGTGTCATATCCACCGCCCACGCTTGGAGATCGCACTTGTTGCCAACAAGCACCATTGGAACTTCTTCCGCATCTTTAACTCGTTTTATCTGCTCTCTATAAGATCCAATGTCCTCAAAACTCTTAGCACTGTTCACTGCGAAAACGAGCAAGAAACCTTCACCTGTTCGCATATACTGATCGCGCATCGCCGAGTATTCCTCTTGACCGGCTGTATCCAAGATGTCTAAGAGACAGGTTTCACCATCTATCACAACTTGTTTTCTATACGAATCTTCGATCGTAGGGTCGTATTCGTCAACGAAATGGTTCTGTATCAGCTGTATAGTCAATGCCGATTTACCCACGCCACCGGCCCCTACCACCACTAGCTTGTACTCCGTCATTTTATAACGAGATAGAAGAAATATTTTTTCGTATAACTGATGTCACTTGTGCTATCAAACAACGCCCCAGTGAGACGCGCCACACCTCTGGTATTACTCACATCGGCATGGCTGTCGCAGCCTGTTATGTGTGTTGTTGCACTCACTGTACCCGTAAATCGGCTAATTAATGTATTATTAGAGGCAAATGCAATAAATAACAATGAGGCAGTTCACTCACCCTTTTACCACAGATTAATAAGATACATGTTACACGTGATGCAACAGATTTCGAAAATCGTATAATTTTTTTTTTAAAAAGATAGGCTAACCAAAAATTAAAAATAAGGACGAACCAAGAAAATAAGTTAAAATAAATTATTCCCTTATTCCATAGATTTGCATTTATATATTTATTTGTATTTTGCTTTTAATAGTATCTATAATCTGACCGCCAAATTTCATTTAGAAAAAAGGATTCATGATGATGGTTACGATGATATTTTGCTTCTTAATTAATACTATTTCTAAAGCACTTTGGAGTTAATATAATAAATTTTACTGATCTTAGAGCTTATTACCGATCACGAGAAAAATAAATACTATATTACAACGTTTTTATAAAATTAGCATTGTACAAGACTACCAATTCTTAAAACATAAAAACTGGCTGTAGAGATATTACAATATATTTACAAAGGTTTTACTCATCGTTATACAAATTGAAAGCTATTTGAAATATCGGAGCCCAAATAGAATTTTATATTAATTTTCTTTTAAATAATCATTATATTAGGAATAAATTAACAAAAATAGAAACTACATAATGGCTGAGGAAAATGCTGCCGAAGGTGAAACTTTGGAAGAAGCGGGAATTTTAGAAGCTGATGTTGGTGCACATTTGTAAGCAGTTTTGTTATTTAGAATGTCATATTATGATATTTATAAAGATGTGAGAACAAAAATTTACAGCTAAAATAAAATAGTAAAATATACTTGTTACAAAATATTTTTGCTGCACACATTGCTACAGGCATTCGTAAAATGTTGAAAGTTTTAATCTAAATCCTATTTCAGTAATTAATAATTATCAACATAAACTTTTATATAAACTATAAATGAATCTATGATACTTAAACATTTCCGCTTGTACCTGTGCAGTGACCAGCAGTTGGCATCAATAGATCCACGCCTGAAGATTCTCATGGATCCACTCGCTCACCAAAATCTACGTCCAGAGATGATGTTCATACGTGAGGAGCTACGCCAGGCGAAGTTGCAGACGTTAGCGGTAATAATCTATATATTTATGTTTATATAGTCTGTTAATTTTAATGTTAAGTAACCACAAGACCAAAAGTAAAGTGTGCTTCATCATAATGACGGTGAATAGCCATGGCAACCTTGCTGCAGGGTTTAAGCTGGAGACTTCCCAGTGTTACAAGTCAAGCAGTAAGTTGCTTTGCGATTTATATAAAATTTTTAGGTTTTATCATATTAATTCGGTTATATAAATGAACAGGTTCGTCGTACAGCTTTAAAGAAACTGTTGGTGAAGGATTTTTTGCAAGAAGACTGCCAGTTGAGGAACATCGGCCTCGCGTACTCATTTCCTGATGTTTGAATTTTATAAAGTTATTTATAAAATCAGCATTGCACTTTATTTTATTTTAAAACGACATAAATATTTAAATCATAACAATTAATATTTGTTACAATGCAGAAAAATGTTTTAAGAAAAAAAAGCTATTGTTGGTTTTAAGGCTCACCTTGTAAAAATTTACATTTTTCTTATAATATACTTAAATATTACTGTAACTTAAGAAAATTATTAAAAGTTAAGGGACGATATGAGACGTAATCGAAAATGAATTTATTGCGATGAGCAGTGGGCAATGCCGCCATTACGGCAATCTACCACCGCAGCTCATTGCTGTTCCGATTTGAAGGCCGTTGCAGCGAGTGAAATTATTGGGGTTAGGAGATTTATTATTTTAAGTTTCAAGGAGACGAGCACAATGTGGAGCAGGGTATATTTACTGGTGTCAAGTTTCTGTTGTTGGCGACTGTCTAGGGAAGTGACCATTGCTTCTTTGTCCTACAGTCTCCGGCTATTAAGAATAGGATTAAGGGAAGCCCTGCCTGTCGTAGAAGGCGGTTAAGAGGGTTTTCGGGTTTGTGGGCTTTTAAAGGTGGGGGTCCTCACTGCCCACTAAGCGAGCTCTGGATAAACGACAAGTACGAGGTAGTCTATTTCTTGTCTTACCAAAGCGAGCATGTCGAGGAGAGCTAGATTCCTCGCGGGGACGTGCTTTAAGCGTAGTGCCGGGAGACACCGGTGCATTCTATAGGAGATACCGGGGCTTCTTACAACGCACTGAAGATGACCATCGCTTGGGTTTTAGTGGATAAAAATTCTAAATAAACATGTCTTCCTCCCAGAAGCAGAGTATCTTTTTTGAGTTTTCCATCGCAATAACAAAAAAAAAGGTACCACCGCTTCTAGTCCTGCTGACAAACATTACTGTGTTCTGGTTTTAAAGACGTTATCGGTAGTAGAATTATTTATTATTTTAAGGCGAGGAGCACAATGTTATGCGGTGATAATTATTGTTGTAGGCTAGCCAGTCACTTCCCATGGTGAACGTCTTAACTCGCCAAGTTCAATAAAAAAAACTATTAAAGTGCAACGAACATAACGCTAAGGAATTGTATTAATGTTTATTTATTAAAAAAACAGATTTATAAACAAACAAATAAGACAAGAACAGCGGCAAGTACAGTTAGTCTAATTGTTGTTACTGTTAACACTTGTAAGTTATATTCTATTCGTTTTAAGTTCAATTATTCTAAAAATATTCTTTTTAGTTAATTTTTATTTTTAAAATCGTCTTATAATACACAGAAATGATATGTTTGATGATAAACATAAAATGTGATGTCTACATAAAATTAAAGGAACTTCTTAAAAGAAGATATTTATTTGTTGCTCTACTCGTTGCTTTACTTAGTACATTAAAATGACTTAAAATGTAGAAAAATCGACTGAAAAGAGATGACGGTGGAACATCGTGGGGGTTTTAGTCGGTGCTAGTCCGACATAATTAGTCTTTGCCCCCACGAAGGCAGATGTGCTTTCCTCCACGTAAAACAAAAAAAAATATATAGAAAAGGAAGTACGGAAGATTGAAAAGGATGATGCTGCCTACGTCTGTAGGAAACTGTTGAAGATTTACTGTGGTTGAGTGGTGGTGGGGACGACGGTTGGCTTTCAGTACTATTCGCGATTATCGACGTTTTCTTGTAAAATTTGCTATTCTGTATCTACGAATAATAACTATCTAAGATAATTTTGTTTTGGAAAAACTCTTCTTAATTTCCTCTTGTTTATTTAATTAACTGTTTTCTTTTATAATAAATAAGAATGCGTTTCTATTGCGGGTAAGAGTCTTCTAAATTTATCCTGTTTCTCTGGATGAAGTTAGGTTATATGTGATTTGTGACTAGAACATCCTCGATGATCATCCTCAGAGCGTTGCGGGGGGCCCCTACAGAACACACCAATACTTCCCTTATTACTAACCACGTTCCAGGAAGAGGCGTAACTCTCTCATCCCTTTTTGCTGTACTGGTGGTAGGTCTCTGTTGTTGGAAGCCATCTAGACAGGTACCACGGGACCATAGTGTGCAAACGTCATTGTGTTCTAGTTTGAAGGACGCTGTGGCTACTGAAATTACTGAAGCAATTAGATCTTACGACGCAAGGCGACGAGCACAATGTGGTGCTATGTATATTATCCAAGCTTAATACTAACAAAATTATTTACTGAAAAAAAGGTAAATACGTGATGGTCCCGTATATATCTATATCCTGAATCATTTAGTGGCCAATGAGTGCTCTTTCTTTCAAAGCCTACGAACCCAAAAACCTTTTTAGTCGCCTTATATGATAAGCAGTACTTACCTTAGTCTTATTCTTTATTGATCGAAATGATAGGGCAATCATAAAAATTCTATTATACGTGAACCTAACTACGTTGGAAGCTTGGCACTGCAGCTGTCCCTCCCTGGTCGGAGACCCACAGGCAGACTCAAAGTAAGTTGGATAATTGTAGTGTTGAGACATACGTGAGTGCCAAGTGACTGACGATGATGTCGAGGACAGAGCGAAGTGGAGAGGAAAAATAAGGAAAGCTCATCTCACCACCATATGGGATAATAGCTAGGAAGAGAGAGAGAGAGTCTATTGTACCTAATAAAATATGTAACAACACACATTGTGTGGTGCTCTAGTAGAATTTCACAATTTAGCATAGGAACTGCACACGAGGAGGATGAGATTCATCAGTGTCTCACGAAACCGTTACAGTGTTGTCGGAAGAACAGTTGCTTAGTTCTGGCTACTCACGCAATGGCATGAATAGGTACTTTTATATTGATGTCCTGCTTTTAGTAGAAGGCGACTAAAAGGGTTTGTCGGGTACACGGGCTACGAAGCTGCGGGCTCTAATTGCGTCAAGCGAATTCGGTTTGAACAACCATTCGAGGTGGTCGTAGTAAAGGGAGTTCTGGGGAGGGTTGCGCCATCCGCCGGGACGTGCTTAGCCGCAGTGCAGGCAAGCGTCAGTGTGTTTTGTTGCAGATCTCGACGCCTCAGGCAAAGCACTAAGCATCACCCGAAAAGACCTGAAAAGAATTTTAGTAGGTATAAAATTCCACTTTTTTCCATTAACCCTGTCTTTCCCCTCCAGATACAGGGATTATATTTAATTTTTCACAAGTTTCGGACAGTAAATGTCAACCAAAAGGCTTAACGAGACTCGACATCTATCTATGTGAAGAATAACTATTAAAAATTAAATAAATACAAATTTATTTTAAATAGATGAGTTCTAAATGTTAATGAAAACTTTATCACTTGAAAAAAAAATTGTATTCCGTGGCTGATACAATGATGCAAATGGGCGACATCGCGTCTCTGAGTAATAATATTCCATCGAGATTGTTTTTGTCTGTACTACACACGTACATACGTACATATGTTCACACACACACATCTACATATATACACAGGTACACACGTAATTTTATACGTACACATATAGCTTTATATATATATATATTGATATAATTGTGTTACATCATATGATGAATGAAGACGATTTTTTTCATTACTGTCGGCTGCAGTAGGAGATGCGGAGATACGGCAGCGGGGATGGAACGGAATAGTGTCACTTGATGGTAAATGATGTGCTAGCCCTAAGAACGTGGCGGTAATTAGGATAATAAATACAGCACCATATTGTTGCAATGAAAGATGTTAAAAATCTCCTTACACAATAATTTCATTAGTTACAACGTCCTTTGATTCGGAACGCGGTATTGTTTCAGCATTACTGTCGGCTGCAGTAGGGGCTGCGGTGATACCTAGAAGGTATGTGAAGTCTACCACTAGTGAACTCACTAATGATATTATATAAAGGCCTTGTGAGTTATTGACTCTTGATGTTTTAGAATTTGTTGAACTAGGGCGCGGAGTCCGAGTCCGCGAGCCCAGTGTCCGAGGCCATGTATCTGTCGGTCAATCAGCTAACAGCACCACAATCATTAGTGAATAAAAAATTTGTTTAACAAAACCTGTTAAATATATTATCAGCCGCTGTGCCGAATAACCGGAATGGCACATGAGAATAACTGTTATACACTACGGTGGATGGCGGGTTTTCGCACGCCACCGATTGCGTCCATACAAATTGTGAATAAAAAGACTTAAATACATTAATATTTAATTGAGAATAGTTTTGGTTTTAGTTCTTATCTACCTATAATATATAAATATATATATACATATATAAGAGATTTATATCTATACAGAGACTCATCATATCTCTGAATCCATAAGGCCCAGAGACGTGAATTTTGGTAGGAATATTCTTTTTGTTTAGTATAAGGCAGGTAAGAATGGAGTTTACAAAAAGTTACCCCTTAAAAGGGTTGCGGGGGTGTTAATAAAGGGAAGGGGACCGAGGAGCGTAGAGCGGTAAGTTGCCGCCGGGTGGGAAAATTTCTGACAAATTTCTAATTTAATTCTACATTACGGTCAGCAACGCGGGCGGGGACCAGCTAGTATTATTTTAATATACCGTTTGAAATTCATAATTGTTTTCAAAACAAAAGGAGGATCGCGAATTTTTCCCTTCAAAAAAAAAAACAGTTGATAAAATCTATCTATTGTTTCATTAACGCGCGATTATAAACTAAATATTTTTATGGACAAAGCCACATTCTTCTCCATTCAGTTTGTAAAAATTCAACGGCTGGTTACTTTACTCAAAATAAACTTTGTTTATGGATGGTGTGGATTGATTAATGATATAGTGTTAAAAGAAATAAAATGTATTTATAATGTTTAGGCTGTGAAAGAATGAGATAAAATGCGTTTCTATATAGTTAGTAACCCTATCCTTAATTACATTATTTTACTGTGGTCTGCATCGTACTCACTACTGTACAGCAGTTTACGCAGGTCTGCACAAGAAGTCTGTACACCAAATGAAAACTATTGAGATAAAGAGAGACAGATATGTTAAAGTCTGTATTATTTAATCCTACTATTTTTTCTTTTTCTATCTCTCCTACTTTTCCTACCAGATGGACTGACGACATTATCAAGGCGGTCGGAAGTGGGTCGATGCCAGAAGCTGAGGATTGCATTTGGTGGAAGACATTGGGGAAGGCCTATATCCAGCAGTAGATAAGCAAAGACTAATAATGATGATGATGTTCTTTCCTATTACAATCAATAAAAAAAGTAGATCTTTTTGTCGGTTTACCACGTCCATATTAATGGAACAGTAGATTTTTTACAAGATGTATACTAGTGCTGGTCACAATAACGCAGCGTTAACCAATTCTGGGCCACTGTGTTCATGTTGTCTGAAGATAACTAAACAATCTGGATAAACTAGTAAAACGTCGTTGAACATCTTTACCTGCTGGTCCGATCTGGTATAGACCCAGTTAGGGCCCAATGTATGTGGCATGTCGAAGACAGCTTCTAGTAGGTCTTCTTGTGGAAGTATCTAGTCGATACATCTAAAAGCATTTCTAGATAAACACGAACTTCAGTAAAGGCGAAAGTAAGACAAGTGTCTGTTTCGTCACCACAGCACCAAATTGCGTTCGTTAGCTTGGACCAAAAGTTGGAGCCGGCTTGCATCATTTATTTTTTTTATTCAACGAAGCAACGACACGAGCGGGACGTTCACCTGATGGTGGTACATGCCTATAACAACGAGGCGCTAGTAAGGATGATATACACTACATTGCGCTCGTCCCCTGAGATATAAGATGTTGGGTCTTGTTACTCCTGTAATTACACTGTGTGCATATTACTGTTTATCGGCTGCAAAAGACGCTGCGGTGGTACCTACCTAGACGGTGTCCGACAAAGGAGACCTTCCCCTAGTAAATCGTCTTCGGGCCCACGGGCAGGCCTAAGAAATCGAAGCATAATATTATTTCGTTTGTAATTATGGCGTAAGTTCTCGTCGGACCGGAACTCCGTCGGAGGGAGAGGGACAGCCTGCGTGCGAGTGTTTTTTGTAAAACACCGTCGGTCTATATTTATCTCAGTTGCGATTGCATGTTTGTTGTTTGTAAACGTCTCTTACGCATCACTATATGTTATCGCCTATATGACATACACCGGTGAGATATTATTTTTTTATTTTATTATTGATTAAATGTACTTGACATGTCTATTTTTGTTGTCCTTCATCATTATACTGTATTATTTCTGTTTTGTGTACATCTAGCAAGTAGTCCGATATAGATAAATCATAAATATTCATAATATTTTATCGTGATTTGATATAACCGTGGAAACTTTTTGTGTGTGTTTTTAATCTAAAGATTAAATTTACGAGTTCGTGTGCGAATTTCAGCGTTCATTGAAATTTTAATTTCGATCGTAACAAATGCCTATTTTAAGCTATCTTAAATAAAACTAAATATAGTTAATTTTAATTTGTTAAAACCTCGAGAAACTTAAGTGTGGGAGCCTTTATCGCCTTCTAATCAAATGATGACAAACAGAACTTCTTGTTTCTTAATGGACTTATCTGTAAGGTTTTTATATAACACGTACTAAAGCGGAACACCATCAGAATTTCCACATATTATCCTTTTCCGCTAACCATTGTGGCTGTTTATTGAAGACCATCAGAAAAAAAGTTCTTTCTTCCCATTCACTATATTTTTCACGAACACAACACACTATTGTGTAAACATTCTGATTAATAGCAATTTGTTATGAGTAGGCGTATCAGTTATCATTGCGGTCCACTTACTTCGAGAGCTATGTATGTATACTAGCTGTTTCCCGTCCCCTTCTCGTTATTAACACCCCCGCAATTCTCTTCTGGGTAGGAATTTTGTAAAATTTGTTCTTTGCTGACCTTCAAACGGCAGAAGCAATAACTCTACCAAATGTTAATGTCCAATATTTTTTTCTTCTGTAATATAGAATTAGATTTGAAATTTGTCAGAAAAATTTCCGCCGCCATCCGGGCCCCTTCCCGTTATTAATACCCCCGCAGCGCCTTTTGGGGGTAACTTCATGTAATATCCGTTCTTAGGTGCTTTAATATATACGCTTAAATACAATACTATAAACTTAAATATAAGTCGCCAGGCCTTACGCCTCTAGGGATATCATGATTCTCTACATAGGTGGGAGTCTCTACATAGATGGAAATCTCTTATATATTATGTATAGAGATACTCCTTTATAAAAACCAGTACTTGGTAGCTCTTGTCTTTCACACAATTAAATATAAATTTCCTTGGGTTAGAGGAGCTACAGAAACCATCCCTTGGCTGGGTTCGGGAGTTTGAAAATATTTAAATTCCTTTATTTTTTAAGGGTTACGTTCTCGCTCTCACTCTGATATTTAAAGCCCTAGTATATCTAGTATTTCTTAGTGTCTACATTTTATCCTATCCTTTACTATTTTCATGGATTACAACTATTGAATTACTGCAGTTTATTGTTATAAGTTAATTTGTGTCTCCCGTGTAAGTTATCTGTTGTACTTGTTATATCCTTTTAATAATGCTCCTTGAGTAGGATTCCTTATCAGAACAAGCACCTTTAAGATATGATAGTGCGTCATGTATTTAAAGTTCCGCGATAAACTATTAGGTTAATTTATTTCTCTTACTAAACAAAAGGTAATGATAAATTTATGGTAATTATCGATAATGATCGTATAAAAATGATTGTAGATCATATTTTTGTCGTCAGACAGTACTGTGCAGTTATTAGTGTGTACTGGTAGGCAGGGGGTTGTATCTTTCAAGTTCGTGGGTTTTGGAGGAAGAGGCTCTTATTGGCTCATAAGCGAGTCCGGAGTGTCGACCAGTACGAGGTGGTCGTGCTTGTATAGGTTATGTTATGTATAGTATACAAATCGTATATCATAAAAATATAAGATTGTTTTCTTTAGCGTGACTTCAAAAATATTACTGATCTAATAATAAAGCTCCAGTTATTATATAGCCTTAAGGGAGAACGAGACTTAACATGTTTAATTTAATAGTGACGGGGACAATGATGTTCTTTTTATTATCCTAACCGTAGGCGTATACATTGTTATGCCGGTTGTGTACATATGTATATATGTATACATACATATAGGTCACCGACATAGCCTAAAAGATTGATAGGAGTGGCAGTGGGCAGAGCACATTACTCGAAAGATGTAAGGTTCTCCAGTGCCGGCCGAGTACCGATACACTCAGTATTGGGAGGCCTCAAAAAAAAAAAACACTGGATGCGAGCAACGCGGTACCTATCGATTTGAAGATCTTTGGGGAAGACTTACGTCCAGCAGTGGACGTCTATCGGCTGGTAATGATGATGATACACACACACACACATATATATATAGATAGATAGATAAATCCGTTTATTTGCCCACGCAGTACAGAACACTTGTATACAGACAAAAACTACATCACAGAACATAGATACACAAAAATATATTAACATAGTAATATTTTAGATAATCATTGCTGCCGTGTGTACTGCAATGATGCAGAATGGCAGTAGCTCAGTGTAACTGTTGCCACGTAGTGAACAACACGCTGATGTTCAGCTACTACCTTATTAACCAGCGACTATATTTTGGACATGCTTGTGCGCGCGCGCATGGTGTAACCGAATAGAGAGAAAGAACGATTGAATTAAAATTAAATTTTTGATATTAAATTTAAGGATAACCAACTTCTGCTTGCGTGCTTTTGCCCGTCTCATCGGTTCGTGGTATTCAAAAAGGCGCAACTCCTGCACTGGGAGCCTCAACTGTTTTCTTATTGGACAAAGCGACGAGACGAGCTAGACGTTTACCTGATTGTAAGTGATACTCATGCCCATTACAATGTGGTGCTCCATATCATGGTATAAATTGAACCTCACTGTGATCGTTGTAAGATGTTAAGTTTCGTTACGGCAATAGGTTCACTAACTACAGCGCCCTTCAAACAGTAACATAATAACGCTTGCATTGATCTGTTGCACCGCGGAAATAGAAGCTGCGCCGTTACCTGCCTAGACCATCTCCTGCAACAGTGATCTACCACCAGTACATAGATAATAACTAGTACTAATTGTATAATAAAATGAATAAAATGTTTAATTAGTTAAAATATTAAAGTTTAAATAACTTGTTTTTGTTTTCAGGAGCTCTTTACTTAATTAACATTACATGAAGTAAGAATTACAATAGAAAATGATTTGGCACCTTGTTGTGGCAGTTCTATTGTACGTTACATGGAAGTCGCTGAAGAGCGAGGCCAATCCGTTGGACAAACTGCCGGGGCCACCCAAATGGCCCCTCATTGGGAGTGTGTTGACGTTCGTCGGGACACCGTACAGTAAGCACAGTATAAGTTAACACAAAGTTTTTTATACGCTTTTTCCAAATCGAATACAAGGACAATAGAAAACGACTACCGATGGTAGATCTGTGATCACGCTCGTGCTTTATATCATTTTCATCAGGTACGTCCCTTTCAAAGTAAAGGAATCTTTAGAAGCAATATTTCTACTTCAAGTCCTGTCATGATGCTACTGCTCTAACATTTTGACCATGATCATCAGAAAATAAGAATAGTTGGCACGTCCTAATCATCATTAGGAAATCTAATGAAGTTAATAAATTTGACTTTGCCCATGGAACATAAAGGGGTAGTATTTATAAGCGATATGTGGGGAGTTGTTTTAAAAATATCTAATTAAATATTATAGAAGCATTAGAAGTGAAAATTGTTTCCGGTGCATTTCAGAGGAACTCTTTCCACGATTACTAACGTTTCCGAAGCTGTATGGCTACAGATACGCGGTCAAGGTTTTCAACCGGTACATACTGCATGTTTACAACATCGAGGATATAGAGGTCAGTTAGCATCAGATATCATCATCACTATCTCTAAAAGTGGATTAATTACTCTTAATTCTAAAAACTCTTTATCGACGCTAAATTTCCTGTCAAGTAGCACTGCAGCGTTAAAAAAAATATCGAAAATAAAAGTTGAGATTTGAATCAAATCTGTAAAGAAAATCCTTAGTCGAGGTAACCACCAGGCCCAACAAAGTAAGGATAGCGTGTGTTTTGTTTCATTTCAGGTAGTTCTCTCCCATTCGCGTAATATAGTGAAGAACAAACCTTACGATTTTCTCAAACCGTGGCTCGGCACCGGGTTGCTGATAAGCGCGGGTAAGTCTGCTTTTCTGTCTTAAAATGGAAGTTAGCAATTCAATTTATTTAACTGCCTCCGCGGCGGCTAACAACTGCGTTTGTAGTACAGTGCTCCCTGGTTCGATCCTGCGGCCACATTTTAAGGAGCTAGGTCGGTGGAAGGATTCTTTTCGAACTCTATTGAGTTGGCAATTTCTAGTCACATTTGAAGCCTAATTCTTATTAAGATTATTTTAATCTTGTTTGTTGCTTTAATATATATTTTTTTATTATAATCTTTATGTCCTTTGGCGAAATTTTCCTATAACCGTTTCACATCTTTTCTCCTTTGTGCTACATCTAGGCCAGGTTTTAGATGTGATTAAAACAGTCCAATGATAAAATTCATAATTTGAGGAAGTTTTAATTTTATGTTATTAAATAAATCCTAGGTAGTAAATGGCATCGAAGGCGAAAGATTTTGACGCCGGCTTTCCATTTTAACATACTTAAGAATTTCACGAAAGTCTTCGAGGATAAGACCAGAGATCTGGTGAACAGGTTGAAACAACTGCCGGAAGGCGATGTGAACGTATTGTCCGTCATCAGTGATTACACGTTGTACACGATTTGTGGTAAGTTTATCATTAGCTTTTAATAGAGAAATAGATAATAAAATCATGTTAAGTGACGAGACGAGAGTATTGGTTGAAGGGATTTGTAGTCAACTGTCTAATGTGAAACTTTGCCATTTAACAAGTACACGTGACAGGGCGGTTATCATGAGGACGAACTCCAGCGAGGTAGATTAAAGCAAAATATAAGATAAAATGTAGCCAATTACAGCCAATAATAATATAATTTGACATTACAGAAACAGCGATGGGTATACAGCTGGATCCTGACAAATCCACATCATCCGTTCTTTACAAAGACAGTATTAAGAAAATAGGAATGCAAGTAATAAACAGGCTCTCGCGGGTCTGGCTACATCCGGATGTAATATTTTATAATACCACATTAGGGAGAAAGTTTGTTGAATGCTTGAACACTGTGCACTCTTTCGCTGATAACGTTATCAATGAGAGAAGGCAAAAGAAACTTCATCAAAAAAATGCCTCGTCTGAGCATAAAATCAATGAAGACACAGGTTCTAAGAACAGGCTGGCTTTATTAGATTTGTTACTTGAAGCCGAGGGTAACGGAGAGATCGACGTTGAAGGTATTCGAGAGGAGGTCAACACTTTTATGTTCGAGGTAAGATAATTTAATATGCAAATTGAAACAAAAATTAAACAGTGCATCAATTTGAAACGTAAAATGTAGTTTAGGTTACATCTTTAAACCCAAAGTAAGGAAAATAAACGAAGTTGGTTCATAAAAAACAATAAAGATATCTGATGGGAAAAAAATCAAGTTTCATCGAAATTGAGTGAACAAAAATTTATGGTTTTTTTCATGTGGCACATTTAGAGTTTTCTCGTTAAATTTCTCTGACTTCGTACGTAACCACTTACTATATTCTATCAAATATAAGAGAAATCATTAAAAACATATTGGATCTTATCAATCTATTAAATTTTGGCGCGGCCTTTGATATTTACGTTAAAATAAAAATAATATATATTATAGATTATTTTGGTTCGGGATTTTTTTTAATTTTATTAACTACCCAAACGTCAAAAACACAGGACGGACTTCAATGACCGCGAACTGACAGACGAGTGACGTTTCAAGATGGCGGCGGTAGTTCCGATTTACGCCACACGCCAAAGGATCAATTTCACACTGTATATATCATAGATAAAAAAGGTTCAAAATACAAACACTATGTGTCAGTGTCAACGTTCCTCTTTTTTGCTAATAGCCAATTTAGGTCCTCACTGTTGGGGCACAGAGTATACCCTTAATATGAGTGCTTTGGACATGTTATATTATTAATCAATCGTTTTATTTAATACAACATACATTAAGTCTGAACATATAAATATAGTTGTTTGTCAGTATATATGATTCAGTTTGATAAATTTTATATTTACGTTAAGATTGATTTCTATAATTATAGAAATGAGATTGCAAAACAGCATTACGCCTATTGGGTTCATAAAATGAATATCTTTACGATTGTCACGGGATATTGCAGCGTACCGGAAGACGCTGTGTTGGCAGGCCCTTCACTAGGTGGTCCGACAACTTGGTAAAGGTTGCATGCGATTGCATTGCAAGGTGCATGCGGGCAGCGCAGGATCGAGCGATATGGAGATCTTCGGGGGAGGCTTATGTCCAGCAGTGGACGTGTGTCGGCTGATGATGATGGTGATTCCAGCTAATCGTAACTTATTTTAGGGGTAAAATTTTTATATTTATATATTCATATTGCAAGTGTCCAGACACTGTGGTTCCAGTGTGATGAGTCTCTACGTAGGTGAAATATATACATATATATATATGTATGTATATATATATATATATATCTATATGTGTATGTATGTATATATATATATATATATAGATTAGAGATAATTGTGAATTCTTCAGTAATTATTATATTATTTGACCAGGGTCACGACACAACCGCCATGGCTTTGTCGTTTGGTCTGATGCTGCTAGCGGACCATGAAGAGGTTCAGGTGGGTTAAGAAATTTATTATTATGATAAAATATTAGATGCGATAGTAGTTTGGTCAGTAATGCTGTTAACGTTAGTAAAAGATTTCTTATCTGTACAGCTATGTTCTTTGCTTGTGGATGTGGATGGTGTGTTCATGATTGCGCTTGCGAAATATGGAATCGAACAATAAACATTGTGCGACCGTCTCCCCTCGCCACGTTTTTAAAATATAAATTGAATTATAAATAGACCCTTAAAAACTATTTAGGTTCTCATATAATCTTATTTTACGTAACCAGTATGATGCATACTATTCTGATTAGTATTATTAATGTTTATGTTTTGGCCATTAATTAATTATAATCATTTCGATCATCTCGATTAGGAGCTTGTTCTGCGTTGTGTTTATAGTAATACTCAGTTCTTTGAGGTTTACATAGAAGGATGAATATTTGATGATAGTCTGATGCCGCTCGTGTGGTTTATTATCTTATTTATAATCCCTTCACGCTCGCAAAGGGCTCTTCACCTTGTTACGGGTTTACAACATTTATTAATTCTTAAGACTCCGACACAAGCGTTTAAGTTTGCATCCTCACATTTTTAAAAAAAATGTGGGGATGGCATACGGCCCCAGTGAACAGACCCTGCCGTACGCGGTGAGCGCCAACCAAATACTGCGCCCCCCTTGAAACAGGGAGAGTTTAATTGGCCTCGGATCGCAGTCCAGCAAGGTTTACTGGCGAACCAGTAGAAGGGCACTCGACTCATTGTTAGTGCGTAAGCACAAACTGTGATCAAATTGCGCATGGCAATGTGAGTACTCATCTCACGAGATACAACCGTAACTATACAGTGCATGGTCAGCGCACATTCCAGAACACATAATAGATATAAAGGGTACTCTGACCCAGAGATTAGTCCTTGTACGAGTCACCACCTTCACCAGGCAGGTGCACTTACACACGCATTGTAAAGTGTTGGAATTGACATCACCACCAACTACGTAGTCAACGCGTATCGCAATCTGCGGAGTGCATTGGAGAGCTCATAGCTCACCTCATAGGATGGCAACGCGATTACATCGCAGCCTTGAGAGATCGTACTCCCACCAGCAATCACCATACATGAAGTAAATGCAAATCTCTGCCATCCACTGTAGTGGATATAGCCAATAAATATCAATTTTATCATGAGCCATCAGGTATAGAGTGTTTGTCGTTGAGTAAAATGTTGTTTTGATCAAGTTTGTCTCGCCCACCGACAACTCGCCACATATCTTAAAATATGGGGAGCTATTGAGGCCTTCATTTGCAAAATTCATAAAATAGAGAGGACAGATAGTCTGCAGCCCCATCATCAAGGGACCCGACTTGGAAAAATCTAATAAGATAGTGTCAAACCATAACACGAGGCACAACCTTCGAAGGCGACATTTAACCAAGTGATCGTCGAACACGTCGTATCACTAAACTGCGACAGACATGCAATCGACTATCATCGGTGCACATCATCATGAAAGGCGCACAAGACATCACAGCAGGCATCAATATCTTGCAAAAGTCCTCAACCAACCGAATCCGTAAGACACATCAGTTCAGTAACGATGCTAATGTTACACTACGACAAGTCGCAATATCAATATTTGATAAGCATCGAGGCAGCAGTTCGCATCCGCTTCCGCTACCTCATAATGCAGCGACGCAGTTCGAGTCGACTTTGGAATAAACAAATGTCATTAAACACGACGTGTCATAGCGGCAAGCCACTAAGACGCCGAGCACCCATGTATCATAGAGCGGAAACCCTAAGACATGGTTCTGAGTATTTCGATATCACCGAAGTGCTATCTAACACTCTTCCCGAACCGGAGAATAATCAAGTAGTTACTTAAGTATCCACCAACTACACCCGACTGGTATCTCACCTTCTTCACCAACTTGATGTTATGTATTAAATTTGCTATGCACTATTTTAAATGGTTTCGAACCCGTATACTTTATAAATTTAATTTTTTAAAGACCTTCACAATATTACTTTAACATATTGTATCATAATACATTATTAATTGCATTTTCATATTTTTCCGGGATTTGAACCGATATATCTTTTATAACTCATCACTAGAGACTTCCACACCCTTATGCTTTCATAATTTTCCACCATACAATCACATCTCTATTTTTAATATTTTTTTAGATTTTCAATCGGTATACTATACAGTACACCATCCTTACACATCTCTTCAGTATGTATTGGAGGTGAGCAATAACCTCCGATCAATATTGCAATCAATTTGCACGAAGCAAATTTTTACATTGGACACGTACGCAGTACATGTCCGGAGTCCGGAGCCCATGTGTACGTAGGAGCACGAGTATGCCTCTGCGCCGCCCATACAGCCGGTCGATACACGAACAATTGCTTATTACGTGTTTAGGGCGTTTTGCGAACACCCAATTCTTGGACTTTAACTTTTTCACTCATTATAGTGGATCTTTTTCAAATTTAACTTCTTTATATATTTTCGTATAGTTTTATATTTTTTTTTATAGAGTCATTAATTATTTTTTTATAAATTAATGTATTTCGTTACAATTGGTTTTAAAATTAACGCTCAACCACTAGGTCACTGACGCTTATAACATTATAGTACTGCTACTTACTGGTGGTAGGCCTTTGTTGCTGGAGAATGTCTAGGTAGGTACCACCGCAGCGCTTATTGCAGCCGACAGACCACAGTGTGCAAACTCTACTGTGCTCCGGTATGAAAGGCGCTGTAGCTAGTAAGATTACTGGGGTAACGAGACTCAAAATTAAATATCTCAGGCGACGAGTGCGATGTGGAGTAGTGCATACTGTCTTAACTAGCGCCACGTTGTTATGGGCGGGCGTATCACTTACCATCAGGTGAACGTACCGCTCGTCTCGTTGCCACGTAAAATAAAAAAAATAGTAAGTTGAAAAAAGACGTTTTACATCATCATCATCAGCCGTAAACGTCCACTGCTGGACTCAGGTCTCTTTCAAAGATCCCCACACCAATCGGTCCCACGCTGCCCGCATTAAGTGGCTTTCCGCGATCTTCACACAGTTCGCACCAGACCTCCGGTATCGCCGGGTACTAAGAATTGTTGTTTATAGTGGTATCTAGAGGGGACTTGGGCCGTTTCCCACCACGCTGACCCGATGCGGGTTTTGGGAGCTAGAGCCTCGTTCGTTGATTAGCAGGATGCTCTACGAGCGGGTGAGGTTGGCTTGGGTCCCGTAAACCACTGACATGTTATATAGTGCATTGCTACAGTATTCAATTGTATACAAATTCTTATAGGAGAAAATTTATGATGAATGCAAGAGAATATTCGGCGAGTCCGATCGCACGCCGAGCTGGACCGACCTAGCTGAGATGAAGTACTTGGAGGCGACTATTAAGGAGGTACTGCGTTTGTACCCTAGCGTGCCCTTCATCGGGAGGATGATCACAGAAGACTTCATGCTGGGTAAATACGTCCTTATATTGCCAGTCGCGAAGAGACATACCCTTTGGTATTAATATTTATTTAATTATTTAACTATTAAATACTAACCATAGTACTAATTATGATTAAAAATGTGATGGAAGTTTTTGTTTTTCATTCGACATGACGAGCGGGACATTCACCTGATGGTAAGTGATACGTCTGCCCATAGCAACGTGGCGATAGTTAGGATAGTATACACGGCACCACATTGCGCTCATCGCTTTGAGACATAAGAGGTTAAGTATCGTTACCGCAGTACTTTCGCTAGCTAGGACCTCCTTCGATCCGGACCATAGCAAGTACCGGTAAGTTTCTATGACGTTTTTTCAATCCTTCTTGGTTAGATATCATCATCAGTGGAAATCCATAGTTAATATATTAAAGCTATATTATTTTGAAAACAAAAGTTTAACCGTCTTCAGCCTCATCATCATCAGCCAATAAACGTCCACTGCTGGACTGGCCTTTCTCAAAGATCTTCACATCGAAGAGTTCATTGGGAGGAATGGGCCTTAGCTCCACCACGCTGGCCCAGTGCGGGTTGATCAGTGGTCGGAGCCTCGTCTGTTATTCAGCAGAGTGCATCGCGTGCTGGTGAAGTTGACTTGGGCTCCGTGAGATGTTGGGTGGAATTCCTTACAGCTCATACTTCTTCAGCCTCATGTTGTGAAATTGAGATTGAAGGTAAGTCCTTAGTCGACAAAAAAAATCAAATTTTTATTATGTTGCTTTTGTTTCTCTCCTCAGATGATTTGCTTGTGAAGAAGGGCACAGAAGTGTTGGTACATATCTACGATTTGCACCGGCGTGAGGATATCTACCCGGACCCCGAGACGTTCAAACCGGAGCGGTTCCTCAACGGGGACGTCCGTCATCCGTACGCGTTCGTGCCCTTCAGTGCGGGCCCGAGGAATTGCATAGGTCTGTGTGAAGCCCACGTTTATCTAAATCCTTATGATCTATTAATTACATACAATTACGAGATTTTGAGACAAATGTTTATATTGTGTGGGGGGTTCGAATAAAGGGCGCGCTTATCTATCATCGCCATTGGGACACCCACTTCACTTGCTCATATAGTAGAACAATGACGTCACGATGCTAGTAGGAGCAATCGTCAACTATTTGTTCTGGGATCACACCAATTTATTATAATTATGGATCTAGTCCTGTTGAATAAAATAATCAACAAAGGGTGTAAGGGTTTCGTATAACAACTGACAGGACCTAAGCCAATCTCAGAATGCTAACCAACAAACGAGAATCGGACTCCCACCCGTATTAGGCTAGCGTGGTGGGAAATGGCCCAAATCTCCCCTGTGTGAACTTCTATAAACGACGGTCCCTAGTGCCCGGTGGTACCGAAGACCAAGTTGACTGCATGCGGTCACCGCGGGACCGATCGATGTTGTGAACAATTTTTTGAGGGAGGTCTATGTCCAGTCCAATGAATGTCTATCGGCTTATAATGTTCATGATTATATAATTAATCGTTGATAACTGAGGTATACTGTGTGTTGTATGCGCAGGTCAACGGTTCGCAATGCTGGAGATGAAGTGCGCACTAGCCGAGATCTGTCGCAACTTCAAGCTCGTCCCTAAGGTGCCGGGAGCTCGGCCCACGCTGATTGCCGACATCGTGCTCAGGCCTATTGATCCCATCTACGTCAAGTTCACTCAACGTTAGCTCAGTAAACTGATTGTTAACATTTTTGTTTCATTGTATAACCTCAAACCCTTTAACTGCAATGATGAGAATTAGTGTTAAGATGATATCAATCAATCAATCATTAGCCGACAGACGTCTACTGCTAGACATAGGCCTCCTCCAAAGATTTCCACTTCGTTCGATCCTGCGCTGCCCGCATCCAGCGGCTTCTCGCGATTACACAGTTACCATAGCCTCGGGTATCGCCGGGCACTAAGGGTCTTTGTTTGTAGAGGTTCATATGAGCGGATTTGAGCCATTTCCCACCACGCCGGCCTAATGCTGGTTGGTGGAAGCCAGAGCCTTATTCATTAGCAGAACGCATCACGAGAAGGTGAGGTTAGCTTGGGTTCCGTGAGTTGTTGTCTGGTCTCTTTCCACACCGCGATTAAGACTATAACATTTGCTATGTAAGTCAATACTTATGTCTGATCTAAGACATGCCGCTGCTTACTTGTACAAATACAGTTAGAGAGAATAAAGTTAAGAACTGAAGTACCGTATAAAGAAACTTGAAGAGAGATTTGAGAAGACATAAGGCGAGATGTGAGGAAATTCTTTGAAGAGATTTCGAGGTTGGTGTTAGATCTTCGTTGTCAGCAACTGTCTAGATTACTGTATCGTAAAATATAAAGGGATTAACTCTAGACAAAAAGCTTTCTATTTTTATTAGTGAATACTCTTTTGGGACTGCCTATCTATTATTGAGTAATATCTAAGTTGTCATCATCCGTAACACCAGCTAGATAGGTATATTGTAAAGCGGCACATTGCGCTAGGCGGCTTGAAGAACCAAAGTTATTAGGAAGAAGTTATAATTAGGAATGGTTGCGCCTGTCAACATACTGCTACGTTCAATTTGTATATTTTAATTTTAAATATCGTTTATCATTCATATTTTTTTACTATAACACTATAGTTAATTAGTGCAAAAGTTATCTTCGAGGGAAAGTCAAGAATTGTGAAGGAAACATTAAAGTTATTGTGCCTAGTCAACCATCTGTTTTAGTGTCTATCCACCGGAGTCGGACCGAATCTGGCATTGTATAAAAAACGTGTGCCGTATACTGGATTAGTGTGTTTACATTTGTGATTGAGGAATAAGGAAAAAATGAGCAAAAAAAAAAATATTGGGAAGCAAAAGAAGTAATTATCACAAAACAAAGATCAGCGCCATCTATTAACGGCCTTTGGCACCAACGAATAAAAAATATTTTTTTGTTTTACAGCAATGCCTAATAAGTGTGCTCACTGTGGAAGTTTTTCTCATAGACAGGTGGAGCAAAATTTTGTAAATGTTCCATTATTTATTATCACCAGTGTGTCAATACTAGCCCAGAATCAAAAATTTGTGTTAAATGGATTTGTAAAATACGCAAAAATAAGGTTAGTAAGACCACAGACTTAATTACTGGTCAGAAAAGTAAGTACGACTTGGAGGATGTACAGGCGACTGTAGCGGGTAATGTTGATTGTCGTAGAGAGCATTTCTTTTTTTCTTATTAACGTGTGTAAACACCCCGGAACCAAAAGGGCCGGTAACGGGGTAGTGTCGGACTCCAACCGACTAAAAAGCCTCACACGGTATTCCAATCACTTCCGAAATAATGCACGGGGGTCACGGGATAACATCGAGCAGTTCTTCCGCAACCCCTAGTACAAAGGGATACTCGCGCAGGAGATAAAGCTACTCCGTACGGTATTACGAACTCTGTCCACAGAAATGGTTTACTTTTGTCAGAAAATTACAAAACTAAACTCCACAATGACGGATTTTAGTACAAGACTAGATGGTGTTGAAGATCGACTTGGCCGTCTAGAACAACAGCCGCTGGAAGGACAAAGATCTTCACTAAATAGTGAGTTATCGGATACGATTTCTCAGCTTAAACGAGACGTAAATAACAGAGATCATGTCGCTCATTTAAATGTTCTTGAGTTGACTAGAATACCAGAACAGAATGGAGAAAATCCAACCCACGTTTTAAGTCGGGTGGCGAATAAGTTGGGAGTTAATCTGGAGAAGCATGAGATTGTGTTTGCTGAGCGAGCGGGAGCGCGCCGCCGACGCTATGGCACCGAACTGAACCATCGTCGTGCGACTCGCGCGGCGCGCCCTCCGCCACCAGCTGCTGCGAGCCGTGCGCGTGCGCCGCAGTGCCGATACTACCGGCTTTAACATCGATTCAGAAACGACACGATTCTATGTCAACGAGCGCCTGACGTTTCTTAACAAGCAATTATTTCACAAAACATGACAGGAAGCCAAACGATACAACTGATGCTACGTATGGACTAGAAACTGTTTTATATATGCGAGGGGTAGTTCGATCTTTAACAGGCAACGCCTACGGGACGACAGCGATATTGAGAAGGTTTTTTGCGGAACATCATTTTGATATGCAATAATTTAAGAATAAATATCATGACCTTTTTAAAAAATATTTTTTTTTATTTAAAATTCTAGATTATCAACCGTTTTATAAGTAATGGGCTATTTGAAATTATATCACTATTTATGTTATCGTATATATTACCAGCCAATTTTAACTGCTTTAAAGTACCTGTACAATTTTAATTAATTTCTTACGCCTCGACAGATTTTAGTAAGTTACTTAACATTTTGAATATATCTAACAATTGTGGAACCTGGCATAACAAATAGATACTAACTGGTTTTTGTATACTATATAATTATTTTTCATTTCTGTTACCGCAGAATAGTTTAAAACTTTCTAAAAAATAGTATGTACTTCTACATGTTACGGTGTTTTGGGTAATATTTCAATTTATTAAGAAATGTTTATGTTTGTAGGCAGAACTAGCTGAACTCCTGTCCAGAATAACTATCATCAGTCGAGAGTATGGCCTGCTGATCAACAGAGCAAAAACCAAACTAATGTTTGTGGATAAAACGGGTACCCTACAACGAACTTACGAACTTCGTGATTTACAGGTGATGCAAATGTTCGTTTACCTAAGATCGCAGATCAGTGACGACGGCGATTGCGAACAGGAAGCTATCAGGAGAGCACAAATGTCGAAAAATGCGGTAAAGAGATTGGAGCGATTATGGCGGAACAGGGGTATTAGCCGCAACACCAAAAAGAAGTTAATGCAGACGCTCATATTTTCTATCTTTCTATATGCTTCTGAAACCTGGACACTAAAAGCGAGGGTGAGATCGAGGATTGACGCGTTCGAAATGTGGTGCTGGCGCAGAATGCTGAGAATATTCCGGACGGAACGTCGCACAAACGAGTCAATCCTCAAACAGTTGAACATAACAACACGGCTCTTAACAATCTGTAGGCAGAGAGTCCTCAAGTTCTTCAGACACACGGTCAGGCGAGACCCAGAGAGTTTGGAAAGGCTGATTATTACTGGTTGTGTGGAAGGAAAGAAAGCGAGAGGGCGGTCTCCTACAAGATGGACTCACACAACTCAGGACGCTACGGGAGCTACCCTACAAAATGATCCATCCAAATGGCGCAAGACAGAAATGTCTGGAAAGAAATGGTGGTCAGGGCAACGCACCATAGTCACGTCCCTCAGTCATGAGGTTACGATAAAGAAGAAGATTTATGTTTTCCGACTTTATAACGGTGCCTAGTACTTATAAAATGAAGATTGGACTACTGAATCCGGGATCATTAGCTAGTAGACATGATGAGTTTATACTGGTCATGCAGCGGCATTCAGTGGATATTATGGCTATTATCGAAACTTGGCTACGAGAGGGTGAAGATAGGCGTGCGCCGATTATGCCTGGGTACCGTCTGCGGCACGTGTCACGTCCGCGGGATGTTCGCTCTCGCGGTGGAGGAGACGGGTTCATTGTTAAATGCGGGGTATCTGCGCGTTCACTGGTGCACCCAGTCTCTCCTTCGGTCGAACAGATGTGGCTTTGCGTAAACGTCTATGGAATAAAGTACGGCTTATAGACCGCGTTGGTTGAGTGTTCAGGTCTTTCTTGACGGTTTGAGTGAATCTCTTGTCTTGTTCTTGTGGAGAGATTATACTATTTTACTGGGAGAGTTCAATGCAAACACGCTTAAAAGTAACAATAGTGCCTTTTTAAAAGTTCATGAATTTCTAAATCGTAACAACTTGTCGCATGTCAATAAACCAACTCATCTCACAGAACAAACTGAGACGTTAATTGATCTCGTCTGTGCTCATATAAATGTAAACACAATGTCTGTTGACTATATTATTGAATTAAGTTATCATTCGTTTATATCGTTTACATTGGATTTACCATTTAATAAGTTTAAGTCATCAATGTTATGCATTAGACCACTAAAAGAAATTAATACTGACAGTTTTGAAAATGATTTAAATAACTTTTCTATTGATGTGAACTTGACGCTTGCGGTTTTTAATTACAACGTTAGTAAATTAGTTAATAAACATGATACAATAAGGACAATACGTACAAGGGAACACTGTGTACCGTGGATAACGTATAACATAAAATTAATGATGAGGTGTCAAGACAAAGCTTGTTTAAGGGCAAGAGCAACTAAAACGGATAGTCACTTGTGCTTCTATGACGATGTAAAAAAGGCAGCCTCTGCAGCTATTGTTCAGGAGAAAAAAGCCTACTATACCAGATAGATTAGTAATAATCTCAACAATCAAAAAGTATTAGTCTACTAGTAGTAGACTGCAGCGTCTATTTCTGCCACCAAACATTAGTGTGCAAATATTACTGTATTCCGGTTTGAATGGCGCTGTAGTTAGTGAAATTACTGGGGTTTCGAGAATTAACATCTTATGTATCAAAGGCGACGAGGGCAATGTGGTGCAGTGTTATATCTTATCTAGTGCCACCTCGTCATGGGCGAGCGTATCAATTACCACCAAGTTAACGTCATCTTCGTCTCATCACTATGACGAATAAAAAAAGAATGTTTATTCTTGCACATGTTAACATGTGCAACTTAAAATAAATTAGTGACCTTTTTCTTGTTATCGAGGTGGAAATCTAAAATGATACCCTGCTTCTGGGGAGAAGACAAGGTTTTGTGGGATTTTTACCCACTAAAACCAATTCAGTGGTCATCCTCAGTGCGTTGCAGGAGGCTACAGGAGCTCCTATGGAATGCACCTCTGCCTCCCGGCACTACGCCTAAAGCAACTCCCAGCTTTTGGTACGACAAGCACTAGACCACGTCGTATGGGTCGTTCAAAGACCACGAACCCGAAAACCTTTTTATTCACCTTTTACGACAGGCAGGGCTTACCTTAGTGGTATACTTAATCTCGAGACTAGAGGGCAAAAAATACTGTGACCTAACAAAAATACGGATCTTTAATTAAAAGAGAGATAAAATATGATGACTTCTCGTATTGTACTGCATATTTTGCTAAACTAACGCGCTAATTATATTAAATAAACAAACGGTTGTTTAAAACAATAATACAGGTTGAAACATTTTAATGTTAACGTTTATTTAATAATGTTACCCCTTTCTAGTTTACACTAAAACATGTATATGTTAATTAATATCAAGATTACGTCTAGCGCGCGAATTAACTAATTGTTAGGTTTAAATCAAAATAATTTAACGTAAATATCAACGATATACGCGATAGAAGTAAACATTAATAGAAAGTCGATATATTTCTACTAAGTTAACTAACGTTTTTTTTTCAAAGGTTAAATAATGCGATATTGAATTACTGTATCTATTAGGCGTCCATTTTCACAAATGTCTTTAATAAAAGTAAAATCAATAATTAACGCTTATTTAGAGTATTTACATACGTACTTACATACGTATTTACGTACGTTGCAAGTACAGTAACAGCTCCTTATTCGCGCTTCCTTCCTTCACGTTGTCACTATTCGCTGCTGAATATATCTTTATTCGAGGATCTAATAAGTACATATATAATAGTAAACTGATTCCAATAGGTATCCAATCCAATATCGTCGTAAATGGACAGATGAACGCGTCCATAATCATTCGTCTGAGAGGTAATTTAGTAACTGTAGGACCGCTAATGAGGCTTCATGACGCTGGGGCGGGGCTTTGTGAATAATAAACTTTAATTAAGTAACCTAGTTACCTATTCCTAGTGACTATTTCCATGTCTGCCGAATAGCACCAGTTAATCCTTTGCATTATAACATCCTAGGTGTTAAAAGGCAAAGGATTAACGGTTCTAGAACCCTAATCGATTCGAGATTACATGTTGAATTCGGTTGGAGGCAGAGCTTTTTCTCACTCAGGATTTTTTTTGTTTTACTAGATGACGAGACGAGCAAGACATTCACCTGAAGGTAAGCGATACGCCTGACCATAACAAAGTGGCGGTAGGTAAGATGTTATACATGGCACCACATTGTTCTCGTTGCCTTAAAACATAAGATGTTAAGTCTCGTAACTCCAATAATTTCCGTAACCACAGCGTTCGTTAAACCGGAAAACAGTAACGTGAGCACAGTACTGTCAGTCAGTTGCAATAAGCGATGCGGCGGTAGCTACGATGACGAAGAGTTGATCTCCGGCAACAGAGACCTAGCACCAGAAAAATGGACTGGCATTGCAATGTTCCAGTTGTCAACACATGAGAACTGGACTATTCTTGCGGAGTACGCTACACCACTTTCGGCTTCGCTCTCAATTAACATCACGTAAAATTGAAGTCGCTATGTAGAGAAATAGAGATATTTAGGAGAAAGTAGTTATTTCTTCTTGTCCTAATTGTAACTGCGTGTGTGGTTACAAATGATATAAAGAGAGTCGCTTTCGAAACAACTAATTGTAATAATTAATGCTAAAGAATGTGTTATGTAAAGATATTAATCTAGACCTTCATGAGATCGTCGGTCCACCTAGGGAGTAGTTCCTAGTAATGTTGAATATTGTCTTGATCATTGTATTTTCATCAAGGATTTGAGTTGTCAAAATTGCCGAAACTCTGGGCAGTGCATCAATGCATCAATGCAACTGGTGTCTGGTCTCTCGGCGAAGCTATTATGTAGCCAAAGTTTGAACTCTAAGAGCATGTTCCGTAGTTCATTTTCGGGCGGGCTCCCAAAAAGAAAGAGGGGGAAAAGAACGTCGCTGCGGTTATCGCTGGTGAAATCAAAGATGTGTGCGAAAGGCTTAGGTGGTTTATAAAACGGAAATAGCACATAGTTAGGGTTTCAGTCGGTGAAAGTTTGTTATAACATGTACTTGCCCACACGAACATTATAAGACTTAGACAGTTTACTATAAGAAGAGCTTTTTTATTTAAAAAAAAAAGCCTTTCATAAAAGGGACGGGCCACTGATTGTCGTTGGAAGCTGCTGTACGATGATGAAGCTATAAATTTATAATTGCTGGTGGTAGGTCTCTGTTGCCCAAAACCGTCTAGGTAGGTACCACCGCAGCGTCTATATCTGCGGACAAACAGCGGTGTGCAAATATTACTGTGTTCTGGTTTAAAAGGCGTTGTAGCTAGTGTAATAACTGAGGTAACGAGACTCAACATCTGCCTCAGGCGACGAGCGCAATGCGGTGTAGTGTATATCATCCTAAACACCGCCAGATCATTATTATTGTTTCGTCGGTCGATTGAATAAAACAATATAAAAGTAATTAATGTATCGCCTAATTTGTTAGCGTTTATCGTAATTAGAATAAAAGCGAAATACACTGTGAAAAATGTTTGCGCGGATAATTCTGTGTATACGGTGCTCGAGATTCCCCTCAGTTTTATGAAAGTCGACTAAAATATTTGCACCGCAGTCGCCAAAAATATACACTTTTAAAAAACATTCTCCTCATTTGACGACAAACAGGAAATTGGTGAACGGTTTCTAAAAATTCTCTTACTCTGACATTTCACTGTTTAAAGTTATTATGAATTCTAAACGGAAACAAACATGACTATAACAATTTGACGCCGTTTACCGTGTTCATATGTCACCACATCGCGCTCGGCATATGCTAGTCCTCCTCAGCTGATAAACGTCCACTGATGAACGTCCACATCGATCGGTCCTGCGCTACCTGCATCCAGCGGGTCCGCCAGCCAGTCAGCATGGATTCCGGTGCCGTCGGATACCAGGGGCCATTACCCACAACGCCAGCACAATGCGGGTTCGTGAGAGTCAGAGCTTCGTTTGTTGATTAAGAGGAATTTTTTTGTTTTACGTGGAGGAAATGCCTGCGTATACCTACCCTCGCGGGGGCAAAGACTAGTTATTTCGGACTTGCACCGACTAACACCCCCATGATGTTCCAACTCGTCGTTTTATGGCAGGGTCTCAGGAAGGCTTTCGCTCACCTCCCCGATCCCGTCAGCACCGGCTGCACCATGCAGCCCCATCTCGAGAGGGAGGGAAAAACCTCTCTTTCCACCTCTGAACGCCGGAACACATAGCGCGCCCTCCTCTCGGCCTCTCACAATCACTTGAGCAACGGATCCTTCCGAATCTGTGATCCAGAGGCCATGGCAGCCAAGAGAGAAAATTCTCCCGGCTCTCTGCGCCGGATCTGATCTCGGGTTCCGCCGCCAACCGTTATACGGCCGCGGAAGATAGGGAGAGCGGCGGTACGCAATACCGACACTCCTCTTCCCCTGCGGCCCCACCACCGCCGTATCGGCGGTGCGGCACCGCTTAGTCGCAGAGGGTAGGGAGAGCGGCGGAACGCAATACCTACACTCCACTCCCTCGCGTAACTCCTTCTCTACGGCATCCTTCCAGCGATATCTGGGCCGACCGACAGGTCAGCACCCAGTTGACGTTCCGCGGAACGTTTCTTTGACTCTACGATCGTCTCCATCTTTAGTAAACTATGATCATATTTTTCATTTTATACTATTTCTGTAACGGTCGTAGAAATTATTTCTCAGGATTTTTTCCTCTTAGGTAGCGATATACACTGAGGGATGGAGAGACGATGTGGATATTCTAACCTGTTCCTAACGGAGATACAGCTGGTGTAATTACTGGGATAACATGACTCAACAGTTTGTATCTCATGGGACGAGTGTGATGTGGTGCAGTGTATATCATCCTAACGTTGTTTAAAGTATACGTCCTAATTTATGACAATACGAGCTGGAAATTTTGAACCGGACAATCCGCTGTTCAAAAAAACGTCATAACGTCGTCATAAAAATGGCGACAGCACTACTCGTGTAACAGTTCTTCACCTGATGGTAAGCGATACGCCCGCCCATCATAACGTGGCGCTAGTTAGGACGGTATGCACTACTCCACATCGCGCTCGTCGCCTGAGATATTTGATATTGAGTCTCGTTACCCCAGTAATTTTACTAGTTACAGTGCCCTTCAAACCGGATCACAGTAATGTTTGCACAGTATTGGTTTGGCGGCAGAAATAGGCTCCACCGTGGTATCTACCTACACGGTCTCCGAAAACAGAGACCTACCACCAGTGACAGCTTCAGCGCCCTTCAAACCGGATCACAGTAATGTTTGCACAGTATTGTTTGGCGGCAGAAATAGGTTTCACCGTGGTACCTACTTAGACGGTCTCCGAAAACAGAGACTACCACCAGTGACAGCTTCAGCGCCCTTCAAACCGGATCACACTAATGTTTGCACAGTTTTGTTTGTCGGCAGAAATAGGCTCCACCGTGGTACCTACCTAGACGACCTACGGCAACAGAGACCTACCACCACAGTGTTAAGAATGTACTGCTAAATAATTTCTCTAATCTCTCTTAATCATAGTACTACAAAGGGCTCCCTTTATTTAGCGTGAAGCACTAGAAATTATTGATACTGTATTTAATATATTACATACGTATATGATTACCTCGCTGACCTAATGGTAAGAGCGTGCGGGTTTCATTCCGAAGGTCGCCAGTTCGAATCTCGGCATGTACTGATTACTTTAATATTTAAGTTATGTACATTTGTGAACTTAAGCAACAACAGCGAAATACAAACGATGAAGGAGAGCATCGCGAGGAAACCTGCACATGAATTAGGATTTATTCTAAGGTGTGTGTGAAGTCACCAATCCGCATTGGTCCCGCGTGGTGACTATGGCCCATCGCGCTCATATTGAGGGTAGACCTGTGCCCCAACAGTTGAGATGTAAATTGGCTGTCGAGAGTATATGTATATCATCATCATCATCAGCCGATAGGCATACACTACTGGACATAGGCCTCCCCAAATATCATCTCTATCCCATCGATCGGTCTAGCGTCGCTCGCATCCAGTGGGTTCCCGCGATTCTGACCAGATCGTGGGTACGCGTGCGCCTCTCTAGGACGTTACTGCCCCATCGGCCGTCGATCCTTCGAGCAATGTGCCCTGCCCAATGCCACTTAAGTCTAGCAATCTTTTGGGTTAAGTCGGTGTCCATAATTCTGCTGATCACCACATTTCTGAATCGATCGCGCTGAGAAACGTATTTATCTGTACGTAATTTATTTTGCGTTTCATTTTCCTGTACACAGTTCACAAAACCATTTAAAGTATTATACGAATATGTTATCTATTCGCGTTACTCTGTTCTCTTTCACTGGAATCAAAATATCAGGAGTGATTTGTAAAAAAAAAGCATAAAAGGGTTTATCCAAACAGCTCGATAAAGTAATTATTTTCCACGTCAGATCTTTCAGCGCATTTTAAACGTATTATTATAAGATGAGATTTCAGTCCTAAAACGCTAAAGTCAATAGGTACAAATGTTATTTCAGCATATTAAATCAGAGATTGGTTCAACCACCTAGAGCAGCACAAATATACTTGTTGATTTGTAACCTTTTCTACTTAGTGTTAGGGCCGTCTGGTAAGGTCTGCTTTTCTGTTTTTGTTCCTCCGCTCCTCGCTTTATCCTGAGAATCCTTCTTTAACATGTGATCATACTGCTCCTATGAACCGTTTATTAGAGCTACATTACAATAACGCCAATGGTGATGAGTAAAATAATTATGTATCTCTCATTCTTGTAGAAATCCTCTTTAGTCACCGTTTTCGCGGGAATATTCCCATATTGAAAATCGAATTAAAATGTTTCCAATCATCATCATCATCACCGTCATCATCATCATTAACCGTCAGACGTCCATAGCCGGACAAAGGCCTCCCACAAAGATCTTCACATCGATTGGTTCACAATCAGTATGGCTTCCGGTATTGCCAGACACTGGTAGCTGACGTTCGTAGGGGTCTATATGGGGGATTCGAGTTATTTCTTACCATGCTGGCCAAATGTGAGCAGTTGGGATCTATAGCCTCAGTTTTTTGATTAGCAGGATGCACCGCGAGCGGTTGAGGTTCTCTCGGGTCCGGTGACTTTTGTGTTGGGACTCCTTACACCCCTCTAAAAACCCCAACAAAACAAAGTATAGAAAAAAAAAACAAACAAATTGAAGTATATTATATATCAAAATTTTAGATTCTAATCAAGCTAACCAGATAATAGTTTCAATAAAAAGACTATTGATCAAGGATCTATTAATATGTCTCCGAATTTCGTCGAGTGGTCGTTAACGTATCCTGGATACGTACTCTTTTGGATATTATGTTGTGATATTTTAGCTGGTCTGTCCATAAAACAAAGACAGGGTCTGTGAACAAATTTACCGTTGACCTGATTACCAAAGGATTCTTTCGGGTCATCGACTCTATTCCGTTGAAATTCAGTAAAAATAAAAAGATCCATTCTAACTGATGATAAGTGATGCTATTGTTCACAACAGAGACTCTTTCATATCATATTGTGCTCGTCGCCTCGAGACATAAGAAATTAAGACTCGTTCTCTAAAAGCCGAGTACTTTCGCCAGCTTCAAATAGGAACAGAGTAATCGTTGCGTATTACTGTTTACCCAACAGGGAATTATCAGCAAACATAAATGCATCAGGGAGGTAGAAAAAACTTAGAAAACAATTCGAATTTATAACTTATCACGGCACAAAACAAACAACCACAACGTCTGAAATGATTATTAATAGGAAAACTACGGCAAATAGCAAATAAACATCTAACCTAATAGTTATAAGTGAATAACATGTTAATTTTCTTCTCTTCACCTGAAGACAGTAGATTTCTTCTTCGTTGGTATTACTTCTGACAGAATGGTCGTGGTCATCACTTCCGGTGTTGGTGGCAAGCTTCACAACACGTCGCCACTCTTCTTTGATGATAAATAGATATATTTAATGCCAAACTGTAAATTATTTCAGATTAAACAGTACAAGTATTTAAAACTCGGCGTTAAGACTAACAACAAATTGTCACTACAAACAAATTAATAAAGCTTTAAGTGAATGTATTATCAGCGGTTGTATCAACTTAAGAGGAGGAGCAGCTTGAACTTCTAATTATAGAAACTGAGCCGAGCTGAACGCTTTTCACGAAGTAATGAAGACACCTCACGCCAGAAATATACCCGCTGAATATAAATTGTTTATCCTAAATTTGTTTCCGTCATATTATTTTTGTCAGAGTAATCCGGACTACTTTAGGCGAAATTTCCTGAAAGATGTTAAATAAGTATTATTTTCCTAATTACAAAATAAAATTATTATGAATAAAAACGATTTTTGTAGTGATATAACAAGGTTAGAATCTAGAAAGACATCGGATATTGCTGCGCTGTGTTATTCCGCCATTTCTTTAATTATCTTCAATGTTACCTGCTACCAGCTCACTTGGATAATGTTCAGAGACAATAGCTCGCTTTCTCTGTAAGTTTATTGTTTTATTGTACACACACAAACAAACAAAATACATGCAATGGTGAAAGAAAAAGGTATATAGGCGAATGTAACCCTAAAAAGTTTTCTTCCAGCAAATCTGTGAAGAAAGTAAATTAAGTAAAAAGCAGGTAGTAATAATAATATATTACTCGTGTAACAAAGCTTAAAAGTTTATTATTACTTTAAAAACAACATACATTGCTCGTTTTGTTAAATAAACAATTTTTTAATTTAGAAACGATTATGGTTTGACGACATAAACGACGGGAACGAGCTTACCATCACTTGAAAGGAATTGTTGACGAACAGGTTTTGTTAATCTGACCGCTAAACTTCAATTTGTATAACAGACCTCATGTTGATGATGACTTTAAAGGTTTCTTAGTTATACGCAAACATTATAAATTCAATAAAAGTAAATAACATACTTGTGGTAGGTCTCTGTTGCCGGAGATCGTTTAGGTGGGTACCACTGCAGCTTTTATTGCAGCCGACAAATGGTAGTGCGCAAATATTACTGTACCCCGGATGGAAGGGTGTTGAAACCCGTGAAATAACTGTCCTAAAAAGACATAGGGTTGTAAGGGGTCCCGCACAACAACTCACAGGATCAGAAGCCAACCTTACATGCTTGTGGTGCACCCTGCTAATCAACAAATGAGGTATCGGCTCCCACCAACTCACATTGGGACAATGTGGTGGGAAATGGTCTATATCATCCCTACAAACGTAGAAACTCTTTAAGTGGGCCTATATCCAGCAGTGGAGGTCTACCGGCTGAAGATGAACAAGACAATACTTTGGTGTCTAAAGACGATGAATATTATGTGGTGCTGTATATATCAACCAGTTTCTATCGCTTGAACATCTCCATTGTCTCGTCGAATAAGCAAAAAATCTAGATTTTTCAGTTTTTGCTTAAGCTTCAGTTATATTAAATGTTTAATGTATTAATATTCTCTTTAAAATTGAATAGTATATATATCGCGTAGGTTTAAACTGTGTATTCCGTTTCAACCAGTAGATCAAAGACAAACTACTAAACAAGCAGGAGTAGCGATGTGGGAAATTGAAAATTGAAAACGGTTTTTCTGATCCCATACACAGTTAGTAGCGCATTTGTGGGATAAATTGAACCATAAATATAACTGTATAATTAGAGAAACTCTATTGAATTAGAGTTTTTCATTTTGCTGAAAATTCAGGCTTGGTTTACATCAGTCATGTGAAATAAATTTGCTCGTACTTTATACATACACATGATATATAAACGTACGATCCCCAGACTTAAGGGAACGGCCCTAGAGAGAGATACATAAATGGGCTTTTTTGGCGATAAATCACCACGCAAATGTTGGGTTGAAGCTTATCTAGGATATATAGTGGACGGTAGCAGCGGATGAGAGCTGGCTGGAGCTTGATCGGACGTGCGTCTCGTAAGGGCGACCTAGTCGAACCAGGCATTCTTCCCACAAGTCGATATACTGATAAACTTTATATAGTTCGTATCTAACGAGTACTTGTTTATTATCATCTATATATTTATTATTTAATCATTTTTAAAATATATTCCATTTCTACAATACCAATCTTTCTCGTTGTATATACTAGTTGATGTTGTGAGAGAATTTCCCAAACAAACCATTTTATGCTTAATAGGATTACAAAGAGTAGAACGGGAGCACTAAACAAATTGCATTACCACATACGTTCTGAATATTACAGTTAACAGTGACGTTTTTAGATAACAGTTCAAACTAAATTAATAGTTCATTACAAATATTCTGTAACTCTTATTTATAATATTGTACTAACATTACAACATTGGTAGGAAAGTCTCCTATATATGTTTGTTGGAATATAGCAAATGCAAATTCTTAGTCAAGCGCGCAGACTCTCTATAGAACAACCCTTAGAGTCCCTAGTCGGAAAGCTAATCTCATAAAATTAATCTTATTACCATCCAACTCGTAAATGAACAAAGTACCTCCAAGTTACAAAGCAAACGATTAACCGCTCTGCAAAAGCGTCAGTTGAATTTCATTGAATTGAAATTGGATTGATTTTATGATAATATTGATTCGAGAGCTTTGAAGTGGCTTCCTCTAATCCGACTTGAACTCGTTTAATCACAGCTCTTTTATCTGCAGAATATTTAATTAACTGTCTCCTTCACGAATGTTAAAAACTTCAATTTTTGTTAATGCTGTGTGTGACGCACTAGCAATTATTTATCATAATAATTATTTGTTTTTAGAAATGTATTTTACAAGCGAAAACAAACAAGGTGAACCTAATGTTTAGAACGTTTCTCTATCTCAACTCTATCTAACAAATATGTCGAGAGTAATCATATTCTATAGTAATTTAATAATTTACATAACTTACGATTTACGTGTCTTTATGCGCTACTTTGAATATGGTTGAATGAAATGATACTGCGAAATGAAAACGTTTATTATTCATGACAATGTAAGTCCTAATAAAATAAGACAAGTCCAAAATCACTAGTCAAGTTGTACTCGTATACCTCATTCGTATAGAATAATCACAGTGTCGTCTAGAACATCAAAACGATAATGAATCATTTGGTCGTTGGTGGATTATTCTATAATAATCTAGAGAACACTTTTTCTAACGTAATACGCATTAATTATTAGCGATCACTTGTCGTCTATTGTGAACTCGTCGCCGGACACCTGACTCAAAGCGCGGCGCTCTCTTTGTTATTCTCGAATGTTCCAGTACTACTATACATTCGCTCGTGATAACTTTTGTAGAAATGTATACGTATATGTGCACAAATATACTGCTACATCTACATATCATTATCAGCCGACAGACGTCCACTGCTGGACTAAGACCCCCTAAAGATCGCCTTATCGATCAGTCTGCGCTAACCCGCATCCAACTGCTTCCCACAACCTCCACCAGATCGTCGGACCACCTGGTGGAGGGCATGCCAACACTACGTCTTCCGGTACGGGGCCGCCATCCGAGGACCCTACATTTATAAAATATATAAATATTGATATAATTGCAAGAATATTTACATACTAATGTTCAGTGCATGTTAAGATTAAATAAAATTTTCCTACAAGTCTTCTACGTAAAAGTTTGCTTACTTCATGACATCAGAAGGCTAAGCATTCCAAGTTTGTATTAGTTTGTGCTATAAACTTATTGTCATTAAAACTAGCTAATTACATTTTTTCTACTTTTGAAGTTCCTCTACTGATCAAATTATTTATTTATTCATCATATATTTATTATGTCCGAAAGTGATGGTAAGTATTCATTTGCGTTAAGTATTTCAATGAATATTACTTCAATGTAGACCTACCACCAGTAATGAAAGTCTATGAAATAGACAAAAATATAACACTACGGTAACACCTCTACTTGATTTTTAACAATAAAAACCATCCTTAGCTTTGACTCCTGTTGTTTGTCTCAGTTGTACTTTTATTTCTCAAGTGTGCTTTCATCTTGGATCGAAATTTACATCACTCGCGTGATTTCCTTTGTACCACAGACATTTTCTGGTTCGATACCTTGGCTATATTTTGTGGAGTTTGGTGGGTGGAGGGGGTTTGAAGCTGGAGCTGATATCTTTATATTGTAAATCTGTCCCATTACAACATCGCTTTGTTTCGGCAATCTATGATCATATGAGAGCTGGAGGCGTTTGACACCTTGTGAAATTGTCTGTTGCAGATAAAAAAGAATTAATTTATTAAAAAAAAAATTAATAGCCTTATAATATTTTTGGTTATTTAAATATTAATGAACTACAGGCGGCTACTAAATTTCTCAATTTGAATTCTCATTTAAATCTACTTTATGGGCAATCTATACTTAAATGAACTTCTATGGAAGTTGCTGCATGCATTAGATATCATTTTAAAGAAACACCCAACGTGCGGCCAATTAATTTTATATTGAGTTTTCTCAAGTTTTCAAAGAACGAATGAATGTAAGAGATCAATCCGTATTGAAAATCTATTTATTAAATTGGATCGTATTATCGATCGTGTTTAATCAATTTTATTTGTGAATATTTACGAATACTAACAAATTATTTCGAAAGACGTATAACTGCGCTAATAGGAACATAATATTATATATCTACTTCTATATATATATATATATTGAAAATGGATTTTGTTTGTTCGCTAATCACCTAAAAACTAGTGACATGAACAGGAACAGGAACATTCGCGGAATGATTTGTGAATTGTTATAGGTTATTTTTTAAAATTTCACAAATCTCAACAAAGCGGACGGGGAAACGCTTGTACAAATACAAAAAGGTATTATTTTATTCGTTTACTTTCTTTGATATTGAACAATGGATGAAAATGGGAGATAAATAAAATCGAGTATTGGACGGAAGTATTGAGGCATTTTCATAACAATTACAAAAGAGGAATCAAATTGTATGTGTAAATGACGTTAACGTGTTCAAAGTATTCATTCAAACAGTAAACTCGTTCCGTGTATTAAGTTATCGCATTGGAATTTGCAAAACAATTCTATTTAAATAAGATGACATTGTGATGAATTGTTTATTATCGACTGATGATGATGAAGTTGACATTTGACTTTAATTTTATATGGTGTTTAGTTTTATAAAGAACTGTACGTCGAAACGCGGCTGACTCTCATGAGATGATAAGAGGATCAAAGTAATACTATTACACGTGTATATTTCCTGTCTAGGTAAGTACCACCGCAGCATCTATTGAAGCCGAAATACAATAGGGTTCATACATTAATATGTTCCGGTTTGAAGAGCGCTGTAGCTAGTGTAATTACTGGGATAACAAGACTCAACATCTGGCATCTCAGGCGGCGAGCGTAACGTGGTGGAGTGCATACTATTCTAGTTAGTGAGACGTTGTTATGGGCAGGCGTATCACTTATTATCAAGTAACGTCTTGCTCGTCTCGACGCTTAATTGAATAAAAAAAACGTGGATGTTGAAGCGCCGCTGACTCTCATATCAGGAACAAAGTAATTCTGTTATATTAGTAGATTTACAATGCAAAGGTAGTAGCTAGAGAGATGGGTGCGAAGACTATCAACCATAAATTTCTTAAAAAGGTCAAGAAGAGTTTTGATGAAAAAGTCGAAGTAAACACCAAAAGAACGAAAAGCATGTTATCAATGTGGCCATGGTGAACGATGATATTTCATCATCATCATTTTAACGGATGGACGTCCTTTGCTGGCATAAATCTCTTGTAATGTGTTCCACAAAGCACGGTCTTGCGCTGTTTGAATCCAATGGCACCCAGCGATTCCTTTGATGTCTTCTGTCCACTTAGTGAGGGGTCTGCCAACGCTGGGCTCTCTGGTGCGCGGTAGCCGTTCCAGCACTTTAAGACCCCAACGTCCATCGGTTCTACGAGCTATGTGCCCCGCCCATTGACACTTCAGCAATGGGATCTTCATGGGTTCCTCATTTCTGTATTGATCACGCAGAGATAGTCCAAACGTCGCTCTCATCATCGCCTTCTGTATGATTTTGCTTTCAATGGTACACTCGAGAGCAATGAATCCAGGTCACTTAAAAAAAACATAAATGTCGGACACTAAGAATGCTAGCTTAATGAAATAACTTGTGTTTAGTAGACAATTAAATACTCCTCAAATTGAGGTATTAAAACTTTTTGGTTACTACAAGGTTATGTCATAAAAAAATCACATTTGAAAAGGGAGACTTTCGAAGATGGGCTACGAAATTACTGCATTTGATTTTCCTTTTGTTTCTAATCTGTCATTTAAGTGGGCATATGACCATATTGATAGTATTCACTATTTATTATTTAACTTGTATTCATGTCGCTCACAACTGAAATATGCACCAGAATCTTCACAATGCTGGAAACCGGCAGATACATGCGTGATACAGCCAGGACTGTCGGTGTGTCGCTGTCAACAATACAAAGAGTTTTCCGACGTTATGAAGAAAGTGGCTCTAACCTACGTAGACCAGAAACAGGCAGAATTAGGTGTACCACTGCACGAGAAGATTGATACTTGGTGAACACTATGCTTCGTAATCGTTTTCTCACAGGAACTGAATTTACAAATTAGTTTCAACGCCTCAGAGGAGGTAACCCAAGCGCATAGACATTAAGATGACTTGCTGAAACTAATTTGAAACTACTTAAACCTATATTTGGCCCTAAACGGGAGCGTGGTGATCGTATCTAGTAATCTTGATACGATCACCACGCTCATCTTAATAGATATGCCCAGAACCATTTAAATTGGATAATTGAAGATTGTTTAAAAATATGTTCTCTGACGGATCAAAATTTATGCTCCACAAGCACGATGGAAGCCACAGAGTGTATAGAAGACCAGGGGAAAGATTCAAGCAAGCATGCATAGAAGAACAAGTAGCCTACGGTGGTGGGTCTGTACTTGTGTGTGCCGGAATTTTATCTGAGTGTCGCACAGAACTGGTGTTTATAGAAAACGGATCTTTAACTAGCGTAAGATATTTGGAAGAAATCCTTAATGAACACGTTAAGCCATTTATGGTCAATTTGGGTGAGGATGCTATTTTTATGCATGACAATGCCCGACTGCACGGCCGACAGGTTTAATTGGGAATGATTACCAAAGACTACAAGAGATGGACATTACTCCTATGGAGCGGCCAGAACGGAGCCGCAACCCGAATATCAACCCGATCGAGCATGCATGGACACGGGACGAGCTAGGGATGCAGTATGCGTAAAACAACGGAACCCTCTCCCTTCCCCAATAACGCTTAGTGAGCTCAAAATTGTTCTCACAGAGGAATAGGAGAATATTTATCAAAATTTTATAACAAACTTGATGTATAGCATGCCACGCACCAAATCGCATAAACGCAGTAACGGAAGCGGAAGCACGAGGAAGCAATACAAAGTATTTCAATTCAAGAAAATCATGTTGTCGTACAAAAATGTCATGTTTCCTATTTCTCTTTTAAGGCGAGAACAGCAGTTTTTTTTCTTTATGTAATTTTTAATAAATAAAATGTAGTGATTTACAAAATTTTATTACTTTCTTTCAAGGGGTATTATATTGTCTATTAAACATTGCTTATTTCATTAAGCTAGCATTTTTAGTTTCCAAGATTTACACGTTTCTTTAGGTGGCCCGCATTCATTGCTCTCGAGTATATTTTGACGTTTATGTACAAGACGCAGTAAGAGTGCTAAAAGATTAATGTATAACAGTAAAGTTTTCAGTGTTATTTATTAAATAACAAGAAAACATATTATTATAAACTAATTCACACAAAACAGTGATATTTCCTATGGCGTAGTTTAATAAAGAAAACGTTGTTTAAACTTAAAAAAACTTAAACTAAATAAAATAATATTAATAATAATAATAAATGTATTGTTACAATTTTCTGTCATATATTTTACTTATCCGATATTGAAATATTTTTTAAATTTGTTTTTTCGACGAGCGAGATGTTCATCTTATATAAGCGATACGTTTACCCATAACAACGTGGCTCTTGTATAGATTACATACACTACACCACATTATGCTCGTCGCTTAAAGGCATAAAACGTTGTCTTGTTACTCAAGTACTACATTAAGTACAACGCTCTTCAAACCGGAAAACAGTAATGTTTGCACGCTACTGTTTAGTTACCGGAATAAACGTTGCAGTGGATCTACGTGGTCTGCGATAACAGAGACTTAACTAGTTTTTTAATTGTACTAAATTTTGATATGAATTTAAGAGTTTGTCTAAATTAATATCGAAATCATTCGAAAATTAATTTAAGATTTCATGTGAAATATTAGTCGAAAGCTACGGCTTCTATTTGATTTTATATCCTAAGTTAGTTCGTGGCGAGAACTAACAAACTCTCTTAATAAGATTATAAGAAACTTATTCAATAACGGCTCAAACTTAACACAAATCGACTAATATTAAAATATACTATTAGTCTTGATTTTTGCGCATTTTTCTGATCTTTTTTTATCATAGTTATGCTTCGAATGTCCATAGTTGGACATAGGTCTTATTAAAGGAATGATAAGTAGCTCCATCTTCGGCTATTGCCATTATGTCAATGTTAATTTTGTGATGTCAATGATCAAGATCAATATATTTTTATACAGAACGAAAATAAGCAACGGGCTAGCATGGTAGTCAATAACTCACCAGGTTGGCTGCAAAAATAGAAACTGATATGGTGTAAATCGTAATTTGTATACAATTAGATAAAGATAATGATAGAACAAAGAGGTTTGCAAGGATGTTTACACAATACAACTTTGCGTCATTGCAATGTATTTTCCTCATCGCCGCAAATCAAAATCGCCACAAAATATTGTACTGTAGTACTATTGGTGTCTCTTTTATTCAACGGAGTGATGACTATCGTTGCAATGGTGGTTTCACAAGCTACAGCACCGTTTAAACCGGAATTCAGTTAATCTTGCTCACTATTGGTGTTAATAAGAGCCGCAGAGTGCGTCTTTTATTTTAACAAGTTTAAAACAGTATAAACCAATTATATACTCACTTATCCATGAACGCTGATATTCTACGAGCACGTTGGGTTCCTCCACTGGAAGCTTAAGTTTGGTGTTGATTTAACCTCTACATCTTTGAGAAATTACAAACTAAGTTAAAACTGCTCTGATTCGCTAAGTATGATTTTCTATTATTCAACAGAATTCAATAGAATTATTAATTTTTTAAACATTAGGTTATTCTATTGCAAATAAAAATGACTTTCGTAATATTAAAAATTGAAAAAGGAAGGAAAAAGAAAATACTTTATACAGCAAAGCAACACTCTTTTCTTACAATGTAAAGAGTTATGGAGCGACCCCATTGTCCATACGTTTGGTAACGAGCGATCCAGTGACCTATTTCACGTTAATTGCTTTTGCGTAAAAAATTTAAAAATATACGAAAATGAAGCCGGACTACCAAGAACCGGAAAACTTACTGCTGAATTATAATAGGAACACAGAAAAATTAAGCACACATCTATCAAAAAGCAAACATCATTCCGAAAGTAACGCATATTTTTGAATCGACAAAACTATTATTTTACTTAATTAATAAAAACTAATATGATGATAAAAACTAAGAAAGGTCTTCGTTGTTGAACTTTTTTAATTACTAACTGTTCCCCGCCCCACTAGCTAACTGTAATACCCCCACAACTACCTTCGGGGGCCGAATATAAAATCCGTTCTTAGCTGACAAATGATAAGTCTCTACATAGAGTGCAACCGGCCTAAAATTAAGAAAATCGGTCAAGTGGATTAAAAAGTTATCAGTGAAAAACCGACAAAAAGTGAGGTTAAAAACTTCGCGCGCGTACGCCGCGAAAAAGAGATCGGCGACCCCCCTCTTTTTTAAGTGAAATCAGTGCCTCTCAGTGGTCTCCGTGAACCCCCAAAATCCCAGATTTTTCTGGCAAGGGGTTCCGGAGATATTGACCGGAAACCGGAAACCACGTGGCACGTGGTTCCTGAACCGGAAGTGCCAGGGAAAAGTGACAAGCACCACGTGGAAGAGGACGACGAGGCGAGCTCACCGACACCTCGTGCGTGCAGTTCCGACCACCAGGGAGCGAGTTATTGGGGGTGGAAAACTCCAAAACCACCCCTATCTTCGAGGCTGAATAACTCGGGATCCAAAGCGGCGACCCCCCCTTTTTTGGGGCTCGTTGGAAGCGGCAGGAGGAGACGAAGCCAACGACACCCCACAAGCGGGGGGTAAATATAAGAAATTAAGCCGTAATAATTAATTAATCCGGGGACGCCACACGGGGCCAAAATAACCCCCTGGGGGCGCCGGATGGGCACAGGTGGGTCGTAAAATTAAATATTTACATTAGAGAGCTCCCCATTTAACTAAATTAATATAAAAATATAAAAATTTTGGCATATATTTCGGAAAACAAACAAAAAACAGTTACAAAATTCAAAATTAAATCTTTCGGCAATTTTAGGGGGTAGTATAACTACCCCAAAAATTTTTTAAAAATAAGGCCCACATCCCGGAGCTCATCCTGTATCCAACGGTGGTCGCCCCATCGCGCTAGCTCTACTCCCGGGGGAGTTATCAAGAAAACAAGGGAGGCCACGAACCGCAAAAAAGCGCGGATAACGTGGTTCTCCCATACCAGCCGGAAGGGACACTGGTGCTATTTAATACCTAATTTGTGTAAAAATACGGTGGAGCAACCTGGTAAATAGCACCTGTACGGGGGCACTGGCTGGTAACTTGGCCCCGTGGAACTGGTAAAATACCAGCGGCGTCCCCTGTATACCAGGTATCGGTGCCAAAATAATAGGACATAAAATATTTAATAAAAATATTTAATTTAAAAAGTTGGATTAATTAATCCAATTAAATTGGACACTGGCACCGGTATCTGGTATACCACAAAGCGTAAGGCGGCACGGACTTGGCCGGCAGAGCCGTCTCCGCTAAACGCGGCGGAGTACTAGGCTCGCATAAAGGCGAGGAGCGTGCGTCAGCCGCGGCATCGGCGGACACCATACGGTAACTCCGATAATATTATTTATTTAATTATTTTGTATATATAAAATTTTATATAAGTATTTATATAAATTAATATTATTATATATTTTAGTATTCGAGCGTTTTGAGATTTAGAGCTCGATACGGTCTTGGTCCAAATGTTCACTGGGCACGGGGGATTCTCCGAGTACGTTCACAGGTTCAAGCTCAAGGAGAGTCCCGCGTGCCTTTGTGACCCGGCGGTGGACCAGACCGTAGCACATGTGATCACGTCCTGTCCTATGTATGGAAGAGACAGAGACGAATGTGAGCAAAAAATAGGTATGCGGATAAGGAGTGGAGTCATCGCCTCTCTGATGAGTGACGACGGAAGTCGCGAAGCGTTCCTGGGCTTCTGCAGGAAGGTTGTGGGGAATGTAGTAAAGAGGAATAGAGTGTAAATAGATAGTAAGATAGATTAAGTAAAAAATTGTAAAGTAGAAAATAAGTAAGTAGAATAGAGATAAGGAAAATGTAAGAAAAGAGAAGGCGAGAAGGCAAGCTACAGGGGATGCTTTCTTCCAGGGTCCCCCCCCACATACTTTCCCCCCCGGAGCGCCGAGCAGCAGTCTCCGAGTCCGAGAGGAAGTATGACAGAAGGAAATGGGATGGAGTAAAATAGAGTAGAAAGGATGAAAGATAAGTTGGGAGAGAGAGTAGGAGGAGTGAGAGAGGAGAATGTTGAGAAAAAGAATAAATGATGGTAAATGATTGATTAGGATGAATAAACACCCTGACCCAAAACACGCAGGGGAAATGCTTTAAAAAAAAAAAAAAAAAAAAAAAAAAAAAAAAAAAAAAAAAAAAAAAGTCTCTACATAAAAGAAAGTCTCTTATCTACATATACAACGGCTTTTATTTGTACGCCAATCACGTGAAACGATCCAGTACCTTAGAGGAGTCAGGGATAAGATTGTCTATATTTTAAAGAGAGCTTCTATAAGAACTTCTTACAAAAAAAACTTATTTTAAAGACAGTTTGTCTTAGAAGTCAATGGTTATCATCTGCCAAGAGTAATATTTCTCTACAAAATGCGGAAATATACACGCTGGATGATAACTAGAGTTTTTCTTAAACAGGATACAAAAATAAGACTAATAAAACCCGCATAAAGTAACGTGTCTTCTTCTTCTTCGTAGGTATCACTCTTGACAGAGTGGTCGTGGTCATCGCTTCAGGTGTTGGTCGCAAGAAACGTATAGTCGACTTGAAATATCAACGCTCTAAGAAACCTATAATCTGGGACTGAGTTTTAGATAATCGCAACCATTACAACAGGATGATAGATTACAGGTTTCGTTACCATTACCTAAGAAGAATAATTCGCGAGGTTATTGAAAACTAAAATCATTATGATTTCAATAGAAGTAATGGTTCGAAACTGAATCCGGCATGAGGACTTTTATTAACAAAATTAAATGAAACACCGAGTATACCACTAGGAGACTTCAAGACATAGTGAACTTATACTGCGCTGATTGAACTGTAGACAATAATTATAAAGCCGCATTCGCTCCTTAAGGACTATGAGGTCAGGACATCTGTGACCCCAGAAACCATGGTTGCAGCATTCGAATAATTGAGCTAATAAATAAGTAAATAAAGACAATAAAAATGTAGTTTCATAAAATAATTCACATATAATCCAGCTCCTCCCGTTCAGAACACGTTTAGGAATAATTATAATACTAAACCGCAGTACGTTTATACATCAATATTGTTATTTCATTTGACCCAAAATAAACTTAATCATCATTATTAGTCCGATGAACGTGCAAGAAAACGAAGGTTAGGTTAATGATGGTCAATTTGGATTTAATACTTTTCATAGAGATGTCCAGTGAAAAGTCAATATTCGAAGATTTGCGTATATTAGATTTATGTTAGCATTAACTTTTGCGTCTATAAAAATTCTAGTTAACATTATCGGACCATTTTATTTAAAACAGAATAGACTCAAGTAATATTACTGAAAGTGTTGTGGGAGCCCTACCGTTACGCCAACGATCTCTAAGCATAAAGCAAAAGTTTTGAGAGTGAGGCAATTATTTATTCTCCAAGCGTATCTAATCGTACACTTATACTACACAAATCAATCAAAAACTCTACTATATTCGGAAAGAGGTGCTCATTATACAGCCACACCTACAGATGTTACATCCAAGTTTCTCTTTTAAGGACCATATTATGTTTACAGCTAAAGCTAATGTGACTTTCTATTAGATCGGGATTTCAACGATACAGAAGAATAATCTGGATATGGAACCACCGTGTTAGAATAATTCATTATTATGTATTTAGGTACATTTTTTTTTACCCAAATTTAACTTTTGAATATAGACAAGAAATTTATAAAAATCATAATTGTACTGTTGAAATCTGAATTACGGCAGCCTAGTATATTTTTGATTAGTCCCGTGAACATATTAGTAAGAGTGCTTTTCAGGACCCCACTGCTGTTTGGTTGGAAAAAATTGACGCTGCAGAAGTTGATATTGCCTCATATTGTGCTCGTGGTTTTGTAACATGAGATGTTAGATCTCGTTACCTTAGTTATTACTATGATATTTATAATAGCAGCAGCCTTCAATACAGAAAATCTTCCGATAGTAAATATCATAAGAAATTCTATCTTGTGAAACATAGTATTGTATTAACAAAGAAAGGGAGGACATATTTAATTAAATGAAAACTACAGAATCCATTTTACAGCGTCTTTATTAAACCACCTAATTTGACATTGAAAAAGCTATTTTAAGTTTTACTAACAACAATAACATCAAGTAAACGTGCAATTACATACTAGTATCATGTACTCGTACTCGTTTAAATACTATAAATGAATACAAAATATTTTATAATAGTTTAATTCGAAAAACCAAAGGTAATTAATATTATATATAAACTCGGGTTTTCGTCATATAAACGAAGTTCTTATAATCTTTACATTGGAAAAAATAAAAAGAGGATAGTTGAACTATAACAAAGTGTATTACATATGTAATATAACATAGAGATAAGTTTATTATAATTTATTTATTCAAAAGGGGTGATGTGGTAACTGGTAGCTAGAGTAATGGTAGTAGCTCATATTATTGTGTAAACAATAATGTGTTCCAGTTTGAAGGAGGTTGCAGCTTGCGATATTACTGGGGCATCGAGACTTAATACCTTGTGGTTTAAAGCGACGAGCACAATGGGGTGGAGTGTTTATCATCCTAATTTACGATTACAGCCATATAGGTACCATTACAGCTCCGATTTCTGACCCCATTACTGCGGTAACGATACATAACATCTTATATCTCAAAGCGACGAGCACAATGTGGTGTAGTATATAACATCTTAATTAGTCACGATGTTATGGGCAGGCGTAAGACTTACCATCAGGTGAGAAAATTTTCCTCTTCTCGTAGTTTATCATCCTAACTAATGGTCTGCTTGTCTCGTCAATTCGATATATAAAAAAAAGGTGTAACTTTGTTCCCAAGTTTTAATAAAATATCGTATCGAGGTAACACAATTAACGCGCTCACTCGAGGTAGGGGAACACTTTTATTCGGATTTACCTTTGAATAAAATTTATCGAAACCCTGTAATCGAAAACGTGAGGATATTTATGGATAAAATACACGAGATTACATGGAAGAATATGCGATAGAGTATATTCTCAAAACCATGCTATACAAACCTATATATACGAGTACATTATTGGCACTGGTGGTAAGTCTCTGTTGTCGGAGACCGTCTAGGTAGGTACCATTGCAGCTCCGATTTCTGTCCGCAAACGGTAGTGTGCAAATATTACTGTGGTTCGGATTGAAGAGCGTTGTAGCTAGTGAAATTACTGCGGTAACGATACATAACATCTTATATCTCAAAGCTACGAGCACAATGTGGTGTGGTATATAACATCTTAATTAGTCACGATGTTATGGGCCGACGTAAGACTTACCATCAGGTGAGAACGTCTTGCTCTTCTCGTCGTTTCGTCGAATAAAAAAATTAAAGTGGAAGAAAATTTCCTCGTCGAATGTAAATGTCGTTATTGTTTATACCCGTCGGTGAGCCATCAGCTCCAATGTTTACACAGAACCCCATTGTTGTGTAGATATATCATGCGTGACTCCTTATCCCAGCTGTTGTTCCTTATCATGCACTCGATGGGTAAGAATCCCATTAAATTGACATATCATCCGAACGAAGTACATGTTATGGAGATTTAACAGCGTTGCTTTTTATCTACTGCTAAACACAATTTTTTTAAATTAAGCAATAAGACGTGCGGGTAGTTGTTCTTCTTAAAATGCCTCCCCAACTATTATACTATCTCCGTATAAGAGAAGTCCTCAAGTCCCGGTAGGTGTAGTAGCTTAACGTATCTATTTATACTGGCTGTGACTTATGTATGATTGAATTGAAAAACAGTTAATTTTAATGCGCTGACAGTTGGCGGAACCTCCACTGTATCATTGCTATTGTTTGATACCAAGCCGCCGCTGTATCTTGTTATACCTGCTTATAAACTATTGGTATTTCGACACTTGAACGACAAAACATCATACATTTAAATTAAAATCGGATATATATTTAATTTCCCGCAGTATTTACAGTCCATTATAGCAAAACAGTTTGATTTATATGAATAAAATCTCATAGAAATCGTCGCTATGTTTCGATATTAAAATCAATCTTAGCCGTTTTCTTTTAACATCATAAAACAGAATGTGTAGCTTAAATATAACTAGACTTAAGATGCATATATGCGTATATGTAGATATTCATTATATAATATTATTAGCTATTTTAGGTAATCACATCAGTTTAATCTGTATTACGCAGCGTAATAAGATAATGAGTGGTATCATTGGTATGTTTTTGTAGTAATAGATCAGCATTCTTGAAAACTATGTCGCCAATTTTTATGTATATACACTAGGTGTACCTCGCTCCCCCTTTGCTAGCAGTAATATAAAATTACACCACAAATTACTTCACTAACCCTACTATACAACCGTTACTATGGAAACCGCATAAACAATACGAAATGAAAGTGATTATAAAAGTTAATTAGAGATAAAATGATGAGGGATATGTGAAACTCAAAAAATAAATATCCTATAACCATCTACAGAACATTCCGTGTCGAATTGTCCATGTCCCCATGTCGATACGTTCACTGGTTTTCACGTGATTTATATATATCTCCATTGTGTTTAATGTTTGATGTATATGTGAATACATTTCATTAAAAACATTTAATTACAAATTCAGATTTATTTCATTTCAATTTATTCGCACTTCAACTTGTTATTAAGTTTAACGTAATAACAAGTGACATTGATACTTTGTCGTATTAACTTTGTTAATTGTAAATTAGTAAGATTTAAGGGTTAGTTTATCCATGTTCAAATTTAATATCAAATTTTGTGCGGCAAATGCGTTGTAGGGAATTAAGTCGGGTTAACGTTTAGATGGAGGATTCTCGACCAAACCGGACCTGGCCTTCTGGCACTCCTGTAGAGCGCGCTGGCGCTCGTGGGGAGCGCACTGCAACCGCTGCGGTGGTCGTCAGATGGCACGACGGCGTGTACGCGGGGGTTGCATAGCTTGCCCTTCCACCAGCGACGTCTCCGCAAAACGCACGCCCAGCTTAGTCCGCTGATTACTCACCTTGGACAAAATATGTTCTTATTAAAAAAAACTTGTTAAAAGTTAATGAGGACATAGATTTTTTTTTATTTTATGAAACGACGAGGTGAGCTAGACATTTACCTGATGGTAAGTGCTACGTCTGCCCATAACAACGTGGCAGTAGTTAGGATGGTATACACAGCACCACATTGCGTTCGTCGCCTTAAACCATAGGATGTTAAGTCTCGTTACCCAAGTAATTTCACTATATACTGCGCCTTGCAAACTAGAACACAGTATTGCTTGGCGGCTGAAATAAGCGCTGCGGTCGTACCAATCTAGACGATCTCTGGCTACAGAAACCTACCGCCAGTAACAGATGGTAAAGCTTGCACACCTAGAATATTCTGGTAAGCCGGAAAACAATCACGGTATTATGGCGATAAAATAATTCCTTACCGTCCAAAGTTCCTTCACCACACGGCTTCCTTCGAAGACAGGCCAAGGCTCATTTGGGCGTTTGTTATGAGGCAAGATTAGATGTGAAACACAATATCGTTTGCACATTATTTGAAATAGATCTAGATAGAAGAAGATTACCACGTTCATCTATCATCTTCAGCAGATATTGATATGGAATCGGTATTATTACTTCCTTGCGTTGCACAGATATGGATGAAAGCCCGCCTCGCCTGTATTTCATGAAAATGATTATGTGATCATACCTTATTCAATCTGTTAGTCGAGTCGTTCACCACGCGGATTTTATTCCTTTGCGAAATCCATCCAGTGTTGCCTGAATAGAATAGACGTTGTTTATTTAATATTGAACACAAAAAAAGTGGATCGTTCATCATCATAATCATTAGCCGATAGACGTCTACTGCTGGACATAGGCCTCCCTCAAAGATCCTCGTATCGATCGATCACGAGTCGTCGTCGAACTAAGGTCACCGGACATAGTCCAAAAGATTGCTAGATTAATGTGTCTGTAGGCAGGACACATTACTCGAAGAACCGACGGCCGGTGGAGCAGTAAGGTACTGGTACATGTAGTGTTGGGAGGCCTCCGACAAGGCGGTTCGGACGATCTGGTGAAATTGGCGGGAGCTCACTGGATGCGAGCAAAAAAAGAGGATATTGATTTAAAATTCGATAAACCTTAAACTGTTCCAACAACCGATTCTTCAATGACATCATCATGATAATTTTTGCCTAAGGTGTGTATTTAAACTTTGTTACTAGTTACTGTTATTTTTTAACTTAGCAGCTCGATAGAGGCAGTATTCTTTAGTAAGCCAACGTTTGATCTCAATTACATGTGATGATGACTTCGTAGATGTTGCAGAGTGTACTTCGATAACACTATCTCATGTTAGATAGGCAGTATTTTCGAAGAGCATATACAGAATTAAGTCAATTAACCAACAAATATATTAAAAATAAATTTCTTTCGGGTCAAGAGGCCCTGTAGTTTTTTTTAAATCATTCCTTCTGTTTTGCCTGGGGTTTATATACACAGTCATTTACCATCCTATTTTGCATTTCCCAAATCCTCATTCTCCTCTCTCACTTTTCCTTTCCTATCATTCCAATTTTCATCTTTCATATTATCATTCTCTGTCATACTTCATCCTATTTCCTTCTGGCATCCATCTCACTTAATTAAGGACACAGTCCGCTCTTTATACGTCTACACAATCTTAATACATATTATCACAGTTTTTTCATACTTATGACGTTTTTTTTATTTTACTATTTCTTATAATTTTTATTTCCTTATCATTATAATCAAATTTGTTTCCTTTAATCTTATTTATTACTCCTTACTAATGTGTAGTTGGAATGTTTGGTTAAGAAGGCTTGTCTTGAGACTTGGAATATGATAAGATACTGTGTAATCTTAACCAAACACTTTATTGTAATAGGCAATCGTTCCACTAACGACGTACGGAACTCCTTCTTTTGCTGACAACAAAAACTGACAAAACCCACTATTTGTATAAATTTAAACTTGAGTAATAGAATGACGTTAAGTTACCTGTGGTGATTGTAGACGATGAGCGCCAGCAGCAATTCTTTTTCATGAGCCTCTGGAATGTTTTGTTGGAGCGGAGTGCGTATGAGCCGTACACGAACGGGTTCATGCATGAGTTAGAGACGGCCATGGCGAACAGGAGATCCTGTAGCTGCGGCGAAACTCGTGACGCAGATTCTCTGTCTATCATGTACCTTGGAAATTCATTGCGATAGATATAGTGTATTTTCCTTTTTTAATTTGTAATGGATTTATATTTAATCTCAAAGATACGCGAAGATGAATGACCATAAGACCGATGATCGTCAAGCGTGTTCGTTCTGAATGTTGTGACTCTTATCTGTATAATTTTAATTCATATCACTGCAATTTTGTATTAGTATGTATTTATATTTTTTTATGTTATATTATATATATACTTTAATATTGAAACTTTCTCCATTATTTCCAAGAACACTGTTCTTCAATTATCATTCGTACCTTGGAAATCTTATGTGCCTCTGAAGAAATATAATACGAGCACGATGAATTTCATTTTTATAACTTCGCTAAGACCGCATAAGTAGAATATAAGCCAAAGGAAAACCCGCAAGCTATGTAAAGTACTCTTTTTCATCATTATTCTTTACCTTTCAGAAGTCCCAAAATTAACTTTACCAAGTCATTCTGAGTTGCTTTAAACATATAAAATAAAACAGCTTTTTACTATATTTATGTGAAGAGTAAAAGATATTTATGAACAAAGTAATATTTAAAAAAAATTGTCATAATATATCTTAGTTCTGGATCTATTCCAACATGACTATCAAAAATTTAAAAATTAGTATAAATGTATAAAAGAATTCTTCAAACAACCGAACAGATGGCGCTTCCATGAATAATAAATCACGCTATGGTTTCATCATCATCATAAACTTCCACTGCTGGACATAGGTCTCCTGCAAAGATCTCCACATCGATAGGTCCCGCGGCGCTTATATCCAGTGGGTATCCGCGATTCTCACCAGATCGTCGGTCCACGCTATCGTTTATCATAGCGCAAATCCTTATAAGGATCGTACATCTTTGTCTACATTGGCTTTAGCTAACAAGTCATTACGGAGTATCAAATTGTATCCATTAGCTGAATCTCTCTGGTACTTGTAATACTAAGAGAGTCTCTCTCTTAGTACTACTGTTGTTATAAGTATCAGTTCCTGTTCTTCGCAACTCACCACAATACTTTACAAGTATTTTATATCATTAATACTTTATCATTAATATAATGAAAATGTGTTTTTTTTTGTCCGCCAATCACGTAAAACCTAGGTAACGTGTAAATACGGAAAGATGACCATTCGATGCGGAATGATCTGTTGACTGTTATAGGTTATTTATTTTTTGTATTTCATAGATCCTTTAACATTTTATTTTTAATTAACTTTTATCACCATTTCCGTTTCGTATTATTTATGCGATTGCTATAGTTACGGTTGTTATAGGAAGTCATTTGCGGTCTAATAAAATAAATAAATAAAATAAAATATTACGGACACCAAAGGGGGTGGGGTACACATAGTGTATAAGGCGACGGATTTGGGGGAATCCGTCGCTCGCGACGGCGACTGCAAGAGGCCGAGGATGGGGCGCGCTGTATGTTCCGGCGTACCCCTGCGGAGGTGGAAAGGGAGGGTTCAACCCTCCCTCACGAGGTGGGGCTGCGTAAGCGGCCAGCGCCGGCGGTGTCGCGGATGGTGCGAAAGCGTTCCCGTAACCCCGCCATCAGGCGACAAGGTAGAACATCGTGGGAGTTTTAGTCGCTGCGAGTCCGACATAACTTGTCCTTGCCCCCGCGAGGACGGGTATGAGCAGGCATTTTCCCCACGTTAATAAAAAAAAAAGCTTCATGTTTGTTCCATGCCGACCGTAAGTGCCTCTGTACCTGCTCTATATTTTTGTATTTAATACTAAAAGCTTTACATAATTGAAATATAAATCCTGTCTGTTTATACAGGCCAGGCACAGGATCCTCTGTTTAGTTGATAAGTAGAAACAAGTAGACAAACAGAGTTATAAATCTTAAAATTTGTAATGAGATTGAGTTTGAAGCAATTATATTAGAACGTGTTTCTAATAGACAGCAGTTTGGCGTTATAAAGGAGCGCAGTGGGCTTAAATAACATCAGTTCAATAGAAAAGCTCAAGACTGGACAAATTACCTCAATTTGATATGTAGCATTAGAACATTCGAGAATAATAAAAAGAGCGCGAAGAAGAGCGAAGTGTTCGGCGACGAGTTCATAACAAAAAACATTATCATCACCAGCCGATAGATGTCCACTGCTGGATAAAAACACGTGGTGTAAATACTAACAATAATTCGTATTGCAATAGAAAAAAAGTTCTCTTGATTCTCCTAGAATGCTTCATTGACGATTCAATACGTAAGCGTTCGGTGATTGGATGACTCTCCGTTTTGAACTTCGAGGCGATTCATGATTAGTGCCATACTGGTGACACGAGCGATATACGACTTGGCTAGTGATGTTAAGACTTGTATAGATCTTCAGACTTTCGAAGAGGTAAACGTTTTCAGCTTGATATATATCAAGAGCGAGTGCGAGAGCGTAACAATGTCATTTAATATTTATGTTATACTTGCTCCTCCCCGCCCGATTTGCTGGCCATAATATAAATTTACACTTGAATTGTCTGTCAACCGTTACTATAGCAACCGCATAAATAAAACGAAATAAAAATGTTTATAAAAGTTAATTAGAAATAAAACTTAAAAAATATATTGCCTATAACCATCTACAAATAATTCCGAGTCGAATAGTCATGTTCTCATGTCGATACGTTCACTAGTTTTCGCGTGATTGGCGAACAAAGAAAACGTATTTTCACTATATATATACATTTGTTTTTTTATAAGTTTTTCTTTAATCTGTTTTTACACTTACCATCGCTAACGGATGAGAGAGAATGTCAGCAATGTTTTCATAAATAAAATAAATAGATCAATAAGTTTTATACAGAAATTGATTGGTTTTACCACATGGCCATTATAGCGTACGGCAGCCAGCAAAGTGCGAACACACTGACGATGACGATGGTCATGCGCAGGGTGCGTCGGCGCGCGCGCTCCAGCAGGCGGTGGTCCGAGCGGCGCAGGCGCACGCCGTCGATCTCGTTTTTATGTACGCAACTCTCTGATACGAAAATCAACACTTACAAATCTAACCAGCTAAGATGTTATACCATATTTCTACCGCCAAACAGTAGTGTGAAAACATTAACTGTGTTCCGGTTTTAAGGGCTCTATAGCTAGTAAAATTACTGAGGTAAAGCTACTTAACGTTTTACTTTTTGACACGAGTAAAATGTGGTGGTCTAAAAGAGAGGCTCTACTGGCAGATCTACAATCAATGGAATTATGATTAGTAACCTTATTTTAGATACATAATTACAACCAATTGTAGTTCACTGCTGATCATAGGCTTCCTCTAATACGGCCCAGTGGAAGATCACAAAAAATCGTGGGATAAATGCTAACTCTATCCCCCCATTTTTTTTATGTGCATCAAGACGCAGTACAAGGCAGCGTCGTTCGTTCATAAAAGTATGTAACATCTTTTGAATTAACTAAAACAACTAGATTACAATCTTGATTGATTCTTGATTCTTGATAATGACTAATGTAATAATTCCGGTGGACAGACAGAATTCGTGGCGTAGGTGCCAACATTTGAGCCGAGTCATAAAAGTGGACATGAGTCAAAGAACAATCAAAATTCTGGCTTATGGTTGTAAAGATGAATAAAATATATATTTTTTTTAATAAAGTCGTTGCTCATACCGTCGAGCCCGCGGCTGCAGCGGTTGATCTTGTAGAAGATGCAGATGTAGCAGACGGTGATGATGAGCAGTGGTAAGAAATACATGGCGCACAGAGCAGCTCACGTTGTACGCTATCTCCTGGCCGAGGCTGCTGAACGCGTCGAACGAAACGCACTGCTCGAAGCCCGGCACTTGCGGATGCTCCATCACCCGAAACACAGCGCTCTACGTCAAAATATATAGCGACCATATATTAAGCATCTTTTTATCCACTCTAGAGTGATAAATTTGTATACGTATAATATATAAAACATTGAGTCTAGTTATTTTAGTGATTTCACAAGCTACAACGCCCTACAAATTAGATTTTTATTAGTATTATGATTAAATACTACTGTTTGGCAACAAAAATTCGGACTTTGATGGTACTTACCTGCGGTGGTATTCGGAAACGAAAACTTTCCTGGTGAATAAGTTATATAGAGACTTCTACTGAGAGGCTTATGTTAGAAATATTAAAATAAGTAACAGAAACTATATGAAAGTAAATTGATGAAGTCGATATAAAAAAGAGCGAAAAATCAAATGACTGGCGAAGGATTCTTTCTATAGATATAAAATGCATATTCTGTTAATAAATAGCGTACTAAGTGTGGACTGTATAAGCTGGCAATATTTTATATAGTTGGTAGCACTGTATTATCCGGTAACTGTTGCGTGCGGGCAGCGCAGGACCGACCGATGTGGAGAAGTTTCAGGAAAGCCTATGTCCTGCACTGGACGTCTATCGGCTGATGATTGATTGACTGTATTATGACAGATTTGTTTTTGTTTCACCAGTCTGCCGCTGACTGTCGACGAGAGCGCAGCTCGTGGTGTAAGCGTTGAAGTATATAGCTTGTGTCCTGACATGAGTGTGTGAGATCTTATTATCTTTTGCGACTGTCTAAATATTCTAAAATAGAAGGTATGATTATTAAAGATATTACTTTACTAACATTCCTGAATTCATTGATTTTTTTTGACGTTTGTTTATATTTTTTAATATTTATTTACAATATTCCTCCAATAATTATAAATTAGTTATACCTTGAACAGAATACTTTCAAACTTGAAACATAAAACAACCTTGTTCGTAACTAGACGATTTTTGGTGGTAAGTGATACGCCTGCCCATAACAATGTGACGTTAGTTAGAATTTTAAATATTATGCCAGATTATGGTCTATATTATGAAATACAAGAATTTTCATTATCTTAATAATTTCAATATCTCTTTCTTATTTAATCAAGCATTGAAACGAGCGGGACATTCACCTAATGTTAAGTCTCCCCAGTTACCCTAGTAATTACACTAGCTACAGCGATATTCAAACCGAAACATAGCAATGTTTGCACACTACTGTTTGTCGGTTGCAATAGGTTCCGAGGTGATACCTACCTAGACCGTCTTCAGCAACAGAAACCTACGACCAGTGTTTCCTCCATATAGCTACTTAAAACAGTCACAGCCACATACAATAATACAGATACAGAAACAAAAGATGTGGTGGAATCTGTGGAGACCTTTTACAAGAAATCTGATGTGGATAAGTAATATTACCTGGGGCAAACTACAGGCCAGTGCCACCGCCCATGCCCAGTACAGCATGTGCTGGCTGCGTTTGCGTGCTACACGCAGCTTCAGCGGGTAAAGAACGGCAAAAAACCTGCACATAAACAGATCCATTTTAGAATCAAACCAGTAACCCTTAAGTCTATAAGAATGCAGCATGCTTTGCTAGCTGTAATTCTCTGTTTTCGGAGACCGTCTACTCCTGCTGATGTACAGTAGTGTGAAAATATTTCTGTGTTTCGGTTTAAAAAGCATTGTAGGTGGTGAAAGTTCTAGGGTAAGAAGACACCATCTTATGTTTCAATGCAACCAGCACGTGGTGCAGTGAATACCATCCTATTCAGCGCCACGTTGTTATGGGCAGGCGTATCACTTACCATTAGTTAAACAACATACACGTCCCATCACTTCATTAATTTAACAAAAAATAACGAGAAAGCTAATCAAGTAAACACCATAATATTTTATTAGCCTATTATTTTATCTTGTTCGTGGCTAACCAGTTAAAATTTGGCCTTTTCCCATGCAGGTCTCTGATTTGATTCTGATGCCACACGTTCGAATCCAGTCTCTGATAAAATGGTTAGTATTCTATATTTATACAATACTCTAACATATGAGACTGTTTTCGGATGTAAATACTCTATCATCATCATTTTAGATCGAGTGAAATTTAGATAAAACAGTAGCCTGTTGCAGCTAATATAGTTTTATGATTACCTGTCCACAGAAATGCAGACGAGGACGTTGGAAGACAGATACAGCCCGAACGCTCGTACAACCAGGAGCACTTTGCACATAACGTTACCCACCAACCATTCATTTGTGTACTTCCACCCGATCTGCAAAAGATTTGCTATATGAATACATCCTCGTCAGCCTTTATTGACCCACTACTGGATATGGGTATTTTAAGCCATTGCACCCGCGAGGACGGATATGCGCAAGTATTTCCCCCACGTTAATAATAAAAAAAGGGCAGGTTATGTCGGACTTGCTCCGACTAAAACCCCCACAATTTTCTTCCTCGTCGCTTCATAGTGGGGTTACGGGAACGCTTTCGCACCATACGCGACCCCGCCGGCGGTGACCGCTTACGCAGCGCAATCTCGGGAGGGAGGGAAGACCTTTTCACCACCGTAGGGACACGTCGGAGCATACAGCGCGCCCTCTCATCGGTCTCTTGCAGTCGCGCGGGCACCGGATTCCTTCGAACCCATCGCCCAGAGGCCGTGGAAGCCAAGAGACAAAACTCCCCCGGCTCCCTGCGGCGGATCTGATGTTGTGCTCGCCGCCACCCGTTATGCGGCCGCGGAGGATAGAGAGAACGGCGCATCGCAATACCGACACTCCTCTTCTCCTGGGGCCCCACCGCCGCCGCCTCGGCGGTGCGACACCCGTTAGTCGCAGAGGATACTCATTCCGCGACTCCACCTCGGCTGCAAGGGGCAGCATAGAGTCGCCGCTGCAGCCTGGCCGCAAAGGACAGCATAAAGCCGCTCCTGCAACCCACCGGCCGCATCCGTAGTGCCGGCCTCGGATCGGCCGGGTAGGTTCTTCTTCGCATCACCGTGGGCGACACCAGCCACGGCTACTAAGCCTCTCCGCTACGACAAGGCGGGAATCCGTTGGGGGGTCTTTCTCAGGGTTGAACGATGTCAACTCTCGAGTTAGTCACTTTTATAAACTATTATATAATTTAATTAACAAATTTATACCTACTTTTACCTTGCATCAAAACAGAATAGTTCGCTCGCTCTGGTATATACGGCCACTAATAAAGCTTAATAAAGAAAAAAAGAAAAAACCACAAAAAATTGAAAATATTTGGTAATAGAAACGACTACAGAACCTTTTCTCTCTTAAGAAAAAGACTAAGAAAATTAGAACGTGAATGTTACACAAATCAGTTAACTCTTTGTGAGGATAAAATTAAAGAAGTCCCAAAATTTTTCTAGTCATACGTGAAATCTAAGAATCCTTCTAGATAAATGTTTCAAAAAATGACCGTTGATAACCGTCCGCTTGTTTGCGCATTCGTCCATTCTTCTCGCATCGTTAGCTCATTTCGCCACTGATATTTTGCAAAAACTATACATATAATAACTTCTTTACCCGATGTCTAAATAAATACAATAAGTATTTTTCTGAAATAGATCTATTCGATAACCCCTTGAATGTCTTTAAACATAAAATTTCAACGTTAATATGTCAGACTAAATAATCTGCTGTTAAATATGTAATAGTAACTACTTCTATATTATTTACTTTAGTGTTGTATACTTTTCCTATTTCAGTGTTGTCTTTCGTGTTTGATTGTTTTTCATGTCTGTGGCATATAATATTATGTAATGTTGGGCACTATTTGTCTACATATTATCATAAGCTATACTTATCATATGTTTATTTATAATTATTGTGTGTATCATAAACAAAAAAAAAATACAAACCCAAACACAAGTACAGGGTTAGATGGGGTCAGCGCCAAAGCTTTAAAATGCATTAAGAATCTTATCGTCAGAAATTTTAAAAACCGCCTAAACAGGTTTTGGCAGATGATACATTGCCAAATATCTTAAAAGTTGCTAAAGTTACCTCTATTTACAAAAGGTGGTATAACATCAGATTCTTGAAATTACAGATCAATCTGTTTTGTCAGCGGTATCCAAAATATAAGAAAATTTATATACATAAGATTAAACGACTACTTAACCAAAATTAATTTTATTTATGATCAACAATATGACTTTCGGCCTAAATCCAATACACTAGGTGCAACAATTTATTTAATTACTATAATAAAAATACAAATAGATCAAAAACAAATAGGGCTGGGTGTATTTATTGAAATTAAAAAAGGCTTTCGATACTGTCAGTCATACAGTATTACTTCATAAATTGGAAGCTATTGGCTTTACTGGAATTACTTTGAAAACTTTAAAATCATTCTTACAAAATCGATATCAGGTTGTCAGAACGGGCGCATATCAAAGTAACCCTAACCATATTACATGTGATGTCCTACAAGGTTCAATACTTGGGCCATTGTTGTTGTTTGTTTATATAAATGTCATATATCAAGTTGGTTTCAGAGGAAACTTATTTTTTATGCAGATGATACGCGTATATTTTATTTCGAACATAACATTAATGATCTCATAAAACAAGCTCAAGACGATCTTAGTATTATACATAGATGGTACCAATATAATCTCTTAATAATTAATGCAACCAAATCATTGTACATAACACTTTGCGCTAAGAATAAAAAGATATTTAACTACCCAAATCTTATTATCGGGGGAAAGACTTTACAAAGAAAAGTCAACAAAAGTAACTGGGATTAAAATTAGACACCAACTTAACATGGAAAGTACACACTCAACACACCAAACAAAAACTGTCTTCTTTAGTGTTCTCTCTGCATAAAATTGTAGGTTGTCATCCAAAAAATGTAGCAAGTTAATATACAATAGGCTTGTTAAACTACACTTACTTTACCTTATTAAAATATGGGGTACAGCAACTAAAACAAATATAAAAATTATCTAAAGCCTATTAACTAAAATCATTAAAAATTATTTATTTAACTTGGAGACAGATACATATACTGTGGTGGTCATATAATTTGAAACACTTATGAATAAAGAAAGTATAACTTCGACGTACAAATGTTCGTAAAATCTATAAAAATTTAATAATTAATAATCACACAATAATATAGACACTAAAATAAAAAAATCCTTAATAATGTGCCGTGTATCCATCACCACAAGAGTGCCGTAGTGACGCCGCTCTGGATAGACCTTCTTTGTTATTCCGTCATCGTCCTCTCACCTGGCACTCGAAGACTAGAGTCACTATCGAATCTCTCGCTTATGTTTGTAACAAATGCTGAGTTATTAATTTGTTTATTTATACAATGCGTTGAAGGAAACAAGAGCTCGGTGCCTTAAAATAATCAGTTAAGTATAAAAGACTGGGCGTCTTGCGGTAGAGATCACTTATATTCCTAAAACAGTGGAGTTAACTGTAACTGCTAATATTTAATACTTTTACCATTGTAAAGTGAATTTTACGAAAAATATGGGTACTGTTAGAAGCACGCGATTTATTTACAAGAACTTAACTTTACAATCCCCATCATTGGTGACCCGACTTCATCATCAGCAAAAAAACCCGTAAATGCATAAAATATAAAACATATCTTACTTTTAATTACAAAATGAGTCTTACATATGTTGGAGTTTATTTTCTATTCTAGTGTTGCTGGCCGCCTGGACGCCGAATATGAAACATTTTAAAAAAGCATCCATAGCTCGTTCTTTTTTTGAAATTGGAAAATAACATTTCTTTTTTGGATTTTTATTCTCTATTAGCGGCAATTCAAAATTAAATCTAAATTTTATTTTGCTCATAATGGGCAAAAATAAAAGTTGTGATGTGTTAATTCCAACTAGGCAGATTGTTACCTGATATTCGTCTTAAACGGCGTTCTACAACAATAGACGGATGGTCACCATGTGAATCCGTTCGATTGTGCTTTAAAGGTTCTTTTCTTCCCGCCTTTCCTATAGTGGATGGTTTAAAACTGGGAGTAGAACCATACGTTTTTCCCGTATTACAATGCTCTCGATACTGGAAACTGGGACATACTGCGATGTTTATAAGGGTATTAATTGCTCTGGAGAACATATGATATTAGACAGAATTTGTCCTAAGTTTATTAATGAGAAAAAAATTCGCGGTTTAATTGATCGTAAAGAAAAACATTTGCTATTTATGTCCCTCTCAAGGTTACGGATACTACAAGTTAACCAGTAAGAGAAAATCAAGAGCGTGCTTAAGCAGTTTCGGAATTATCGTCTCAAAATTCCGCAAATCAGTCTTATGCGCAAGCTGTGAGATATGATGTAAAAAACAGTAAAAATGATAAGAACACTTCAACAAATGAACAGAACATAGCTCCGAAAGTAACACGGTACACTCATCGTGGTAGTGTGCATACAAATGTTCGTAGATTCATATACATATGAATATGATCAGAATATAACCCAACCAAGTAACGTAAAGAATGTTAATTTTAGTGAGTTTTTAAGTAGGCTTAAAGAAGTTGTATTTTAAGTATTCAAACAAAATCTAAACTCTTTGTGAATTATTGTACTGAGTGGATTATTCTCATTATGTCTGATAATATCCCAGATTGGCATTTGTTGAAAAGCATATCATACATATTTAATAGATAAGAAAAACAAACGTATAATATTTAACTTACTTCAATAGAACTGTCAAAGCCTCGGACGTAAACTAGTGGGATTGGAGCGTTTACTAATTCAATAAAAAGCTCATATTGCAGCATCATATGAAACTTGGTAAAATCCTGATATTTTATTGAACTTAAACTCCTACAATGTTTATAGAAAAGATAGCGGTGATTCTTATGGAGGTGTTGCGATATTTATACATAAATCGATTAGATCATGTTTACAATTAATTCAGGTTTGCAATTCGTGTATAGAAGTTATTTTCGTTAAAATTTATAATTGTATAGACATTGACAATATTATTTCAATTTATTGCCCTTCAATCAGTACATCTCTTAGTGACTGCGAAGAAATTTTTTCATATTTAAAACATAAAACTTTAATTCTAGGCGTCTTCAATGCTCATCATCCAATTTGTTTATGTAAATTGAATCGGACAAGTGCCCAAATGATTTAAAAAAGCAGATTGGTCTTCATATAAAAACGTATTGGAGTCTGCTTACGAAAGTTTAGTATTACATTCGGATTTGCAACATAGTTATGACATTTTTGTAGATCATATGAACCTAGCTGCAGACAAACATATTCCGTATATAAAAACGAGTTTAAATCCATTCTCTGATTTTACTCCAAAACGGTATTGGAATTCTTTACTGTCTAAAACAATTGCTGAAAGACGGTTAACACTCTCAAACTTTAGGCGAAATCTTACTTCTCAAAATTCCTTACTTCTCAATCAAAAGATCCGTCGGGTCAAAAGCAATGCTTGGTTTGAATTCTGTTCTTCAATAGATCATATTATCACTTCCTATGATATACGGCGTAAATTAAAATGGTTAAAGAGCTAAAACTAGAACCGCCGTGAATAAGAATAAAGCTTATCAATTGAATAATTTGTTGACACCAGAATTCGTACAAAATTGTCCACCATTTCTTAATTCAGAAAATTATAATTTAGAAATCCCTATAACAATGAGCGAATTAGATTCTTGTATAAAACTTAAAGACACTTCACCGGGCAGTGATAACATATCCTACTCCATGTTGAAAAACTTCCCTATTAACGGGAAATGGTTGCTACTTCCAATTTTTAACAAGTTTTATTCTTTTTTTCAAGTTTTATTTGTTCCAAAACAATGGGGATGCATTACTATCATACCCATACCCAAACATAGTCAGGACCCTGCCTCTTCATCTTCACTACGCCGAATTGTATTAATTTCGGAGTCATGTAAAAATTTTCATTGTATTATTTTACGCAGAATAGAATGGTTTGCAGAACATAACAACATACTATCTATTCACACAATCGGATTTATCAAAAGTAAATCTTCATTAGATAATCTCTCGTGTTTAGTGATCAACATTCAAATAGGTTTTTCTGAAAACAAAATTAACATTAGGCTTCTTTATAGACATAAATAACGCATATAATACTATAGATCTCCATAGCTTAATACAGACTTTAGATTTTATAGGTATAAGGTCAAAAATTTTCACATTTATTTGGAATTTTCTCATTGAAAGTTATCTGTTAATTTAGACACTTCCGAACATATTACTAGAATTTCGCTGTGCGGCCTGGCTCAAGGTGATTCCTTGTCATTTTTATTATTTAATCTAGCAATCTGTTACATCTGTAAAAACATTAAAAATGTGTTTATTTCCCAATATGCTGATGACTTCATTTTACATTCCACAAATAAATGTTTATTAAAAGCTACAACAGATTTACAAAGCGTGTTAAATACGTTCAGTAACATGTTGACCAAAATTTGTTAGGAAATTTTAGATTCCAAGAGTAAAGTTTGCATTTCTAAAACAGGATATAAGAGATAATGCTGATCTTAAAATTAATAACATTTCATTGAAAATAACTGATAATATCAAGTATTTAGGGTTATGGCTGGACCGTTCTCTTAAATGTACTAAATATAAATGAGACGAGGGTAAAACGTTTAAAATTTATAGGTATTTTCAAAATATTGGAGGACCGAGTTGGGGTGTGCATCCCCAGAATTTATGATAATTATACTTAAGTTTAGTTCGAAGCAGAATTGATTAGTAGTGTTTTCTTTACGATAACAGTAGCGAATCTAATATGGTTAAACTAGACTGTATACAAAACGAATGTATGAGATTAATTTGGAGGTTTATTAAAACTATACCAATTAACGTTAAGCAATGCGAACTTAATATTCCACGGTTACACGTCTATTGTTATGACTTAGCTAGCAAATTTTGGTTAAAATCTAAATCAGTTCAAAACAATATTTTAATTAACAAATAAGAAAATCTGATACTTTTACTGGCTGTCATACATGAGGATTTAAACTAAATCCCGATGTACGGTAGCCAATAAAACAGCGATGTTTTCTTGAGACACGTGGATGAGCAATATTAATTTTGCAGGGTCAATCACATCCAACGTGGATGTTATTGAATCTAGTAAAAGAAGTTATAATCCCTCCGTGTTACAAACGATATGTAATAGTTTTTTAAGCTTCCATTATAACGATCATTATAAAATATATACAGACGGAGATATTGATAAGAATAGGTGCAGCGTTCATTGATCTTCAAATTAATAAATTCATTAAATTCAATATTAATACCAAACCTGCAATTATGTATGTAGAACTTATTGCCATAGCGGAAGCCATGTTCTATATTTTGTCTGTTGAAACAGGTACCTTCGTAATTTTCACAGACTCTAAAAGTGCTTTGCTACATTTGGCACTGGGGGACCTCTAGCAATAGAGGCTCCTCGCTAACCTATAGCGTCATCAGGATATTTCAAAAGTTGGTAACAAGGGGCATACAAGTGATATTATAGTGGATGTCTCCCCATATTGGTCTTAGTGGTCATGAGATAGTGGACTGCTTTGCTAAAGTGGAGGAATTATATATAATTATTTACCACACAATTTCGATATTCTGCCCACTGTAAAAAAAAAGTGTTACACACTATGGAATAAATACTTAAGTGAACGTTCCCTTACGAAAGGGTATGGTATAAAACCGTGCATTCAAGTCCACCCTGTATTTTATGGTTTTATGTAGCCAATCTGAGTAGAACAGATCTTATCGTGGCGTTTCGGCTTCGTTCGGGCCACATTCCACTTAATAGTTGTTCATATCTGTTGGGCAAGGGTCCTTCTTCGGCATGTTCCGAGTGTGGGACCATTGAGGATGTTTATCACGTCATGGTGGAATGTGTACGGAGCGATGTTGAGAGAAAACAATTCATTACACAGTTTAATGTTAACTCATCAACCTCCTCTGACAACGCGAAGGCAAGAGCAATTTACAAAATTATTCAAATTGGAATTAAACGTAGGGGTTTTAATTAATTTAAACTGTCGTATTAAATTTATTAGATACGATAAGTAAGGAAATCATTGTTATGATTACTATGTGGGTGTTATGATTGTTTTATGACCAAACCCTTTATAAAAATAAATATGAAAAAAAAATGTTTGTTATCCCATTAATTGTTTAATGTCAAAATCTAAAACGATTGGGGTGAAATATCTTATTAAGTGTTTCTAATTATACGACAACCACAGTATATGTATATAAGAGTTTAGAGAATTTTACATAGAATGAATAAACAATTGAATAAATGAATGTACGAATGAATGTGCGATGAACGAATTAACGAATGAATGAATTACTAGTAATTTCGGGGCCATTCAAACCAGAACACGGCAATATTCACAAACAACTGTTTGTCGGGTGCAATAGGCGCTGTGGTGGTACCTACTTAGACGGTCTCCGGCAACAGAGACCTACCACAGTAGAACGAGAAATATTAATCAGGTGCATTCTCCTTATCAAAAAAAACTCATCACATGTTTATGTTAAAAAGTTTGTTAATAACAGGTAACTGGAGAACCAAAGCATGTTCTCCGAATAACCAATTAGTTATCTAATGTAGCTAACCGCCGATAGCGAGACCGATCTCTCGATTGCATAATACCACAACGTCAATAAACGCAATTGCAATCGGAAACATTGTTAGCTTCATTACCTAACAAAGGATCAAAATACATAACTCTAAACAAAACACTCTTTTATCTATAAAAGTCAATATTTCTGTATTTGTTCATAAGAAACTATTAAAAGCCGCACAGTAAACAGAATTGACTGCTGCTCTACATGGTTACATTCATCATCATCAGCCGACAGACGTTCACTGCTAGACATAGGCCTCCTCTAAAGATCTCCACGTATAGTTACACTAAAATCTTCTAATTATTATTAATGTTTAATTGTTATGGCATTTGAATTTAACAATTATAATGGCATGCGTGGTATCAGAGGATATGGTCTATTTGAATTCCTCGCCACCCTCACTCCATTGGCTGACACTGTTACCTAAGAAACCGATAAGCAATCACCGACAAACTGACACATACTTAAGCTGCATATAAATAAGATAATTTACTATAACAAAAATATCACACGAGGGTAGATTTGGTTGAGATTCCACATCAGCTATCTGCGAGTGGTTGTAAATGTTGTGAATAAGTATTTGTGCTATCGCTGGCTGCCGGTGCGGCCGCGCGGCGCCCGGGCATTCCTTGATCCGAGCATCTGCTGTTTTTGATTTTGTATTTAGTTACTGTTTTTTTTTTCTTTAGTAATGTTTTTCTTATAAAACTATTGTTTCAGTTAGCTGTACTAACATCTAAATGCTCCGTGTCGCTATGAAATAAGGTTCAAATTGAAACCAAATACATCTCGAGTTCCCGCCGCGCCCGAGCGTTCTTTGATCCGAGCATCAGCTGTTTTTGTATTTCATTATTGTTTTTTTTTAGTAAATAAAATATTTTTTATGAAACTATCGTATCATTTAGCTGTACTAACATGATGGAACGTAAATGATGATAATAAAACCTTTTAAAAATATTTTAATTTTAATCAGAATCGATTATTTTCCCGTCCCATCATCGAAGGTGTCATTAGTACTATTGTCTGTCTTCGTTTTCGGAAGGGTCTCCTAATACACAATATAAAGGCAAACGACTTGCTGTTTATATGTTCAGTATATCAATATTAATTTAATAGTACGACTGTAAATGGAGATGGCCAAGTCCGTGTTGGCATATGAGGCATACAGTAGAACTAATACGCTGAAACAGATACGTAAATTATCTGTATTCTCTAAAGCGTATATGTAAACAAAACTCTAATATTTTGATTTCAATTTTATTCCAGCGAATTACCGGGGTAATAATAACGACAGAAAAAGGCAAATACATGCTACAGTAGAGAATAAACCTCGTTATTAGCGCTATATCTTTTTGATAAGACTTATCGCTTGTCGCGAGGTGAACGCCACGCTCGACGTTGAGGTTTACTACTAAAAAAAAAGATTATAAATAAAATAGACTGAATTGCAGTTAGCATCTTTGAAAGGACGACACCATCTTCCTAAATCTATTGAAAATATAGTGACATTATAAAAAATATAGTATAAAAAATAACATATTCAATGTTACCGACTACTCGCCTCTAATGGTATAACTCCACAGGTGACCGACACGTCCGCGACGGCGAGATGTGTCATCAGCAGGTCGACCCTGGATTTTCTTCGATGGGTCCTGGTCAGGGTTACTAGTACGGCCAGGTTGCCGAACGCTCCCAGCGTCATCAGCACCCAGTAGGTAGCGATGACGGCGTGCTGGTCCCTCGTGAGCAGCACCTCTGTGACATTGTTCCCGTAGGGAGCGGCGCAATTGGCGAGCGGGTCCGCGCTGCTGTTTGCGCAAGTTTCATTTACAAACTCATTCATTATTTTATTGCATATGTCAATTAAAAAACACCTTCCTAAATATATAAACAAATTTTATTAAAATTATACACGTTTTGTAAAACTTCCCACTACACACACAAACTTTAACTTTAGTTCATGATAATAATTTTGTAAAAAAAATTATTCCATGGAACCTGACTACTGAATAGTAAATACTATTTATCTGGCTACATACATATTTTAGTTATTTTCTTGTTAATAATTAAAAAATATATAATAATATTTCAAACGTTCATATGTTATTTAATTTTTTTATTTAAATTATATTTCACAAAAACCCTATCAGCTTTTAAGTTTATTTTTTATTTCTGTTTTTGTTTTAACTTTTGTGTAGACGCAACACGTGTCCGCTCGCCGCGTACGTAGCCGGTCTACGCACGTGCGGCCTACGCTCCCCCGTAGGACCGACTGCTACGCAAATGCTACGGTGCGGTATCAAGATCTTTATGTTTTGTGTACATTGTTTTCACTTTGATACGTTTCCCATAAAAAACTTTGGCTCTCATATGATGATAATCGAAATACAACAATGTTCTAGTGGCAAAACCTGGTCACGAATAGTGAAGCTGAAGGAAATCTATCGAGCCTTCTCGTGATGGCATGAAGACTCAATGAAGTGATTCTTTAATTAGTACATTTATAACATAACAAGGTTTCGCCCCGCTAGCGCAGATACGAGAATACAAATCTCCCATGTAAGGCAAAAAACCTTTCCAATAATCAAATTGATAATGATAGTGTTGTGATCAACATTTTCACCCAAAACGGATCCAAGGACCCCATGAGAGAAGTCACGTGTTGTAGGAAGGAAAGAAGCAGTTATATATAAGTGAAAAGTCATTATTTTCGTTTCTTCGCGATATATTTTCTTACAATTGAACTTAAGGAAAATCAGCTTTTTATATTTACAGCTAATATGCCATGGAGTAATTAAATGCTGGTGCTGCTAAAGTAAGAAGCAACTACTGTTATACATCCTCCGTCCTTAATGTTGTTAGCCAAGAATACTTTTTTATATTTATATATATTAAAGTTGTTGCTTAAACAGCGCGCTAGTTAACTATACCATTAAACAAAATAGTAGTTAATAATGTTACACCTGTATAAACTCGTAATTAATTAAAATATTTCCTTGACAGTCTAACGAAGTTTTGATTGGAATAATTACAAAGAAATGGGTCTCTGTTTCATAGATTTGTTTTATTTTTTAATAACCCTTCAGGATTACAATCGGTGGCTGTTTACAAAGAATTATACAAACGTTTTAATGGATTTTTATTGAATGAAGAACCTTGATTAAAAAATATATAGATGAAATCATTATTTTTTTTTAATTCTGTTGTAGTTGTAGAATAAACAAATACAAGCTGTTATTTGGTTTCAATTTTAATTTCCTCTGTTGCAGCAACTCTGCCTCAGTTTAACTCCGTTGCCACGACAGTAATATTTTGGTGGCAGTAGTTAGAGAAAACTAGCTATATAACTTATCTAACTCGGGTAACTTTGTTATGCGTATTACGTACTATCAAGTGAACATCTTGTTTGTGTAGTACTAGTAAGTTTATCAACGTCTATCTAAATTTAATTATTGCAGTGACTACGGCAAATATTTCTCTCACCATTTATAAAGTTAATAACTATATATCTAACTGATATGTGTTACTATGTTTACTGCAAGCTTGTGTTGAATTCGACAACAAAAGAAATACGAACTGCACTAGACAATCAGTAGTTTCTACATCGAATATTGTGCATCCGTAGTTTATAAGATATAGAATCCCATTGCATAGAGAAACATTGCGATATTGGTTGCCTTTGTATTGTATAACTTCAAATTCATGCAAATTCTACTGGTTCAGATATTATATAATATCTGATGATATGAAGTCAATAAAATGATGACGCTGGTTAGAATGATATACACTGCATCTTATTCTTCTTGCCACCTTTGTTACATAAGATAGTTAAGTCTCTTTACACGGGTGATTTCACACACTATTGTTTGATGTAGTCAAAGATTCATTTACTTATCATAAGATCACGAAACTAAAACTAATTAATGTTAATTCCATTACCTAATATTTGTTGCTTGATAAAAATCTATGTTCCAGTAATATCAGCCGCAACAACTCCTTTCTATACGGAACACAGTAATATTTGCACACAATTGTTTGATAGCAGAAATAGGAGCTGCACTGGCATATAACTAGACAGTCTTTGGCAACACAGGTCTACCACCAGTTAAGTTTATTGTATTTGTCACAACTTTTACATGGGCTTGGTTAAATTCTGTCCGTCGTTGTGATAATGAAATAAGTTGTTGTGGTCAAATTTCACTCATAACTTTGGGAAACACCTTACTCCTGAAACTTTTCACCAATACGAGACAGATGTAGATGCTACGATTGTGTCATCATACACTTTTTCCGCTAAAGCTTCAACTACTACGATGTTAACGTGAGTCCCTAGTAAATTTTTTTTTGAAAATAAAATATCACACAAAGTAAAATTTTAAACTGATAAATCATTATAAATTTGCTTTCATCATCATCGGCTGACATATGTCCACTGCTGGACATAGGGTTTACCCCAAAATCTACACAGAATTCTTTAAGAGGAATTGTACCTTAGCCCACCACGCTGGTCCATTACGGGTTGGTGGGTGGTCAGAGCCTCGTCTGTTATTCAGCAGGGTGCATCGCGTGTAGGTGAGGTGGACTTGGGCCCCTTACACCCCCTTTTCTTCATCATAAAATATTCTACAAGAATTCTGATGTTAAACTTTTAAGTAGTATGTTCACTTCAAATGTGAGCTTTGAATAAGTTTTAACTAGCGAACAACAAGTGGGAGTAGTTTCCACGATTCAGAGCGTTTTAACACGGCAAGCATCATTATCCCCGAGAGTAGTTTCAAAATTGTTTCTATTTAAAGCTGAATATACTCCAAGGATTGCATATTAATGCAAACCTACCTAGATATTGTTCAGTATCTAGACAAACGGTAAATGTTTGATCGTATTTATATTTCTGTTTAACGTCGGAAATAAAAGAATGTTTAATCATTATAGCTTTCTTGGTGTACCTTACAGTACTCTTATTTAAAAAGAAAAACATGACATAGTTTGGTTAAAGAGACATTAACCCAACCTGCATTGGGTGACAGTGGTAGGAAATGGCCCAAATCCCCCATATGAAACATTACAAACGACAGCCCTTGGTGTCCGGCGTTACCGGAAGACATACTGATTGCGTGATAGTCGCAAGCGGGTAGCGTGGGGCAGATCGATGTCGGAATTCTTGGAGGCAGGGCTATGTCCAGTAGTTGACGATTATCGGCTCATGATGATGATGAAAGAGTCATCATCACATAGCACCGGTGATTCGATCCTTCAATCGAGAAACATTTTTCATCGGCACAGAGGATATCTCTGTGCCTTTCACCTGTTTGTTGTATCGCGACAGTAGGAGTTTTGTTCGATCCACTCCATCCATTTTTAATTGTAAAGATTTAGAACATGCCCTGTATATCGACCGTGACCTGATAAGCACCGAGCACGGAGCTCCAGACCATTTTATATAATACGCGATACGTGACAGAGCTCCAGCGGGAATGTTCGGCTTCTGTTTAACAGCTTTTGTAGTTCTAACAGCACATCACGCCACCCCCCCCCCCCGATCTTTTCTAGTCTTCTTCTCAACAGAGGAAGTGTTGTTGTATCTGTTGATAGTGCGATACACGAACACACGGCTGATAGCAAGCTTTTGAAGTGTCTGGACTGTGACGGAGCGGACCGGCTCCATGCCCACACCCGCTTTGTACAAGGCGATCACTGCGACCCTATTTTCTTTAACACCCCCACCCCATACTTCCGAAAGAAGTTTTTAAAATAATATACGTGTAACAGTATTTATGGCCAGACTAGTTATATAAAGAATAGTTGAAGATTGAATTGGTTTTTCAATCTGATCGCTAAACTTTAGTTTGAAGATGGCACTGAATAATGATAATGATGTATCATTAAGTTTCTAAAAGTGTTTATTCTTTTTGGAGTTCTTCCGGTTTAAAACATAAAAAATAGACCTCGTCTATCCATAAATTTGTTAGCTTCAAATTAAAAAATCTACCTCGATGAATTACATCAGAGTATAATTATGTGCAAACTAACATAGTTAAGTTAATAGTTATATGACTAAGTAATTATTAAGTTGGATCATAAATGGTGCGGTGTAGGGTGTAGTAGGTGAGGGCACGCCTGTGGCTTCCCTGTCCTGAATTATTGCGTAAAGTATGTGTTACGGCTAAGCGTGACCCTGCGGCTGAGAGAGCTCGTCTTCGGTTGCGTTATGAAGATAAGGTATATTTACGCAACTTGCAGTATATGCTTAGGGATCATGTATACAACTGGTTAGATAGACATGAACATCCGATTGAGACGAGTGAAATAAGAGAATTTTCTTTTTATTCAACGAGGCGACAAGATGAACGGGAGGTACAGCTGATGGTGAATGTTACGTCTGCTCATAACTAAGTGATGTTAATTAAGGTGATACATACAGAACCATATGGCACTCATGACAAGATGTAACAAATTATATCCCGGTACCTCTATTTATACTAGTTACAGCGCCTTCAAACCGGAACACAGTAATGTTATTCTGCAGTGGTACCTAGACGATTTCTGGCAACGGAAACTTACCACATATGCTACCATTCCGTGGTAGGACTGTAAGTTCGGGCTCTGTCTTGGTTTTGATAATGTGTGCTCGTCACCTACTTAGCAAAGTAAGTAGGAAAGTAAGGACAAGGCTAAAGAACAACATTGAAATAGCTTTTTGTCTGCCATTGATAAGGGTACTGAAAGAGGCTGTACTCGCCCTTGGCATTTGCATAGTTGCAGTAGTAATGCAAAGGTGTGTTCAAGCTTTGTGAGCGCTTAAGAAGGTACTGATCATACGTAATGCTGTCTTCGTTCAGACAGAACGATTTTCCCCAAAATTCTTTGAAACAATAGTAAAAGTTAATGCCTCTTGTCTTCAGCTCTCTGCGTGTGAAAGTTCTATCAAAATACGTTCATCCGTTTGAAAAGATTACTCCGAATCATGTAAATATGAACATGAAATAATTGCTACTTAATTATTACAACCGAGGGTGTAAGAGTTCCCGGACATTACCTCACGGGATCTAAGCTAACCTCAATTGCTCGTGGTGCACCCTGCTAATCAATAAACGAGACTCTGGCTCTCACCAACACATTTGGCTAGCGTGGTGGGATATGGCCAGAATCCTCCCACACGAATCTTTACCCGATCGATATGGGAATCTTTGGAAGAGGCCTGTGTCCAGCGGTGGACGTCTATCGGCTGATGATGACGATATTACAACTGAATGCTCTACATTATAGATCTAGACGATATCGACACACAAAATAGTTTTTGTATATTACACATATAACGCAGTACAAAATATTTACTAATAAATAGAATTTTATAAGTATCTATATAATAAACCATTTTTTCTCGGAGATGTCTACGTTTTCACCGATATTGAGAATAAAATATTTACTGAATAGTAATAGTATCAAATTAATAAATATTTCAATCCGTCTGGATATCCTTGGTGGAAACCTATTTACTAGTGATAGGTCTCTGTTATCAGACACCGTCTAGGTGGGTACCATCGCAGCGCTTATTTCTACCGCCAAACAGTAGTGTGCAAACATTACTGTGTTCCGGTTTAAAAGAAGCTGTAGCTAGTGTACTTACTGGGGTAGGAGACTTAACAACCGGCGTCTCAAGGGGAAGAGCATGTGGTGCAGTGTATACCATCCTGACTTGCGATACAATGTCATGAGCAGGCGTATCACTTACCATTAGGTGAAGGTCCTGCCCGCAGAATAAAAAACAATCCTCAGCGATCAGCGGCAGATAACATCTATTTCTTCTGTACTTTTTATTAATTCTTTAGGGATTTAAAAATAGTTTCTTCGTAAAATGGAGTGGTCTCTGGTATTTGAATGGTCGTGAAACCGCATCTGCATCAGTCATCTATAAATATTTGACTATAGTTTCAATTTAACTACATTTATTTACTTGTTTGCTCACCTCTTCACCGGAAACTCGTTACGATGATCGAACTGTTTTCGATCTATCTAATACTTCTACAGTATAATTGCTGTTCCGTATAATACATACTTTGTCGTGGAAATATATTCTTAAAGGAACCATGTTTTTGTATTATTAAAGACTATACGTAAATTGGTAAATTTCTCAAAAAAAAAGGTGAAACGTCAAGCTTTGACTTATTATTTTCTAAAGACTTCTACTAAAAACATCCTTATGAAAACATTTGTAGGATATCTTTTCAGGTTCAGATTATTGGGACGTGCCTTCGTGACTTTCAAGTTAACTATCAACAATTATCTTGCTTAATTTGTGAAGAGTTTGAAGAAATACCATAGAAATGAGTAATTTCATGGCCATCTAATAACTAGCCTTTTTTTGTCTTTACACTCTTCACGTGGCGGCTGTGGTCGTAAAATTAGTACTAGTGGCAAACTTCGCAATCCAACTTCAACAGAATCATGATAATCTCACTGCCCTGTTTCCACTTCGTGTGGGGACGTACTATATGTTTATCTCATTCCATTCAGCATATAAAGGGGTGTAAGGGGCCCCATACAACAACTTACGGCATCTAAGCCAACTTCGCCTACTCGTGGTGCACCCTGTTAATCAAGAAACGAGGCTCTGGCCTTATCAACCCGTACTGGGCCAGAGGGGTGAGTAATAGCCCAAATGACCCCTGCAAACGACTGCCCCATGTGCCCGGCGGTACAAGGCCATACTTAGTATAGAGGCCCATGTCCAGCAGTGGACGTCTATCCGCTGATGATGATGAGCTTATAAAACATAGGTTTTAAGTTTGTCCAATATATAAAATGTTCAATGGAGTAATACAGTTTCGACGCTGCGCAAACTATACCTCGCGCTTCCAGCGGATATTGTTGTTTGCAAGCATGTTTATTACGAGTTTTATTGCTTGCTTTTTATTTACTAGGAGTTTTTATTGTTTTTTATTGAAAATAGTCTAGAAAATTATGATAGGTATAATATTTAAATCGTTTATCACACCATTAAAATGCCCGTTGCAAATATTTCATTAATAAAAACTGTTTTGTGAGTAGTTATAGTCCGTCCTCAGATTAGCTGCACAGAGGATATGAAAAGAATCGCTGCGAGCCACTGGATTCAAACAGCGCAAGACCGTGCTATGTGGAACACATTGCAAGAGACCTATGTCCAGCAGTGGACGTCCTTCCATTGAAATGATAATGATGATGACACGATAAAACTAAATTGAACGGATTTTTTATTACGTTTCATTTATTAATTTGATTGTTTCTATTATTGGACGTTTCGACCGAGTTTGTTGGTGGTGATTGACTTAGTTTTTTTAGTAAATCCGGTTTGTTGTTTTTTTATTATCTTACGAAGCGACTAGCCGAGCAAGACGTTCGCCTGATGGCAAGTTTTAGGCTTGCCCATAAGAATATGGCGCTAGTTAGGATGATATACACAGCACCACATTGCGCTCGTCACCTGGAGACATAAAATGTTAAATCTCGATAGCCCAATATTTTCACTAGCTACATTGCCCTTGAAACCGGAACACAGTAATGTTTGTACAGTACCGGTTGTCAATGGATGTAATAGGCACTGCGGTGGTACCTACATAGACGGTTTCCGGCTACAGATATCTACCAACAGTGACATTTTATAATGATTTCTTATACTTACACAAATACTACACATTTATTAAAACTAAATGTTAAGGGTTTTATAGCGTTGATTTTACTATTTTAGTTATTTTTATTATCATGTCGTTTCGACCGAATGATTGTCCGATTGTTGTTGATGAAATCTGAAATCTGTACATTGTTTGTTATTAAAGCGAACTCGCAACGCAATCGCTGAGAGGATTTGTTGTTTCACACACATCAGGGTTTATCTTTCTTTGGTGATCGTATTCACAGTGTTTGTTGGAAATGGAAGGATATGGAAAAATTTCCCTGTCCATGAGTAAATATTCAATATTTAATTAATAACATGCGAGCGCGTACGAATAACGTGAGTCTGTAATTTCGCATTCGTGAAATTATGAAATTGTATCCGCTTTGTTGATTTAATTACTCGACGAGCATTGTGTATCGCTTTGGTTTTAAATAGAAACGACAACGATTTGATGAGAACACTCCTTTAAATCACGCTATGAAATCGAATTTTACGAGTAGTCATTTAGTTGTACTTTTCCATCTAATGATAAACGTTAATCATCATCAACATCAGCCGATAGACGTCCACTGCTGGACGTAGGCCTCCGCCAAATATTCCCAAATTATCGGTTAGTTTAATGTGGAGTGGATTTGGGCCATTTTCCACCACGCTGATCCAGTGCGAGTTGGTGGGAGCCAGAGCCTCGTTTGTTGATTAGCAGGGTGCACCGCGAGCATACTAGGTTGGTTTGGATCCCGTTTGTTGTTGTACGGTACCCCTTACACCCCCCTAAACGTGGATATACCAGTTCTTTTACTGTCTGAGGCTAACGCTTTAGTTTCACATAGTATTCGGTGACAAAGAATCATTAGATGGTGAAGCGTACGACAAAGCAATGCTGTTACATTGATAGATTTACGCTGGTGGTGGAGCGGGAGGACTTGCGAATTACTAGGAAGGCAATTAGTCACTACAGGAGTAAGAAAAAGTGACTAGTTTAAAGAAACCTTTTGACTCTTCACTACCAGGTTACACGAATCCTAACCTTTGTAATACGATTTTAAATTAAGCTTTTAAAATAATTTTAGAGTGTAAGTTGAATAATGTTTTTAATTATATTGTATAAGGTATTTAACTTGATGAATTTTGAAAGACTTATATGATTATAAACTTAGAAATTACAAACAGAAACGTTGAAGTTTCTTTAGCTGGGAACTTATAATTACAGTCAGATGATTAATGTTAACATTAAGGTCTATTTATAAGACCTTTCTGTTTAGATTATTTAAGATGTGAATAAGTAAGATCTCCTTATTCATAAGTTACTGATGTTCGTTTTTAGAAAAGTCTGTTAGACTTGCCTTGTAATCTGTTTGATTCCGGGACTGTCGCAACATGTAAGTTGTGCAATTTGGATGGTAATAGGGTTTTTCGAATCCGCCTAACTAATTACCACCATCGTATTGCAAATCTGCTGCTATAACACCATCGCTGTGTTTCGACTGTTAACATAAAACAGACAGAGCGAGCGCGTTTCAACAACCACGTCCTCAATGTCACTTATTCTCCATTACCGGAAACATTGGTGAAATGTACCTGAATTAATTTACTCCTATAGCCAAACAATCATTTATCTATTAAAATACTGCATAAATGACGTACGCTGTCTGTATTAATATTAATGAGGTCGATATAAGCAGTATGTGTCATTGAAATAATTACGAAATAATTGCATAGCGTTAGACGTCCACTGCTGGACATAGGAATTAATTTATGTTAAATGTTTATCAATTAATTAAAATTTTCCTATTAAGTAATAATTAAAACAAATTTGAATTACAGAGATGGCGCGATCGGTATTTGGAGTAATCTCTGGTAAGAACATCCTTAATGAACACCTCACAAAGTTTTTGTAGGCTGAATGTGTTTACAGTGTGACAAAATTGAAAAAGTTTCAGTGGGGTATATATAGGAAAGGATTTATTTTTTCACATGGTGGTTGTAGATACTTTTAAAATAGACGGCAGGAAATTTTCACGTATTTACTATTCAGATATCAGCTTCAACAGGTACCGTGTTCGTGTCCCCACTGTCCGATGAGCAGTATCAGTCGCTCAAAGAAACTTGAATATTTATTTAACCGAAACCTTTTATATAACACTTCTTAACTTCAATAGTTATAGTGTTGATATACTGATCGTAATGTTATAGCAATTGTAATGAGCGGTTTTACTACAGGGATATATCGTACTGCTGCAACTATGACTTGATTAATTCATCTAAGGGGTTTTCTACCACGTGCCCTCATTCCTTCTACCGTCCCATATACTATTTTCGAATTGCAAAAATCATAAAGGAAATGAAATTTAACGAAATAATGTATGTATACATTTCGACAATAAATGACCAAACGTTGGAATTAATTAACTCATTAATAAATTTAAATCTTGTGAAACAGACCTTATGTAGAGGGTATATTATACTTTATAATATTATACGAACGATGATCATATTTATGTGTACTGTGTGTATTGTAATTAAAGATACGATCCGAAGGAAATACAAACGCCTTGAATTTGTAATTAGTCACTTTTGGAGCTCAATTAGCAGTGAATGACTTCAATAATAAATAGTTCATTAATAAAATTGATTGTACAAATTCAATTCATAAAGGAAAAACCTTGTAATAATCTTGTGGCGTTCCGCCTATTTTAACTAACTCTGCATATTATAACCCTGGACCTTCAACCACAATACTATCGCTCCTAACCCACGATCGAGAACAATACGATCCGGTCGTCGTGTGAAATTTCAGGAAACTGAGGATTACTTTTATTTTTAATTACTTATCCTTCTCCGTGGGGGGATGATGTGGCGTTCCGCCTATTTTAACTAACTGTGCATTGTTCCTTACATTTTAAGTTTCAACCTGTTTACAACATTATTGTAATGTATGTATTTTCAAGATAGCAACCTTTTGCCATAACGCTCACGCATAGACAATCCTCGGTCGACGCTAGACGTGCACTCTCTCTGCTCAACTCTCACGTGTAGTCGCACAGGCGGAATATAGGAACTTTATTATTGGAATTACTAACATTAGTATAACAGTGTTAATAACTTTTCCGATAATTAAACGAGCCAGTAAAACATATTTGCTCTTTAATTGCTCGTCAACAAACAAGATAAATCCTCGACAAATACAAAAGCCAAATCTGTTGTCCCAATTTTTAAGAAAGCTATCTATGAAACGAGTAACACTTGATGGACGATCACTAGTACAGACGTGGCAAATATTTATTTGTTATTATATGGGTATGAACGTGCAAGGAGTATTTTTCTTTTTTATAACGTGGGGGTAAATGCCTGCGCATACTCGTCTTCGCGGGGGCAAGGATAAGTTATGTCGGCACGATGTTCTTCCTCGTCGCCTGATGGCGGGGTCGCGGCAACACTTCCGCACCATCCGCGTCCCCGCCGGCGCTGGCCGCTAACGCAGCCCTACCTCGGGAGGGAGGGAAGAACCCTCCCTTTCCACCTCCGTAGGAGCATGCCGGAACATACAGCGCGCCCCTTCCTCGGCCTCTTGCAGTCGCGCGGGCAACGGGTTCCCCCAAATCCGTCATCCAGAGGCCATGGGAGCCAAGAGAGAAAACTCCCGGTTCCTTGTGGCGGATCCGATATTGGGCCCGCTGCCACCTATTAAACGGGCGCGGAGGATAGCGATTATAGCGCATCGTTATAAAGACAGTAGTACCCTTCTCCCGTGGCCCCACTGCCATCGCATCGCCGGTGCGACACCAGTTAGGCGCAGAGGCTACTGCCTCCGCGACTCCAACTCAGCTGCTAGAGGCAGCATAAAGTCGCCTCTGCACCCTCCGGATGCATCCATGATGAGCTCGCGGTTCACAACTGGTGCTCTAATCTGGAGCGGCCGTCTCGGACCGGCCCTTCACCGCGGACCGGCCGGGTAGGTTCCTCCTATTTTCATCGTGGGTGACCCAACCGCGGTTGTTAAGCCCCTCCGCCACGACAAGGCGGGAACCTGTTGGGGGTACGCGTAGGGAGTCCTATAACCAACCACCGGTAGAACGACCTAATTTATTTCTTAATACGCTATAGTTCTGACTTGGGTTAGAGTTTTTATTTAGATATTGAATTATTAATTTATTTTTGAACTGAAATAAATAAGAAGTAAAGAAATTTTAGAAGAAAGATGACATATATATTGATTAGTGAAACATACAGATTAGATAGAGATGATGAAATTTATAGATTATGAGGAATAAATAAAAATATTAATAATTTTTTGGGAGTCAATATTATAAAATAAGTTTACAAATAATCTGAAATTTTACGGAAAAAAATATATCATAATGTTCAGGTGTATTTTATAAGGAGATTACATTTGTGCCGAAATATCAATCACGGATTCACCCCATTTCGGACGCGCCGCTTCCGCCGTTGGTTGAGGTGCCTGTCAGGCTCGCACATCGCGCATACAAGTTACACCCGACTGCCGAAGCGGCCCTCGCCGCCCTCGGCTCGCGATACAGGCGAAGGTGACCGAAAGACAGGCCCAAGCCCTCTTTCATTGACCTCATAGTCATTGCCGCCATCCAATGCGCACCGTGCGCATCTTAAATTCATTTGTATATTTATCTATGTATATATTTAATTACACCCCCTCTTATCTCTCTCTCTATAGCACTAACCAACTTTTCAACTTGTCCGCATTCAATATTTTCTCACCTTTCTCCTTCCTTTTTTAGATACTACTTCATCTACATATATATGTATATATTTAATTTTTATATTTTGGTTTCACGTTTGTGTTTTTGCGTTTAGTTTTTGTATTTTTGTGTTCATTTAAAGTTTTGATTTAATTTTATTTATAGTTTCTTTTTAATGATTACTTTAGCTCGCGGATACCAGATCCGCGAGCTCTGAGTCCGATGAAGCCGCAATGGTTGTCAATGAAACTGCGGCGTAAACATAACCATAAAAAAAATCGCCGAGGTGCGAATGTTAAGATGGATGTGTGGTGTGGACGAGGACGAATAAAATTATGAATGAGTACATTAGAGGAAGTCTAAAAGTTGCTCTAGTGACAAAGAAATTCAGGAGCAACAGGTTAGCGTAGTACGGGCCTTTTATGTAGAGGGATAAAGGACATATAACAAAGAAAATAATGAGAATAGACGTGGATGGTTGTAAGGGTATAGGAAGACCGAACAAAGTGTGAATGGATTGTGTAAAAGATGACATGTGTAAAAATAGAGTTACTTCAGATATAACGACTGATAGAGGAATATGGAAGAGAAGTACATACTGAGCTGAACACACATAGTTGAGAAAGAAGCAGGAGAAAGAAAGAAGTTATATTTGCAAAGAAATATAAAAAAATCGACTTCTTTAATTTCGATTCGCACTAAGTGATTCAATAGAATAATATTACGAATAACGATAAGAAGGCTGTATGGAGAAATCAGCAGCCGTTAAACTAAATAAAATTAAAAAAAAATTAAAGCTGTCATCTAGTTTATTATACCGTCAACGTCAACAATCGCTTATAAACACCCAATAATTTTGAATTTCTCCTTGAATCAATACTGTTTTAAGTGAAATATATAAAAATGACTAGCGTATCATCTTACAATAATGACAAAGTGGTTACCGGTGAGGTGGAATACCCAGCAAGTGATCCCGCTTCAGGGGCGTTTTTCCAACCTGATTACAAAAAGTTCGTTCCTTCAAAATCTTTAGTCCTAATACTTAAACATTATTTTTAAAAATGTTGTCAAATGTTAAAAGTTAAAATAATACGTTATTAATATATTTAAAATAATTTTTGGAAATCAGTACAGTTCTCGTTCTAATTCTTTTTTGTTTCTAAAGAACACACTGTAAAGTAATTATCAATAAATATGAATAATTAATTATAAGAGATTATTTCTTTACCAAAGACATGAAGTATCAAAATAATAACAATGTTTAATGTTATACATTTGGTCACATATTTTAATATAGAAATGAAGACCTCAAGTTAATGCTTGATGGATCTAAGGACTCATTGAAACTAGAAGCTATGAAAAGAATCATTGGAATGATTGCAAAAGGAAGAGATGCTTCAGATTTGTAAGTATGATTTTAATTAAAAATAAATTCTGTCAAATATTTTTTTCTTGTTACGAGTCCATAAAATTTCAAAACTAATAGCTAATATTTATTTTGATAAACAAATGCTTTCTAGTTATGTTAAAGTTAAAAATAACTTTCCTAAAACTTATCACATTTGCAATTTTTATTGTCTCTTGATTACATTTGTAACTTTTCCCTAGGTTTCCAGCAGTAGTGAAGAATGTTGTATCTAAAAATATAGAAGTTAAAAAGCTTGTGTATGTGTATCTGGTGAGGTATGCAGAGGAACAGCAAGATTTAGCTTTGCTGTCCATCAGCACATTCCAAAGGGCTCTGAAAGTAAGTTGCACACTTTGTTATTATCTAGAAGTTAAAAAATAATCTACTATTATGACCAGCAAAAATGTTTATGTATGAGATATTGCCTATTCTTTTTCTTAAATTATCTCTATGGTGCAATGTATAATGATTTGCCTTGTAATGTGGAACTTCCAGTTTCAATTTTCAGATGGCAAATTCCAAGTTCATTATAACATTATGCTGGGTGGTTATCCTCAGCCTGTTATTTAACTTTTATAATCAACCTAGTTTAATGTGAAAGAGTAATTTTATAGGAGAGAAATCCATTGAGCTTTTTTTGTAATCATAATTAGCTACCACAGTGTCACCTGTGGAATTCACTGTTATTTGTTTTATATTAGAACAATTCTATATTAATTTTACAGGACCCTAACCAGTTAATTAGAGCAAGTGCTTTAAGAGTACTATCGTCCATACGTGTAACAATGATAGTGCCAATAGTGATGTTGGCGATAAGGGACTCTGCCAGTGATATGAGTCCTTATGTACGTAAGACTGCAGCCCATGCCATACCCAAGTTGTACAGGTATAATTTTATTGTTCCACATCAATCCTGGCATAAAACTTGAAGTAAAATTCCAGTCTAATTACTTTAATCATCACAATCACCAGAAGATTATTCCAAATTAACCATAACATTCAGAAAAAAAAAAAAACAATTGAGCGATTACAAGATTTTGTTGAGTTATTTTAAATTGAAATTAGAACAAAATAAATTCAGATATTTTTATTTTAGTCTTAGCTTGGATCTTCATCAAATCCTCACAATATCTTGTACACAAGCAAACTTATACATATTAAATTATACTTATTGTATACTTGTTGTGTACAAGTCAATATTTTGTAAGATTCCTAAAATATTCCACTGTCACCAGTCTAGATCCAGATCAGAAGGAAGAACTGGTCTTGATAATAGACAAATTACTTTCGGATAAAGCTCCACTAGTTGTTGGATCGGCTGCCATGGCGTTCTCCGAAGTTTGTGGTGACAGGGTTAGCCTGATACATAGGAGTTACAGGTATATTTTTAAATTAACATAGTGTAGAAATATGAACTAGCTCTATTATTTATGATGATATAATTTTTCAGTATTTATAACATAAATGAGTAAAAGTATCTGTTATAATAATTTTCAGGAAGCTGTGCTCACTTCTGGCAGATGTGGATGAATGGGGACAACTGGCACTTCTCAATGTTCTCACAGTTTACGCAAAGACTTGTTTTCCTGATCCTAATGAAGACGTGCGTTAAGCTTTTTCACTGAAAGAAAGATTTTTTAGACAAAAACATACATAATTTATAGATACTTTAAAAATAACTAATTCATAATATTTTGATTTGTTTGAAAATTACTATATAGTAGACAGACAATTACCATGATTAAACCTGATACATATTCTTTATGAAATGAATTTTCAGAATTATTCAAGTGACGATTCAGCAGACAAGCCATTCTACGACTCTGACAGTTCCGGAAGTGGGAAAGGTAGAAAAACGTCGTCACCTAGTCTCGACCCGGACCTGCGGCTATTATTAAGAGCGGCGAAACCTCTGCTTCAGAGCCGCAACGCCGGCGTGGTGATGGCAGTCGCGCAGCTATTGTATCACTGCGGTCCGGGTTAGTATCATCACTTTCCCATAATAATTGAGTTCTCCAATGTTTTGTTTTGTACCAAACTCCGTTTATACTTTAACTTATAATCCCTAAAATTATATACAGCGCCTTACATCTAGCTTGTCTCTTGTGGAAGTTTCTTTAACAGAGATTTTTTTTAAGCCTTTCTACCATTACAGATGAATTTAAATTTATGATAAAGAAAAAAATTTTAATACCCATTGTTGTATATCAGTATTATTATTATTCCAGCTCAAGAACTCCCACCCGTAGCCAAAGCTATGATACGACTTTTAAGGGCGCCTATCGAAGTTCAGAGCGTAGTCCTCAATTCCATTGCGGCATTAACTGTCACTAAACGTGTGAGTAATTTTTATTTTGTAGGCAAAGTTTGAAAATAAAGAGAGTTCGCCCGAGAGATTAGTAAGACAAATGGCATCAGACCAGATACAAGAAACGACACAGCTCAATCTTTAGCTATACTATCTTACTCTTACTAATCTATGAAATAAAATTATCAAAAGTCAACACTAAAGCATTGAACTCTGGTAAGTAAGCTGATGATAACAATAATGTGTACAACAAACATATAATAGGCTGACATGATGATGTGAAGATTATAGGAATTTATGTTCTTATATAAAATTTTGCTTACTGGTAACAATGTTTAAAAATAAAATTCTTTTAGGCACTCTTTGAACCCTTCCTAAAATCTTTCTTCGTTCGCAACTCTGACCCTACGCATATAAAGCTGCTTAAATTGGAGATTCTGACCAACCTTGCCACTGAGACCAGTGCCCCAGTGGTATTAAGGGAGTACCAGACATATGTAACCTCTAGTGATAAAGCGTTTGCGGGGGCCACCATACAAGCCATTGGAAGATTGGCTGTGGCCATACAAACAGAGACGGAGACCTGTTTGAATGGATTGCTTCACTTGCTGTCTAGTAAAGATGGTAAGTTTTATTTTTCTAGTTCTTATTTTTCTAAAATATTCAGAATGACTTACTGCATTAGTAATTTTAAGTGTTAATAGAAAATACTTACATGTGGACCATCTTTTCAATACTATGGACTAGGCTGTTAAAGCGCTCTGCCAATCTCCATTGACTAAGGTAAGGCAGATAATTTATCATTGGTCCCACATGGATGAGCACATTAGCTACTTGAACTGAAAAATTGGGTGGTTTCCTTCTCAAGGGTGTTTGTGGTAAGATTTGCCTTAGTCTTATCAAACCCATGTGGTAGTCTGAAAACCAAGCATAATGATTATGTCCACAACCAAGCCACGAAACGATTGGAGAGACGGTGTTCTTAAAACCATCCTGATAAATACCTGTTACATCCTACAGTTTCTTTAATTCATTGATATCAGCAAAAATAATCAAAGAAGTTTGTTGTGTGTGCTTCTCTATGCTTAATCAAATAATGTACTATTTCGCATCTGTAATGGATTGAATACTAGAAATTTGTTTTTATAACAACAATTTCAAATTAGTTATTATTATTAAATATATTAATAAACAGTCTAACTAATGTTCCCTTTGCTGGGAAACTGTACCTTCTCTCATATAGAGCTTCAAGCACAAGTCAACCCACTATGCATGCTAAGTGTGGGTTAGTGATTATGAAATGTATTGTGAATGTAATTCTCTACATTAGTTCACAACGTGCCTTTCATTAAAACCTAACAATTCTTGTTCAGAATGGGTGGTGTGCGAGGCGGTGGTAGTCGTGAAGAGGGTAGTGGGGGGCGGTGCCAGTTCTGCGCGGGCTGCGGTGTCGCGTGCCGCTAAGTTACTACGCTCTGATAGGTACATGTATAAATATATTTTTTTGGCAAGCTACAGCGCTCATATTGCAAATCCGTCACCAGAACAGCTTCCTTATGTTGCGGCTGTATGAGACCTTTATGAGCGTCGAGATATTCTGTGCAAGCTACATTAAAGTAAGAAGAAGAGCAGTAAAAATATATCAGAGTTTTATTAAAATAATTCTACAATCAAAAGACTGGCGGCTAATGCGAGCGCCGCTGCGGTGTGGCTGGTAGCAGAGCACGGCGCCAAGCACCCGAGAGCCGCTGCGGTCCTGGCTCACATGGTAGCCAAGTTCGCTGACCAGGTCAGTGCCACTGATGTTATATGTTATACATAATATTTCAAGAAAAAAAAGTTATATCGGAAATATTAGCAGTTGATGATGAGTGTCTCACGCGGTCACTATCTGGATAAGCACCATCGCAGTATAAATTTTTTATTAAATGATGTAAACATCTGAACTTACTGCTTAATAACAGATTTAACATCAATTAAACAAGTATTGATAAATCAAGATGTACTGTTTCTTGAGTAAATAATTGAGAATTATATTTATTATTAAGCTACTTCATCTGTATACGTAGGATGAGTTAGTCAAACTCCAGCTGCTGTCGCTAGCTGTGAAACTGTCCATCACCCAGCCGGACACGGTGGCCATGTGCCGCTACGTGCTCGCTCTGGCGCGCTACGACGCGAGCTACGACGTCCGCGACCGGGCGCGACTTCTGCGTCGCTTCGTAGACCCCTCGTCCGATTCGTTACTGCAGCAATATGCCGCCAGCATATTTTGCCCTGACAAACCGAAGCCGACCATAGAGAGCAGCTTTAAGGGTGAATATTGCCTCATCACCAATAACGGTTCTCGTGTTGTAAGGAATCTGAATGCTGCCTTAGTATTGTCGAATTGTCAACATATCAATTTCAAAGATGCTGTTGCTGGTGAAAGTACTCGGATAGTAAAACCAGTAAGTTTTATGTCTCCATGAGACCTCTGAAGAAATGGAAAATAATACGTGGTCCATATTAGAATAATATACTCTGCAAATCATTGTTCTAGTCGCCTAAGACATAAGATGTTTAGTCTATGTTTAGTCTTGGTACCATTGTAAAGCATTACACAGTGACCTCCACCAGGAGGTCACTTGAACAATGAGTGAGCAAGAAGAGTTAGAGCTTGGAAGATACAGAATGTCAATGAGATATACAAAACATCGGCTTAGTGCTTAGATATATATCTATAATGTTTAGGTACTATAAAGTTTTTAAAAAAATACAGAGTGTACATTTAAATATATAATTAGTTTATGATTTTCTATATTAATAATAAAAAAATATTTATGTTTCATTGACTTATACAATAATAAGTATTACATAGGATTCGAAATTTTTACCTAGATTTTGGAACTTTTTTTTCTTCTTCTTCATTTTGCTTGCAATCAGTCAGCTAGACTATGAGCAGATGTGTTGAGGCGGAGCTGTTAGGTGGTCAGAGCAAAATCTCCATCGAGACTGCTCCACTCTGTCAACCGTGTCTATCAAGATTTAGGATTTCTCGCCTTTTAAGCCTATTTATTAGGTCCGGTGTGGTTAGTTGCGTGGCAAGCTTTTGGAACTATAAATTTATCTATCATTCCCAATGTCTTGAAATCTAATCAGGTAAAGTTTTCTTATTCCTTTCGTAATCTGTCTAGATTTACATGGCTACATTAAAAAAGCTGTTCGATTGCAGACAGGCAACAGTACACAGTTGGGTCGCTGTCGCAGTACATTGGGTCGGCGGCGAACGGGTACAGGCCGTTGCCGTCCGCGCCGCGCGTGGCCGTGGCGGGCTCGTTACGAGAGCCAGCTGCGCCCGCGCACCAACCTGCACACACTAATAACGAAGAAGTGCAGGTGAGTTTGGGAAATTTAACCATCTTCCTATTCTCTTCATACTTCGTATGGTATTGGAAAAGAAATGAATTGTGAGTTGACAGTCAGCTATTTACTCACCTGTCTTCTCTCCAACAATTAATCCGTTAATGCTTTGATCATCTTTTCTAGTATCATAAGTTTCTTCGTTCGAAATAGTAAATTTAAAAGCACTATAAAAGACAAACATTTTGAAGAACACTTTGATTAAGACAAGGTAATCTTCAGATGGTAAATCTTAGCTTTATAATCAGAAACAAGTCTACGACAATAATAGGCTAAAATGTTGATGGTCAATAATAAGTGGACACTGTCGAGGAATTCTTATTAAATATAATCAAACAAAAAGTGCATGAGTGAAAGTGATGCAATTATTATAAATATAAAAATTGTATCACAACAGAAAAACAAGAACTTCTACTCCGAGCCCGACAGCGACGGTTCGGGATCCTCATCATCGAGCTCTTCGTCAGAAACCAGCTCGGAGGAGTCCTCTGACGAGTTAGTATAATGCCGTTCTTTTCGCCTCATTACCAACCTAGTAATATACATTAACTTTTTTATTTTATAGATAAACCACATAGAATTTGTCCAGACAATATAAAATAACTTTAAATTTAATAATAATAGCAAACAGCACAGTTAATGTTCCCACTGCTAGGGTATCAGGGTCTTTTGTCAACAGGGTTTAGTTAAGGCTATTCAGCGACTACGCCGGCTATGTGCTGGTTGGCGGATGTCCAAGAAAGCCGTTATTTGAACACGTAGGTTTCCTAACGATGGTGTTGTTCACCAGAACCAAAAGCCCAGTGGGGATCGAGCGCCTCCGATCTGAGCGACACCATGGCTTCCTTTACATTTATTAATGGTAAATTAGTAACACCATTTAGTATATTATTTGTCAACATCTTGGAAAAATGTATGATTTACTTGATGGTAGCTGATACGTTTTCGTTATAAAATAAAGTATAATTTACAGGGAGGAAAGCGCTAAAGAGGAGAAGAAGCAAGAGAAGACAACCCTCAATAATTACAGGTAAAAAAAATTGGAAACCATATTATGGATAGCTTACTTCACATTCCCACTGTTGGGACCCGCAGCTAACGAGGTCCAGCTCGGAGGATGTCACATGTACCAGAGTGTATGAACATATTTGTTACCTCACGAACTGTACCTTCAGCGGATACTCAAGTTCAGGAAGGCTACTATTTAATTGACGAACAGCTTGAGAAGTCTTCGCAGCACCATAGTGCGCTCATCACCTGGTGATATGTAAACCTTTCCAATTATTTTACTTAACATAGCACCCTTCATTATATAATGTTTACAAAAGATAACCCCTTTTAGTGGTAACTAACCAGAGGGTATACCGATGAACCAATTTTCACCAGGTCCTCAAACTCTGGTTCGTCGGACAGCGAATCGGATAGTGGCTCGTCCAGTTCGGAAAGTGCGTCAAACAACTCATCGGATAGTGACGAGGAAACTGAGAAGAAAACAAAGCCCGTGGAAAAGGTGAGGAAACTTTTTTATTATGTTTTGATAAAAACGTCTGGATTTTTGCCTTTTGGTGCCACAATTTTTTTTTTCGCAGCATAAATATGTATATTTTATTATGATCAGGTTGAAAGGATGTTGCAACTTATCAAATTACTCAGACAAACACCTACGGTTTTAAATATGCGTCGAGTATAATATCCTGTCCCTCAAATAGTATTCTCAATGTCTGAGCGTCGTGACTACCTCCACCAATCACTCTTGTTCTCGTGATGTTTCGCCACCTTGTCCTATCCGGCTACTCGGAGAGCATCGTAGACTGTGGGAGTCGAGTGTGTTACGGATCTGGTCAGACCAAGGCATTTTTCCTTCCACTTCGCCAGTGACCACAACTTTTTCGAGGATGTCTCCATCTCACTTGGCAGCGAATCTTAGACTACTTCGGAAAGTATTCTAAGATTCGCTTGAGACAGATGGAAGAAAGCCTTATTCTTATTTAGGGCTTGGCTAGTATCGATGCGTTGGTTCGAAATGCAGTAGATGGGATCTGGAGCATTTTTCTCCAGCACCACATTTTGAAAACATCAATACTTTTGTGGTCTACTGATTTGAGAGTCGACGTCTCAGCCACATATACATATAATAAAATGGAGAAGAAGAGGAAGCTCACGAATTTGATCTTCGTCTTCAGTGATATATTTCTGTCTCTCCAAATTTTCTGTTTATTCACGTGTATAATATGCTGCTTTGTAAACACTCCACCTGGCGTCCTTTTTATCCAGCTATCTTGTCCGACAATCTAGGAAACGAAGCCTGATCCTGCACCACAACAAAGGAACAGTGAGAAATCAAACTTGGAGCTGTTGTTGGAGTTAGACGAAGTGGCGAGTTCGCTGCCCACGATGACGCCCACCTGTGGAGGCTTCCTTTCGCCACCTACTGCCGTCCAGGGAATAGGGGACGGTAAGTTTTATTTAACAAAGACATGTACTTTGTCTTGAGATGAAGGATTATATTTGGATGGTGACATACATTTCATTATATTCTTAGCGCAGTGGCTGAGAGCTTGGATTGTAACATGGAGGTCTCCGATTTGATTCCTGGGCCACACGTGTGCTCTTCTATAGACGGTAGTATTATTTAAATTCTGGCTAGCTATCGGTTTCATATTGTAAAAGTTACTCGAAGAGATCTCATCATCATCTTCATTATCAGCCTTTGTGTATCCACTGCTAGATCTATATCTAGCAGTGGATAAACAAAAGCGTAGGGCTTGGCCAATGTCTTCCACCAAATACGATCCTCAGCTTCTCGTATTCACCCACTTCCGACCGCCCTGATGATCTCGTCGGTTCATCTTGAGGAAGGGCGTCCTACACTACGTAAAAAACAGATCTAGTTACAAATAATTTGTAACAGACAACAGTGAAAGTAGTATAGTAAACATTGATTATAAAGGACCAGAGAGGGAGAAGGGTCCAGCAGATAAATTTACAGGTAGTAAGTGTCTATTGCGGGAGACCATCTAGCAAGGTATCATCGCAGCTGATATTTCAGCCAACAAACATTACTGTGTTCCGGATTGAACGGCGCTGTAAACAGTAATTTTACTGTGGTAGCGAAACAACATCTTATGTCTTAACGTGATGAGTATAATGTTGTGCAGTATATGTTATGCTTACTAGTGCCACCTTGTTATGGGCAGGTGTATCACCATCATGTGATAAAGAAGAAAAATGTAGTTGATGTTTAAGAAAAGACATCTGATATTAATCGTTAGTTCTATAGAGGTTCTTCTCATAAGCTGAAGGCAATAGTAAAGGGGATTTAGTTTGGAAGTTCTTCATTCCCTCCCCCACAAGGAAGTATTTCGTCATGAAACAACTCTGCTATAGCTGATAACTCTTAAGGTTTTATTAAAACGTGTTTGCTTTCTCACTCATCTCTTACCACAGCGGACAGCATCACGCCGGTGGGACCGTCCTTCACGCCGACCGCGACCATAGAGCTCATGTCGCGCGTGGTGTGCGGCGGGCTGGGAGCCAGGTACCGCTGGACGCGGTCGCCACATCTCTTCTCCCACAAGATGTGCGCGCTAGAGATCTGCTTCACCAACTCCACACCCAATGAGATCACCAGCATAAGAGTTAACAAGAAGGTATTTATTTAATCCACAGTAAAGATGCTGTTGATTGTGTACCTTTGACACCCCAACGAAAAGTAGTGGTCTGCAAAGTTTAATTCAACATTCACGATTCAAACCCTAATCATCAGAGAAGACTCCAGCAAGGAACTCTGATAGAGTTGCAAAGTGCTTCAGTTTCGAAGACAAATTCTTCGGGTTAATGGTTATGGACCGACAGCTTCTATGATCTGAGCACAATGTGATGCGGTGTATATAATCCTAAGTGGCGCCACGTTATGGGCGTATCACTTAACATTAGGTGAAAGATTCTTGTCACTGCGTCGAATATTTATATCATCAGAAACATGAATAATCACCATTTTACGAGTAATAAATTGTAGGGGTACATTTGTGATGTTCTCTCGCAGACGCTGACCGGCTCCCGCGCTATCCACGAGTTCGCCACCATAACTGCGCTGCCGCCCGGCGCCTCCATCACGGGCAATCTCGGTGTCGACTTCGCGGACTCCATACAGCCTATCGAGTTCACCATCATCAGTTCTCTCGGTAACTGACATTATCTGCATGAATTGTACTTGTCCAATGTTCATCGCCAGATCTACGTAAGCATGAGTCATCGTGGAGTTTCTAGCATCGGCCTAGTTAGCTACCATTTTTGTAAATCTGCAGCCAAATATAATAGAGATGGATCGTCGGCGCATTTTTTTTTTATTCAGTTAACCGACGAGACCATCGGAAAATTCACCTGATGGTAGATGATACACCTGCCTATAACAACGTGGCGCTAGTTAGGATGAAATACACTGTGTGCGAACATTACTGCTTTCCGGTTTGAAGTGCGTTGTGGTTAGTGAAATTGGTTATGAGAGTTAACGTGTTATGATGTCTCAAAGCGTCGAGCACAATGTGGTGCAGTGTATACCATCTTAACTAGCGCCATATTGTTATAGGCAGAGAGTAGTGGTAATAAAAAAAAGTATGTATAAAAAATGCCCTGGTGATGAAAGTTGATTGATGATTTATAACAAGTAATATCTAAGTAAAGGAGTGTAAGAGATCCCGTACAGGTCACAGAATCCGAGCCAACATCAGCTGATCGTGATGAACTCTGCTAATCAACGAACGAGGCTCTGCCTACACTCCGCATTGGGCCAGCGTGGTGCGAAAAGGTCCAAGTCCCCCCATAAAAACCCCAATAAACGACGGCGCTGGTGCCTGGCGATACCGGATGCCATCGTGTGTGAAGGTCGTAGGAAGCGGCTGGATGCGGGCAGCGCGGGGCCGATCGGTGTAGAGATCTTTGGGGGAGGCCTATGTCCAGCAGTGCACGTGTCTATCGGCTGATGATGAATATCTAAAGAAAAAGTTGTACTTCGCAGGCGAGGCGTCTGTGTCGATAACACCACCGGTCGGTGAGCTGATGCGCGCGGTGAGCATGGCTCAGGCAAAATGGGACGCCGAGCACCGGAAGCTGCGCGGAATGACTGAGGTGCCTAAAACACACAATATCGGCCATTTTTTTCCTTCACAACAACTGAATCCAAGTCAATCTTATCTGCTCGTGGTGCACCCTGCTAATCAACAAACAAGGCTCTAGCTCCTGCCATCCCGCATTGGGTCAGCGTGGTGGAAAATGGTCCAAATCCCTCCACATGAACCTCTAGATACGACAGCCTCTAGTTCCCAGCGGTACCGGAAGCCATGCTGACTGTATGTGGAGATCTTTGGGGGGATCTTTAAATTGATTAATAATAATAAGAAAAAACATTTTGCCGATCCTATTTACACCTCCATTAGTAATATTGCCATATTAAATGTCTGTTCCAGTGCGATAAAAGGATATCCAAGCTCGGAGAGGAGCAGACGGTATGCAACAGAGTTTACGAGACCGCCAACGTTGCGGCCGTCACCGTTACTGGTAACATATTGAGGTAAGTAGCTATACACGATTCGGAATAATTCCACCAAATGCTTCTGTAAAAAAAGGTTCCAGGGATACCTTAAGCAGCAACAAACATCTTAGTGCTATATATATATATTTATACTATTTAAATGTATGTATGTTTTATCTATCTATATATATATATATACACATATACAGCTCACCATACCGAAGGTTGCCTGGTAAAGAATATCAGCAGGCATTAAGCCCGCTTTTTGTATACTTCCGCTCTTAGTTTACAAAAAAACAATAACTAGTTCAAGTGTCGACAATCTCCGGATCGCCATTTAAAAAAAGTATTTTTTTTATTTAATGAAACGAGACGTGATTGACGTACACCTGATATTAAGTAATACGCCCGCCTTTAATAACGTGGCGGTGCTTAGGATGTTATACATTGCACTACGTTGCGTTCGTCGCCTTGATATGTAAGATGTCAAGTCTCGTTACCCCAGTAATTACACTAGCTATAGCGCCGTTCAATCCGGAACACAGTAATATTTGCACACTAGTTTGTCAGCAGAAACAATCCTAGTCGTAGACCTAGACGACGGTCTTCCACAACGGAGGCCTACCACCATTATAATAGTATTAACCAATCTTATAGTTTATCATCATCATTTTTATCAGCCGACAGACGTCCACTGCTGGACATAGGCCGCCCCCAAAGATCTCCACAGCAATCAATTCTGCGTTGCCCGCATCCAGCTGCTTCCTGCGATCTTTACGAGATCGTCGAACCAGCTGGTGGATGGCCTGTCAATACTACGTCTTCCGGTACGCGGTTGCCATTCCAGGACCTTAGTGCCCTCATCGGCTGTCAGTCTTTCGAGCGAAGTGTAAAATATTGTTCACACAAGAGCATTTTGATACACCACCAAAAAAGGTTGCCGACTCCTGATTTCAAGTGAATTGTCAGGTAACCGAATTTTTATAACCGTCTTCATAAAGTTAACTTGGTGCGTTTATAATATTCAACAGGTTCGCCGGCCGAATGATGTCATCCCAAGACCTGGTGCTCCTCTCCGTCAAGTTGGAAGAAGACGGCGCAACGGTGACGGCGAATTGCCCCAACATAGCGATAGCGTCCCTGCTGGCAAACGAAGTGGCGAATTCTTTGAAATCTATGTAACTTCCACATGCCCTTAAGATCATCAGCATCATAATCATTTTCTTATTCTTTGTATAAGATAAATTACGTTAGGATTATTACTAGTTAAAGGCGGATTATTAGGAAACAAAAATTTTACTTGTCTCTGCAGCCGGAGACCGTATAGACAAACATTACTCTGTTCCGGCTTGAAGGGTGTGGTAGCTAGTGTAATAACTGGGTTAATTAGACTCCACATCTTACGTCTAAGGTGACGGGCGCAATTTGGTTCAGTGTATAACATCCTTAACTAGCGCCATGATGTCATCGGCGGGCGTATCACTCATTATCAGGTGAACTTTCCGCTGGCCACGTCACTTCGTAATATAAAAAAAATGGTTAAAAATGAGGTTAGCTGTAAGCTGCCCCCGTGCTATTATCAGTGACAGAAAATCACAAGCTTCCAGCGTTTAACCCACAACAATCTTGTCACCTAAAATCGAGTGAAACTGACGTTAAGTGTTAAGACTATTATATATATAAATAAAATATTTACACCCACAGTTCAGGTGAGTCTTCTTTTAAGTATAGTTTAATAATACAGAAAATGTAACTCAAGCACTAAATTTAAGTTGTATTTAGTGTACTCACTAGTTACATAAAAATGAAATTTAGTCACATTTATTTTTTGTTGTCCACCAACTCCCAGTGTTGCCAGCTGGCCTTAGTTAACCCAAGCTGTATTCACTACCACTACTGCAGGGTATAACGACCATCTAAGCAGGTACCACAGTTTCTATTCCAGCCGACAAATAGTACTGTTCCGGTTTGAAGGGCGCTGTAGCTAGTGTAATTACTGGGATAACGAGATTCAACATCTTGTGTCAGGCAACGACCGCATTGTGGTTTCATCATCAGCCGATAGATGTCCACTGGTTGGACATAGGGCTTGTGTATTCATCTCCACATTGATCGGTCCTGCGCTGCCTTTGTTCCGGCGTCTTGCCAATGTCCGTCGCATGGCCTCAGATACCATTGAGCACCAGAGGCCGTCGTTTGTATGGATTCACGTGGGGAAATTTAAGCCATTTCTCACCAATCTGGCCCAATGCGGTTTGGCTGCCAATGTGGTTTAGTGTGTAACATTTTAACTAGCGTCACGTTATGCGCGAGTGTATTACTTACCATCAGGAGAACGTCCCGCTCGTCTCGTCACTTTCATGATTATCATCAGCCAATAGACGTCCACGGCCAGATATGCTTCCCCCAAAGATCTCCACACTCAGTCAGCATGGCCTCCAGTACTAATGGGGCTGTTGTATGTAGGGCTCCATATGGGGGGGATTTGGGCCATTTCTCACCACGCTGTGCCAATGCGGGTTGGCGAGGTCCAGAGCCTCCTTTGCCGATTAGCAAGGTGCAGCACGAGCAGGTGAGGTTGGCTGGGTCTCGTGAGTTGTTCCGCGGGATTCCTTACTGCCATCGTCACTTTGTCGATTATAATTAATTAATCAAACTTGTAGCCAATTATGTATATTATACATAACAATAATGTAGATAAATTATAAAATTGAGATACGCTTAAATGTAAAGAACGGAAACAGTTTCACATACAAATTAATTTCATGTCAACAGTTCAATCTTAAAATCTAATCATCATACTACATAATGTAAATACTTAATAATCATTTCAGATTATAAACTGCCGTCTTCGGCTCATGTTTGGTATCCTTTGTGCAAATGGGTTCTGCTGTAATCCCTAGCGGTGGACAACCATGTCACTCTATTGAAACTTGATTTGTTCTAGCGATGATTGTCAATTTAAGTGGTGATACCAATAAAGGCAATCATAACCACAATTCCATGCAGCTACTTCTTCAGTTGTGTAGTACTGTGTATACTTTTCTAATAATGTGTGGAATTACTGACCACTCACAGCCATATCCATATCACCTGATGTTTCCTGACGATGACTGTGTGTAGATTTGTGAACTGGTATTTATGTTTGTTTTGCTCGTTGCCGATTGTTCTGAAGCAGAATCCAAACTGTGTTTGTGTGTGAGTGTGCGAGCTTTTGAAGACTGTTACAGTGCCCATAGTAAAGATATACAGATAGATGACTTATTGCTTTTCACACATTGCTTTTTTTTTTCAAAGTACCCTCCTTAATATCTTTAATTTAATACTGCTAATTAATGTTGAGGATAGTGTCCCCAACCAGGTGCCATTCCCAAGCTGTATGTGGGATTATTCATAACAATTCTGGGTCTCTTATTAGGGTCGTCATGAAGCATTTGAGGCTGCATCATATGGTGATGCTGCATAGGCGGTGGATGGTTCTCGACGACTTTTTCTTTCTTCTGACGTTTCTTCGGTCCATTTGTACATGATTCAGGCGCGATCCTGCGCTCATTCCACAATCTATCTACTAATATGGCCCTAGCCTGTACACCATTGGGATCTTCAACTTGCTTCCTTGATATGGGAGCATTGGCAACCTTTTGCTTCATTGCTTCAAGTCTCTCTTCAGTTTGTGTCATAGGAACTACAGGCAGGCCATGTCTGTTGCAAATGTTATGGAGTACACAGCATGCTACTATCAACATGGTCACCATTTGAGGGTCAAATTGTTTGTTACAGGTAGCTTGCAAGCATTTCCACCTTGACTTTAGTTGCTTTATTGTATCTGTTACAGCCTGATGAGTCTGATTGTGGATATTTGTATAGTATTTCTCTGGTGATACTGGTGATTTCTTTGTGATCTTCGGTACAGGTGTCATAAGGTAAGATTTTTGACGGTAATGTGGACTACCTGAGGAAGCAATAAATTATTGCTGTCAATTTAATTAAGTTTTGCCAAAAAATAAATACATGTAAGTAAAACTAAAACTCCAAGCAGAGCCTTCTCCATTGGCCTTTGGGTGAGTTTACTTGTAGTTTCTCTGCACGATTGAATCAGGAATGTGGATATCTGCAGAAGAATTAAGGTCACCGACATAGCCAAAAAGATTGCTAGACTTAAGTGGCAGTGCACATTGGGGCTCAAGGACTGTAGGCCGATGGGGCAGTAAGGTCCTCGAGTGGCGCCGCGTACCGTTAGATGTAGTGTTGGGAGGCCTCCCACAAGGTGGACCGACGATCTGGCGAGAATCGCGAGAACACACTGGATGCGAGCAACGCGGGACTAATCGATGTGGAAATCTTTGGGGGAGGCCTATGTCCAGCAGTGGATCTCTATCGGCTGATGATGATGATGGAAAACTAAAATTATGTATTTACCAACAAGCCAACACTGCTCCCCTGAATTGTTGAGGCTCTGCAGATCAATCCTTACGGCGTGCTGATTCAATATGGCATCGTGTGAGTATGATCCTCCACATTTCGCTTCTACACTTATCACATTTAAATCACTGTCGCAGATCTAAACAAAGAACAGTTAAAAACAATCAGTCTTTAATATTATGCAGAAAGTATTTATTGGTTAAAACTTAAACAGAAAATAAACTAAACTGTGCGCCCTATAATAATTTGTATCACAGGAGTTCCCTGTTTCCATTTCAGAGCCAAATATCATGGTTATCGTTGGAAACCAAATGAATTACTAGTACTACTAGCTGCTACTACCTCTATATTATATATATAACAACATTGTTGTGTCCAGGGGCCAAAGAAAAAAGAGGAGAGTTCTATGCAAGTGAACTTTCCTTTACAATCTCATAGTCATTTAATACCTAATGAAATCAAACTCATGACCTAGATTTATTGTAGATAAAAACTAACTTTAAACTTCCATATTAATACAAATCAAACTATTACTAATGTATAAGTGATCTATACATACTATCTGTACTTTTTTGGAATGGTAGGATTTATTGAAGTGCCTCTTTTGATCTTCATCAGGTCGTGCGATTGGCACATGTGTGCAGTCTATACACCCCACTACGTTGGGCATGCCATATTTCATGTAGAAACTGCAATGATTATTGAATATTACTAATAAAGGCACAAACACATGTCTCATATTACAGATTCTACTTTTTAATACACAAAATAACTAATCGAGCATATCAAGTAACCATCAGAAGTAACAAGGTGAAACAGATAAGATTCTAGCTCACAAAATCTGAATTAATATCAAATGGTAAAAATGGTGAAAGAAGACCAGAAAGGTGTATCCCCTTACAGGCCTCATGCTTCATATGACTAATTGTTTGATTCTGCCACTCTACTAGTATGAGCTTAACAAGCATAATACTGAAGAGAACGTGACTATCTTATACTTCAAGGTGGAGCAGATGGTGAAGTTGAGTAAACTTATTATGTGCAGTTATGTTTATCACCAGGTAAATATACAAGTCTTTTTGTCTTTTTTAAAATATGAAAAAGTTTACTAATTTGAAATTTTTATTCCAACACTATGAGATCTAGTATACAACATAATCTAATGAATTTTATTTCAACATATTCGCACCTGGCTTTAATAAGGTCCCTCTCGTTTCTTAGATGTGGGAAATGTATATACTTCTTAACAATGGCTGGATGGTTCATTGCTTCAGTAACCTGTGCTACAGCTGTAGAAACAAAATACTGAGTCAAGCTTGGGTCCATCTTCCCACCAATAGACTTCTGATACTTTCCTGTTGCATAGAATGATAGAGCTGCCATAACCTAATGGTGAAATGAAAGTATTTTGTTTGGAACAGAATATCATCAAGCAATACATATATTACATAAAGAGAGATTTTTTTCTTTATTTATAACTTTTAAATATTGCAATTCTATTGTTATCATAATAATTTTCAGTTCTCAATAAGGAAGTAAGGAATAACTTAGTAAACGTGCTTCGCAATATGATTTCAATGTAAAATATTTTATTTAATATATCATATTACACAAAGAAATGTTTTGGCAGAGTGTAATTATTGCCAAAATTTAAATGTTTATATTTATGTTTACGTGAATATATTTCATTTACGCTACTTACTTTGCATTCAACAGAAAACTCGATGGATTTTGTCGAGTCCGGCATGACAGGTACCAGCTCTTCACAAAGTCCTCGCGCCAAGTTTTTTGATAGTCGATAGGTCTCTATGAACGCGGGATCAGTCAAATCGAACGGATTAACATCCTCTTTCACCTTCGGAATCTTTTTCTCAGGAGTTTTTGCTTTTTCCAAACTCCTCGGCTCATGTTGTTTATGTGTTTGCGAAGAATCCCACTTTAACAGTTCGAATATTTCCGGCTCGTCATCAACCACTGATATGTATCCCTCTTCTGGCGGCTTATCGGCCATTTTTAAAGTGTTTTTGTATAAATATTTTTATACAATAATTTTAATCTGTAATAAAACAAACGCAGCTTGGGTTGACAAAATTTGACGTTCAAGATTTAACATTGCCAGAGAGAGAAAAATTTAAATTTTAGCTCACGTTAAGATATTTTAATTTTCTCGTTAATTGCAATAATTTATTAAACCTTTATATTGGTGACGGAAACATTAAAAAAATATATTCAATAATATTATTATATTTATTAACGCTTGAAAAGATAGCCACAGTCTACTCGCAACATTGATTTAACAAACCGAAATGAGATTGTACTACATTAGTTGATTTTTATTCTATTAATGTACAAAGTGGTCGGTATACTATATAATAATAATTTTGGGAATGACTAAGCTAAATAATTAAAATTAATGAAAACATAATTCATTCTGACTCTGTCATATTTCGTAGTCGGTCACCGTATTTACCGTCGTCATATATACGTTTACTATTAAGTCAAGTTTTTTCTGTCTGTATGACATCTCTAGGCCTCTTTCCTCGCACGAAGATAACTACTCTTAACTACTCTCTTATTCGTAAATACCTATAAATGTTTACGAAGGGTCACTGCTATAGTTTTTTTTTATCTATTACACTTAGGTATGCTTCTTAGTCATGGATGTGGTAATCGAACATTGCTAGTCCTTTAGACAGTTAAGCAACATCTGAAAGGAATGTTTATATTAAAATATTGTAACCATAATTTTAAATAAGATAGGACAGAATATCTATATATACATATAAAATAAACAAATTCTCATATGTTTGAGTTACATATAATTTCTAAACAATCAAAATCAGGATTGATGTTAAGGTCTTATCTGAAGCATAATTTGTTTTGATAATTCTCTTGTTGGAGAATAAACATTTGGCTAGTTAAAGAATTAGAAAATTGTACTGTTTTATAATTATGTAAATGGCATGAAAATATTTCTTCGAAGTGAACCGCAAGCAGGCTATTTATTTGTAATAGGTATGTCATTAATATATCGTTATGTAACAATGAGACCTCAGAATCAACTGGTGGTAGATCTCAGTTGAGCGAGACCGGCTGGGTAGGTAGCACCACAGCGCCTATTGCACCCGACAAAAAGTAGTGTGCAAACATTACTGTGCTCCGGTTTGCAGGGCGCTGTAGCTAGTGTAATTACTGGGGTCACGAGACTCAACATCTTATGTCTTAGGCGACGAGCGCAATGTGGTACATTATACACCATCCTAACTAGCGACACGTTGTTATGGGCAGGTGTATCACTTACCATCATAAATAAAATATAACCTAGGGCCCTCCGGGTTACAAGGTTGTGGTGATTGGCGAACATTATTCACGCCACAAGCCAGTTTACTACTATTGTTTTAAAAAAAAAGCTAAAAATTAATTAGCCGCGTGGATATACTACTGATGAGTCATGGGTCCAAATTAATTATCAGTTTATCGCGACGTTTGGGGGCGGGCGGTCGTGTGTCGTGTCGGCGATCGTCAACATGTAGTTGGTTTAAACATAAAAAAAAATCGTGCTGCAATATTTACTCAATCCGTTACCAGGTCGAAGTCGGATTTTAACAAACACTCGGTAATATTATCACTTCTTTTGCATACTAGGATATTTTAAAGAACAATTGTAATTTTAGTTATGTTATAACTTTAATTTAAATAATTTATATAGATATGTGCGACGATTTTAGTTTTACACTGTAACTGAAGAATAATTATTAACACCCCCATGTATTGTAAAAAAATGTCGGATGTATCTAATTAAGAGAATTAAAAGTTCTCCGTCAGTTTAATTGGTGCTTTTATTCTAATTATGGATCAGCTCGTCGTCTTATATTATAGTTTACACTGAAAACAATATTTTTACATAGTTTTAATTATAAATTAGAAAGTCTAAGTACAATTTTTTTTTTTTAATTCAGCTATAAGACAAGCGCGACGTTCTCCTGATGGTAAGAGACGCCTTCTCATAACAACGTGACGCTAGTGAGGATGATATACAGAGCAGTACATAACGCTCGTCGCCTGAGACAAGATGGCAAGTCTTATTACCCCCAGTAATTATACTAGCCACAACAGACTTCAAACCGGAAAGAAGTAACGGTTGCACAGTACTGTTTGTTAGCTGCGATAGGTGCTTCCACCAGTGCAATACCCAGTACTAGTACAGTGACTATTTCTGCTTGTCGAACAGTGTGCAAATATTGGCATGTATCAATTGGAAGAGAGTTGTAGTTAACTATAACTACAGGCGTGTAGACTTAGTGTAAATGTTTTAATCAGCACCATATTGTTTTAGCAGGTATATAAGTTACCAGGTCTTTTTCTCCCTTCTTTGGGTCTGCTTGTCTCTTCCTTTAGTTGTACATAATGAATTTATATTAGTTTAATTTATCTTTTAACATTATTTATATAAGATTACTCTTACAACGTTTGGAAGTGTCTCAGAGTTCAATGTCTGCGATAACCTTATACAGTGTTTGATATATTTTTTTTATTTCACTAAGCTACTAGCCGAGAGAGATGTTCACCTGACTATAATTGATACGCCTGCCCATAACAACGTGGCGCTAGTTACGATGATATACACAGCACATTGTACTCGCTGCATTGAGATATAAGACGTTGTCTCGTCACCCCAGTAATTTCACTAGTTATAGCGCTCTTTAAACCGGAGCATAATAATGAATTTACAATGTGAATTATAAAAATTGAGAAAACCTCCGATTTCGTCCATGGTTTTCTGTTACGCCAATGATAATAATAATGTATAAAAATATACACAGATAGTACAACATCCGGGTTCAATTGGATATATAAAAAAAATTCGCAGTTTGTTTAATTTCATATTAATTTACAGATCAAACAGCTGTCGACTGGTTGATGAAGTGATGCTGATCTAATAATTTGACAGCAGAAAATGGAAAACGATAAAATTACGTCGCTCAATATTGAGAATGATTTGAACAAAATAAATTCACTGAAATCAGAAACTAAAGGCGACATAGCAGCGCATTACACTAAAGATGAAACTTCAGCTGTTGATAGAGTTAAATTCGAAGGTCTCGACGATGTTGACAGTATCTGCTCTGATGATGAGAATAAAATGAAACTACCACCGATACCCGACGGTGGATGGGGTTGGGTTGTCGTTGTTGCCGCGTTTATAACATCGGCTTGCGCTGATGGCTTAGCTTTCTCTTTCGGTCTCCTGCACGAAGAGTTCACAGCGTACTTTGAGACGACGCAGTCTAAAACATCTTTGATAGGAAGTCTGTTTATCGCGACCCCTTTATTAGCTGGTCCCATCATGAGTGCTCTAGTAGACAGGTACGGTTGCAGAACGATGACCATGATAGCTGGATTATTATCAACTGTTGGATTCCTGTTAGCATCGATTAGCAACTCCGTGGCAATGTTGTGTTTGACTTTTGGTTTCCTCAGCGGCTTGGCGATGGGTATTCTGTACGTAACCGCGGTGGTATCCGTCGCATTTTGGTTCGATAAGAAGAGGAATTTAGCTGTATCCTTAGCATCCTGTGGAATCGGTTTTGGCACTTTAGTATATTCTCCACTAACACAGTACTTGTTGGAGACCTACGACTGGAGGAATACCGTGGTGTTGCTCGCTGGTACTTTGCTAAATATGTGCGTTTGCGGCGCGCTGATGAGAGATCCTGAATGGCTAATGATTAAACAGGAAAGAGAGAGACGCTTGTCTAAATTCAGATCTAGAAGATCATCGAGCGCCGGATCGCTCTCGAGTCGATCAATAGGTGGCGAATCTCTGTTTTTAACGCCGGAAGAGTTGAAAGATTTATTGAAAAGCGGTAATAGTCCCGATTATATTCTCGCCACACTAGCAACGAGCATTGCGGAAGCGGAACAGCTCGAAGAAACTACACAACTGAATGCTGAGCAAGCGTATAAGAGGGTACATTCAGATATTCATTTACCAACTTTTATAGCGCAACATGAAAAGGTACGTTTTTCTTTTCCTTTATTTCTTTAGAAATCTAAATATACGAAAATGTACAGAAAATATGTATCAACACATATAAATTGGAAAAATAAACCTGAGCAATATCCTATTTGAAAAACTTGAATCCTTGAGTTTGTCTAATATCTGCTTCAAGTATAGTTTCATTGAATTTGTTTTAATTTCTTATATTATTATTAAATATAACATTAATAATGCTTTGATTAGAAAAAAATGTAAGTGTAATGTTAGTGTATCAAATAATATCAAGTTTATAACATTTAAGGTACCCGTGGAAGTTATTGAAAAACTAATGTCTAATAAAAAACTCTACAATGTTATATTACGAAACTATCCAGATTTGATAACAAGAAGACGTTCAGAAATAAACATCAACGTTGAAGAAACCGTGGACGCTAAGAATGAACCTGCACAACTGCCGCTGACGGTTACAGTTAAAATGCCTAAAGGTAATGATCTAGAAACAGCGCATAGCTCAGACAATAAACCGAAAGCGGAGAATTTGAAATTGCAAGAGAAGGAAGTTGTCGCGAATAATAAAAAAGCAGTGACAAATACGATATCAAATTTAGATAAGAAAGTGCGAGCTAAAACGCAGATCCAACAAACTAATTGGCTGTCGAAGCAGATTCTAACAGATCACCACTATCTGAGGGACATGCCGCTGTACAGGAACACGATCATGCACCGAGGCGCTATGATGAACATACCTAGATATAAATTGAGGGCGTCTTCTTTACCGGACATTTACAGGAATTCAATGTGGTCACTGCTGTCGGAGTCTGATGATGGAACGGTATGAAAATATTTTTTATTAGAGTGTTATTTAATTTAGAAATGCTGGTAGTTGTCTGTTACTAAATAGGGTTTTCGGATCTGGAAACAAGGGGTCCTTACCACACAAACAAACCCTAAGAGATCGGCAGATGCAACGTGGTCTTGTATTTGCTGTAGCACAGCGAGGGTATAAAAAAAGACCTTCTCCTTTTTTGATGGGATAAGCCATAGTGGGCTCCGGACAGTTCCGTCTGGACATCCAGAGTGTCTACTAACATATTGTAGAAGACCATTGTGGTGGTTATAGTGGATTGAAAGCATACATAACCCTTACGTCTTGTATACCTTCAAAGTCGTACCTACCGTTGCCACCGCAGCTCCTATTTCTTGTTCAGTGTTCCGGTTTAAAGGGCACTATAGCTAGTGAAATTACTAGGGTAACGAGAATCAACATCCCATGTCTTAAGGCGTCGAACTTGAATGTTGCACAATTGTCACCATCAGCTTACCGTCAGGTTTGGCTCGCCCCTGTCCTTCTTTGAGACAAAACATCTACTAAGCTAATCTAATGTATTATATATTTATTTATTTATTTACAGAACAATTTAAAAAAAAACGTTAGGAATGTTATTTAGATAGACCTAAAAATTTATTGAAAAATAATTTTCAAGCCTATTGGAATAAATCATAGACAAATTCCACAGACACATTTTAAATAGACACTCCTTCCTTCTGCCCTTTCCCCAGCTATGTGGGGTCGGCACAGTATGTACTCCTCTTCCAAATCCCTCTATCAGACCTCATATCTGAATTCGCACTCTTCCTACACACGTCATCTTTCACACAATCTATCCACACTTTCTTCGTCGTCCTCTACCCTTACAACCATCCACGTTCATTCTCATTACTTTCATTGTTATATGTCCTTCATCCCTCCGCGCACGCCGGAACCACGCTAATCTATTTTTAAATAGACACTGTGATGATAAAAATTATATCTGATAATCATTGCCGATAATAAATTACTACAGTATCTTACGCTGTATTACTATACTTAGGTTTTAGATTAACTTAATGTGGTGCTATATTTTTTTATTCGACAAAGTTATGAGACGTGGGATATGTTCACCTGATGACATGCACTGCACCATAAACTGGAACACATTAATGTTTGCCCAGCACTGTTTGTCGGCTGCAGCAGGAGCTGCGGTGGTACCTGCTTAGACGGTCTCCGGAATCGGAGACCTACCACCAGTAAATCTGATGCATTATTTTTGGAAGTTAAAAGATAAGATTTAACTTAATTTGTAAATAAATCCTTCTGTTATCGATTCTCAAAGTTCCGTCTTTGTCCATTTCCCACAGAAATGTTACGATCGAATTTGGAAGTCTCTGAAGTCCACCTTCGACTTCAGAATGTTCAGCGAGTTCCACTTCTTAATGTTTAACGTGTCCGCCCTCATCCTGTCCGTGTGGTTCATCGTGCCCTACTTCTTTCTCAAATCCTATATGTCCTCGCGGAGTATCGAAGGTGGCGCCGAAATGATAAGCATCATTGGCATCTCGAGCAGCATTGGGATCGTGAGTTTCTTTTTTATCTACAATGAGCTAATTCTTAGGTTTAAATTCACGGGATGTTAAGTGATAGTGAAGCCGTGAATGATGAAAACAGCTAAAAGAAATTGCTACTGTGCATGAGTGCAACATGGCGTTAGACTTTAAATTATCCCTAAACTTCTAGATTTTTCGCTGATGGCGAAGTTAACGATTTCTATTAATCTCTATTTATCTTCTATTCCAAAGTAATTTCTTTAGTCACTCTAATGTTACGTAAATATTCTGTTTATTATGTATCTGATACATGTTCGTTTGTTTGAAGTTGAAAGAATTGAATATGTTTAGATGACGTACAATAGGGAAATAATCCTAATCCCCCCCATTTGAATCCCTACAAAAGACGGTCCCTAGGCCCGGCGGTACCGGAGGTCACGCTGACACTAGTCGGGGGAAGTCACTGGATCCGAGCGGCACGGGATAGATCGATGTGGGGTTCTTTCGGAGGGACTATGTCCAGCTGTGGACTTCTTTGGGTTGATTATGATGATGTATTACCGCTACATTATTACTTAGGTACCGCTATCGCGTTAAAGATGTTATTGAATAATTAGTAAACGGCCATGGCAACGTTCAGTTATAACATATATTTATATCTTATCTGCGCATGCTGTACAATTATTCTTCATTATCACTTCTTGTTTCAAGGTTTGGAGATTGTTAACTACTATAAAAAATTTATCCACGCAATGTGCCCAATCTGATTATTATCCTTTTTTTAATACTGTAGCTTAATTTAAAGTTATAAGTCCCATGTGCAGTAGTAGACTGCCAGTCTGGTTATGACGAAGTAATAACTTAGTCCTATAGCTAACCTATGGTCAGTCTAACGTTTGTATTCCTCATTACTGATGGTTAGTGACGTCATCGATGGAGCTGTCCGCCGATGATCTTATTCTATTTGTTACCGTCACGTAATATACTAAAAATATATAATTTATATGACACGTATTATTATGTCTGTCAACTAGTAATGTGTGTAAATAGTTTTAGTTTGAGGATTTGATATCACAGCTACATATATGTGTATATATACGAGTATATGTGTAGGAGATATCCAGAGATCCGTTGACTCATTACAAGATCTTCGAAACTATTAAACGTAAAAGCTTAAAATTTAATAGAGATTTTGCTTCTACCATTTACAGGTCAGAATGGATTTTACAATATGTCATCCCCAAAGGAAGTTGCGGGGGTGTTAACATAGGGAAGGGATTCGGTGAACGGGCTGGAAGTTGACTCCGGGCGGGAATATCCTGACATCTGAAATCCTGACATATTTTAAATCTAATTCGGCCTGTAGACCAGCTAGTACTTAGATACTAACGCTGCGACACTTAGTATGCTTACACAACAACACCTCCCTTACCCTCTGAATCCATGAGATGGTGCGTTTATAGTAAATAAATTTTTTGCAGGTCGCACTTGGATGGGCTGGTGATCAGCCCTGGATAAATGTCACTAAAATGTATGCTGCGTGCCTCACTGTGTGCGGTGTTTCCGTTGCCGCATACCCTCTGTTCATCACCAACTACTGGGCCCTCGCCGTCATCTCTGCCGTCTTCGGCCTCTCTTTTGCCAGCTCCTATTCCTACACACCCGCAATACTGATGGAGCTCATTCCTATTGATCACTTCACCGTCGCTTATGGCTTGATCCTCTTGAGCCAGGGTATTGGACATTTGGTTGGTCCTCCCATTGGCGGTGAGTTATATATTTTTTCTTTCATGTGCTTTATCCCTTAGGGTAGAATAATTTTATGAAAAAGGCTGCTGGGGCTGGGGTTTTTAATTCAATGCGCTAACATTTAATATCACACGATGTTGCTGATGATAAGTCTGCTATGGTGATGGTATAGTATGCGTATGCTCGCTGAAAATACTCTGGCTCTCATACGTCGACATTTTAATGCTACTATGATAGCTGCTCAGGCTGTTCGGGAAAACCCTCATCATCATCAGCTAGCGCCAATCTTCTGTCGGACATAGATCTCTGCCAAGAAACGCCACTTAATCCTATTAGGCTAGGCGCATCTAGCGAAAACCCCACCACCAATCAAACTTCAGCACAACTTATAACCCTGGAAGGGACTCAGAGACCGGCCACTGCATCACGGAGGCAGTTCCAAACATAATGATATAATTAAAAGTACTTTTCTTAATCATTTGTAATTATTGTCTTCTCTTTTAAGGTATGCTGTACGATTTAACAGGTTCATGGGACCTGACCTTTTACGCGGCTGGTCTGTGGCTGGTCGTATCAGGTCTGTGTGTCGGTGTCATACCTTACACGAGGAACGTGCGCATGTGCGGGAGTGCGCCGCTTCTGAATGAGAGCGAGGGTGAAAAGAAAGAAGAAGATGATGTTTAAATTTGACTTTTATAATAAAGTGCTTAATACTATTATCTGTATATTTATACGATGTACTATTATTTGCCCACTACAATCCCACTATTGGAATTCATTGTCTTTTGTATAAAGAGAGCTATGACCGCCAAATCCTTCAGAGCTGTCCATCGTCAGACAGATGTCCACTGCTGGGCATAGGACTCTCTCAAAGATCTCCATGTTTGTAAGGGTTCGTATGGAGGGATTTGAGCAATTTTTCACTACGCTAGCCCAATGCGGGTTGGTGGGAGCCAGAGCCTCGTTTACTGATTAGCAGGGTGCACCACGAACAGGTAAGGTTGGCTCGGGTACCATGTGCTTTTGTGGCGGATCCCTTACACCACCTACATTAGAAGTCGTAGCTAGTCGAGTATATCAGTCTCGTAAAACTTTTACAGGAACGAACCTTTGCGTCTCTGTATGATGCGAAGACATTCAAGCAGGGTACGGAGTAAAACCTGTCATGCTGCCAGGTTATGCCACGTAAATTTAATTTAGGACGGACCGCCCGCGAAACCGAAGTCTGGTTAATCATTGACGTAAGTGATCACACTACCTGATAACTTAATCAAACACATCGCTGCGTCAATACTCAAGTAAGCTGATGGTTATCAATGAAAGTATTATTCTCTATGATAAGTGTTTTTATTCTATCGACCAGACGAGCGAGGCCTCCATCGGATCTAACCACAGTGTGAACTTGAAGGAGAGCATGAGTAGAGGAGTTACGGCTTACCGATGTTGCCATATACAATCTATTTTTTTATTCATGAAAACGAGAGGAGCAGGACGTTTATTTGATTTGATGAATATACATAAAATCCTGCCATACAAAGGCAGCTTATAAGAAGTTCTCAAAGTTATATCTTTTTAAATGAACCTAGAATATAAATTTAGATTATATACAAAATGGGAGGGGTAACTTAGTTATTTATATATATTAATATATATTTAGTTACTTCATTTATAATTATATATTTAATTTTTTTTTATGTTTTCATTTCAAAATGCATGTGTGTATTAATTTTATATGTATTTGTGTGTATGTGTATAGCGGTGGCCCCCTCGCCCCGCTGCGCCGTTCATTCTTATGTGGGTACACCCCGGAACCAGAAGGGCCGGTAACGGGGTAGTGTCGGAATCCAACCGAGTACAAAGCTTCACACGGTATTCCAATCAATTCAGAAAATATGCACGCAGGTCACGGGGTAAGAATGAACAGTTTTCCGCAGACCCTGATCGGCGCCCGGATCGAACGGGCCCGCCTCGGGGAGGGATGTGAAGTACCCCCCCTCTTCCGACAGAAAATCCTTACGTAGCGACGCGTCGGAATACGAGACGGGTCGCCGAATACACCACGGGAACCTTCTCCAAGGGGGACGCCGGCCCGATGGCCCTGGTCGGTCGCGACGCCGGGTTCCTCCACCTAAGGAGGCAATCGGCGGTATTCTTATTTGGGTAACATAAGAATAAAGAAGAAGGCATGTTTTTAATCCACAACAAAGATGCTGATGATTGTATACCTTTAACACCTCAACAAAACGTAGTAATCTGCAAAATTAATTCATCATTTACTATCTTTGTATTACATTTACTGTTAGTTTCAAAGCCTGATCAACAGAGAAGATTCCAGGAAGGAATTCTGATGGTGTTGTAAAGTGGTTCAGTATCAGAGACAAACTCTTCGGTTTAACAGTTACGGGACAGCCTCTATGATCTGAACACAATGTGTTGCAGTGTATATCAATTTAAACTAGCGCCACGTTGTTATAGGCAGCCGTATCACTTACAATCAGATGAGTAACAAAAATTGTTTGACAGTATCACTTGACAATTAAAAAAAAATCTTTTTAATGTACCAATAAATAATTAATTCAATATTGCATAATCAAAGATATATCAAAATAAATTTAATGAAATACAGAAAGAAGTTGAGGTCCATTGAGAACACAATTGATAAACTTGCTTGATCATTATTACTGCTACTCAATAAATAAAAAGTCGCTTTAAAATCTTCACCTTAAGAAATAATGTCAAGTCTCGTTACATCAGCAATTTCACTGGCTACAACATCCTGCAAACCGGAACACTGTAATAAATTTGCATTAATATTTTTCGGCGGAAATAAGTGTGGTGGTACCTAAATCAACAGAGAGCTGCCAGGGCGTATTTTTTATTTTGGAAATAAAAGGCACATTATAACGTTATCCAATGACAACTTTATTATACAGAGAACAATAACATGTGAGCTGAACATGGAACGAAGGTACACAAGGACTCCAGGCAGATTTAACTGTTAAAATTATTATAAACAAATGCATCAGTAAAAGCTTTAAACGTGTACATTAGTCTATATAGGATCACATTCAAGACTCAGATTATGATTGGATTTAATCGTTTTAATTATTACAGATGACAACTATAGTATTAATAAAAAAAATTAATAATCGCCAATGCTTTGGAATGTCTAAATAATATGCTAATTATTTTTTTTTTTATTTCATTTAAACTGTAAATAAATCAGTAAAGATTATAGTTGAGTAAGTTTGAAGGTTGTTTTCGCAATGGACTCCATCTCCTCTTACTTTATTAAATTTATTTTAAGTAATTTTTGTAATGATAAATCATTTGTTGCATTGCTATTACAGATTTTTATTACAGTGTATTTAATGTCAAGTGAAAACAAGTACAATTTTGAAATTACTATTTTTAATATAGTTTAAATTAACAAAGGTACAGTTAAGAAAAATATAATTTAGCGTTTCATTCGAAATTGTTAGTATATTTAAGAAATTAATTTTTTGTTATTAATTATATTCTAATTCTATGTTTTGATATGGCAACACCGGCGGTCTATAACTCACCAGCGCAAGTGTGTAGTAACATTGGTGATGGTTTCATTGCTAAATTACAGTATCACATGTTCATAGTTAATAAAACAGTTAAAGCGATAAGAATGTCTATTGTCATGTTTAATGTTATGAATAAAACAATGCTCAGGTTCTAAATGAACAAAAGCATTTGTTGATTTTTTTTTTATTAATCAAGAGACGGGGCTAGCGCTTCGTTCACCTAATGGTAAATGATACGCCTGCCCATAACAATGTAGCGCAAGATATATATATTGCTCCACATTACACGAGTTACAGCGCCTTTTAAACTGAAACACAGTAATATTTGCACAGTACTGTTTGTCAGCTGCTGTAGACGCTGTGGTGGTAGGTACCACAATGACCAGGGTCTGTAGCAATAGATTCCTACCACCAGTAAATAAGTAGTAGAATGTTCATTCTATATCATTAATATTATAGAATTGATTATATTCTTATTTTCACACATTAACTAATAAATTATAAAATCATAACATTTTAATTTTCATACGCGAAATATTATTAAGTTACTGTACATACAGAGGATTTATATACTTGTAAATATATAAGTATATTCGGAAGTATTTCATATGGAAAATATACAAGGGGTTATATTATACATATATAATACTTTTTGATTTGTGTCTAAAAATTATACAATATTTTGATTAAAAACGACGAATCGTCACCATTTACTCTGAACTCAATATCTAAAACGACAACAACAAGCTCGCACGTGTTACAACAAAAACGAAAGGGCCAACATAAGGGCCGGCGCGACGTCTACTTTTATGAGTCTCTACAGTTTGATGTTTCATGGTACTTGGTTTTTATTACAAGTGTTTTTTTTTTCAAAATTTTAGAAACTTTATGTACTTTCTTATACGTTGTCGGATAGTTATTGAAGTCAGGTACTTATTTATGTGCTTTATACGTGTTTTTTACATTAAAATTTGTGTAGAAATAAGTAAGAAATAAAATCATCGAATTTTTTCCTAGAAAATCGGGAATTTTTTGAAAAATATTTAAAAAATGAACAACTCCAGAAGCATTGTTTTTGGATGGGGTATTGAATACATAGATAGATAGGATACGAGCTATACATTAGCCCCTCCAGATCTTTTACACCTCCCTCAATAGGTTCCCGCCTTGTCGTGGCCAAGTGAAACGAAGAGGAACCCACCCGGCCGGCCCGAAGTGTAGGGCCGGCCCGAGGCGGCCGCTCCAAGTTAGAGCTTCGGAGGTTCGCCGTGAGCTTACCTCGGATGCGCGCCGGTGGGCTGCAGGGGTGGCTTTATGCTGCACTTTGCAGCCGAGGTGGAATCGCAAAGGAAGTACGCTCTACGACTAAGCGGTGCCGCTCCGCTAATGCGGCGGCGGTGAGGCCGCGGAGGAAGAGGAGTGCCGGTATTGTGATGCACCGTTTTCCCTAGCCTCTGCGGCCGTGTAACGGGTGACGGCGGGCCCAAGATCGAATCCGCAGCAGAGAGCCGGGAGAAATTTCTCTCTTGGTTCCCATGTCCTCTGGGTGACGGGTTCGGGGGAATCCTTTGCCCGCGAGACTGTAAGAGGCCGAGGAGGGGGCGCGCTGTGTATTCCGGCATGCCCGTATAGAGGTGGAAAGGGAAGGTCCTTCCCTCTCTCCCGAGGTGGGGCTGTGTTCTGCAGCCGGTGCTGGCGGGATCGCGGATGTGTGCGAAAGCGTTCCTGTGACCCCGCCTTAAAGCGACGAGGAGGAACATCGTGGGGGTATTAGTCAGTGCAAATTCGACATATCCTGTCCTTACCCTCGCGAGGACGGGTATGCGCAGGCCTTTCCCCCCATGTTAAACAAAAAAAAGACCTTTTACACATATTACCTTTCATCCTGTATAATACGAAACAGGGGTAAGTTTTAGAATCGATGATACTTCTAATTTGTAATTTCTAAATAAACAGGAGTAAATCCAATATTTGGTGTATTCCTTACAATTTGATACTTTTTAATATATTTAAAGGATACATTATTTAATAATAAAAAAATGGCATATACTGTTTATCGGCTCTGAATGAAAATTACACGTTTATTTAACTAGTCAACATTGACAACAACAATAACGTAAGAGAGACAGAGACGGAATAGACTCTGGACTCACGCGATCTACATAGGAATGGTCACATCGAAGGTCGTACTCATCGATCAACAATACACGTTAGATTTTGGATATTTTACTTAAACAGTAACTTGATTTACTTGGAAGTATATTCAAAGACGCCTTTGTTGTTTTTAAACTTGGGAATATTTTCATTTTCATACTTTATTTTTGAAATTCCTTACACCTCTTTACATACTTATGGTCTTATACTCTTTCATAGTAAATATTAAATTTTTTTATATATTGATTACAACTATTTGAAGATTTTCTGTACTTAGTTTATTTGTAAATGCGTTAATTAATCCTTCACCTGTTTTAACTATACTTTTTAGTTCTTGCTCCTTGATCTCATGTCATTGTTGATCGTTAGTAGTATCTTCAATATTGCTACTTATATAATAAAAATAAACTTCATACCTCCACCTATAATTTGGAGACACGCCTAAACATATTCATTATATATATAACGAGTACAGAGTAACTGAATGTAGATTGTAACCATCCACCGCTACGTAATATAATAAGTATTGAGCGCGTCAAGTAAAACATTCAACGAGAAATACATACAGAGCTTTGTACAACACTTATAAATGAGTGTAGAGGTAGTTGCGGAGACAAGCGTACGCCTATGCACGTATGTGCTAATAAACTTACAGTGTATTCATAAGAGTTTTTCAAAATCGAAGCGTATTCATTTAATAAGAGGTATTCATAAGTGTCCGCTCGCACATCACTCCACGCTCCACATCTGAACGAAGTAAGGGAAGACGATCTCGTCCAACGAACGTAACGTGACTTAAGACTAGTAAAAGTTCGAACAACAATAGAGACAGCCTTCAAAAGTGTTATCAAAAAATGGTGCACGACTTGGAGATATAAATATATATATATATATATATACTAGAGGAGTTATTTTTTTGTAATTTTTTTGTCTTTCTAAATGAGCTTTATTCGAAACAACCATTGCCGCTTACATACTATAACAAGTATCTATAATATATACCCATAAGATTCTTTATTGTTTACATTTAAAAGCCCGACCACAACCTAGAGGATAACAAACATGAACATCCGTGTGCGTCGGTTTCCGGTGGAACAGTCAGTTATATCTATTGATATGTTGAACCGGAAACAAACGCAGTCCGCCGTACAGAATTCGGGCCCCGGTTTATAACACTAACATTAAACGACATAGAAAAGGGCGTAGAAAAAGGCTTACAGACGAAATATTATTCTCACTTGAAATCACGTTAGGTTTCAGACATCAGACACCATGGAACTACTCTACCACAGAGCAATGAGGTCAATAACAATCGGGTCTTACAAATCAAATATCAGATCTCCATTTTGGCAGAATATAGAGTTATCTAATTTCCCTTCCATCTCTTAACATCTATAGATCTAACAAGGAAGAAAAAATAGCATTCAACTATAAACATTACGAATTACTTCTCTTCCATACATAAGATTTTAAAGATGACATAAGAAAACGTATAGATCCTTTCACCACCACCTAAGCATCAGAATTTTAAATATATATTTAATGTAGATATTTAACATTTGTTACATTTAATTTTCAGCTTACATGTAACACTTAACAATCATTTATAACAATAAAGTGATTTCTAATAAATATTATAATTTTCAATCAACGCTGAAGAATAGAGTTTTCAGTTTTTATATACCTACAACGATTTCATATAGTTCGGTAAGTAAATTACACATATATATATATATATATATAAAGATATAGATAAATATAATTATTGGTGATGTAACGAATGTCCGCGAACGTTCGTCTATATTTCAACGTTCGCGTTTGCGATCGGACGTATTATCCATAAAGTATTCTTCTTTTTCTCTTCTTCTCAGCATTAATGTCATCTCGCAATGGGATGTGCTCTTCTAACTAATTCTTTCCACTTCGCCCTATTCTATACAAGATCTACAAGATCGCAGCTTCCGGAAAGTATTGTGAATCAATTGTGTATTTATGTAATAGTTTATATAATTACTCATATGTAAAATGAAAGATAAATCAAGTTTTTTTTAAACAAGCATTACGTAGTTAATGTAGCTCTGTTTAAATTCAAAATATTACTTGACTCTACTGCTAACATAATGCTACAAAATTATATATGGCAAAGGATCTCGACGCCTGCAATTCATCTTCTTCTTATCATTCGTCCCGTCTTATGACAGGGTCTGCTTTATGGGTCTTATTGCAATTGTTGTGTATAAAATATAACTTACTTCTCTAGTTAACAACTTGTATAAATAAATAAAGAGTCAAAAGTTTTATAACCTATTACTTTTCCTCTGCAATAAATTAATATCTACGTCGATTTCGTGTGACATTAATGGTCGTGACGTAATGGTGAAGCGTGCTCGCCTAGAATATTCCGGCTTTGACATGTTTACAGTGTTAACATTGTAGTTATGATCGCAGGTGAGCAATACGAGGGTGGAAGATAGCCCAGCGGGCCAATAAAAACCCTAACAGTATTCAAACTGGACTCGTAGCTCCGATTCACGTATCCCTGTGTTAGGCAAGCCGTTAGCCACTGGGAAAGACAAAATGCTATATTAGCTTTATCGTTACTTCACATTGATTAATTTCAATTTGGTCAATGTGTAGCTAAAATCACGATCAATCGCCGACACTCAAAGTTGACATTCGCGCAGTGTAAGTAATCGAACATTCGTTACATCACTTATTTAAGCTTTTAACGTCCTCAAGATGCGGACATGGGGTCTCTATTCCTGAGGCTATTCACATGGTCTTATACTGGCCATCTCTTTCTAAAACTCTTCTTAACTAAATCTTCACCCTTTCTCTTTCTCACTAATGTTATATCTCTTTGCTCTTTGATACATCACATCAGAGGAAATGAATGTATTTTATCATTTGATATGTATATAAATAGGTAATTGACAATAAAGTGAAATATATAAAAATAGGTTTAGAAATACTGCAAGTTTCTCCTTACAACTATATAATATAATGAATAGGATAACCGAAGAGGTTCACAACATCTAGATCATTTTTTTTTCACATCGTGTTACCACCTGTTCACCATTTCGTAAGATATATGGAATTGAAGACGGTGAATATTTCTCGCCCAGAATGATGCTTTTGATGGGAACAGATTTAAAATGTGGGGGTGGTAGGTAGCCAGAACGATCTGAAAAAACTCTACCACCATCTGCTCTACCATATGTCGCGTAGGAATAGAAATACGGCCCCGTGTTAAAAATCTTTCAATTTTATTTTCATTTATAAAATGAATTATTTCGATATCATCTTTCCTGAATATGAATTACGTATGTTAGTTTTAATTTGTCACAACACCCGTGCAGTTCAATCGGCCGCCATTTTGTCGTATCCGGTATGACGTCATCGCATACGCCGATTACCGAGATATTGGTATACATATAATTGTTATACCATAACAGCCAATTTACGTCCCCACTGCTAGGGCACAGGCCTACCCTCAATACGAGGGCGATGAGCCACACACTTTAGAATAAATCTTAATTCATGTGCAGGTTTCCTCGCGATGTTCTCCTTCAGTGTTTGTATTTCGTTGTTGTTGCTAAAGTTCACAAATGTACATAACTTAAATGCATGCTTAAAGTCATCGGTACATGCCGAGATTCGAACCCACGACCTGAATGAAGGCCGCACGCTCTAACCAATAGGCCAGCGAGCTATAATATACTTTTATATAATCATTATACTTTTAATATAATCATCATATGTCTGTGTATATGAAAAAAGATAATTTTATATAATGAAATCTTAAAACTTCAAGTTACATCCATATTTGTTCCGCCTATTTTCAAATCTTATGAGAACTTAGAAAAAAAAGAGAAAAATTACAACCAGACCAATTTTTGAAAATATCCGTAATCATACACACAGATGTATCATCGCCATGTGACCGTCAGCAGTTACTGCGCCTGTCAACGAGCACTCTGTGACCGGTGCCGCTAACATCCACTTTTTGGGTAGACCCAAGTTCAGTGGTTGTAACGTAAACGAAAGATTGATTATAATATAACCTTGACATAACAGAGAAGTCTATACTCTATTTAACCGCATCGTGTAGTATGGACAAAATATCTTAGATCTGGTTTCGCACCTGACGTGCTAAGCTTACTATGTGGAAAGCGGTACCGGAGTAAGAAGTGTTAAAATAAACCTTTTTGTTGTAGGTTAGGAATGATAGAAGTGTACTTTGAAAATCTTTGAAGAGATGATTAAGTTTGAAGTGGGTCTAACGTTCAGCCCGCAGCGGCGCTAGCGCAGCGAGCGAGGCGCGCCGCCGGCGTTGCGCTGCGGGAGAGGCTGGTGAGGCTGGTGCGCCCTGAAGTCCCCCGGCAGAACCTCGCGCCGCGCGCGGCTCCAGCTCCAGCGACAGTGTATACTGACGCTCCTCCGGTATAATCAGTGAACGGTCCAACAGGAAATCGCACACCTGCCACCGAAAAGAAATAACCCATTGGAACCTGATTACAGAATGAGTTAGCTATAAATATTTCCACGGTAGTCTCAGCCTGATAAGAATAGTACTGTAGAAAATCCGTACTGTAAAAGGCGACTAAAAATCCTACGAGTACGTGCAACATTTCAAGAAATCCTCTGTGCTCGATGTCTCATATTTGTCGTAGCACAGCGAGAGCCTTGCTTTTTCTTGGGATTCTCGGTTGGTGATAGGGGATTCCTGGTAACTATTAGTGTATACACAGCACTACATTTCATCGTCTTAATACACAAAAATCATCTTACACTAACACATTTTTTATTCTATTAAACGACGTGACGAGCGGGACGTTCATCTGATGATAAGTTATACGCCTGCCCATAACAAGGCGGCGTTAATTAGGACGACACACTCGATTGGCAGCACAAATGGTAGCTGCGGTGATACCCAACTGGATGGTCTCCGTCAACAAACACCTACCATCAGTAAATATTCCATAAAACTACACTAATAACTAATCTTACAAACGAGAATACAGTTATGTTTGTTAAGTGTCGCTTGGCAGTAGGAATAGTTACTAAAGTGGTACAAATCATCACTTTTTCTACCTAGAGAAAATCTACCACCAGCATATGAACCTTCATTCTAAGAAAAGGAGTTTGAGTATATATTTCATGTGAAACTGCTAAGATTCAATTTAAAATGTTTACCTTGGGGATATGATCTATCTTGTAAGGAGTCTGCTGGAAGTTCCTTATCTCGCGGATCACGTGTGCTATCTATAAAACGATTAAGAAAAATATGTTTAAGATCAGAGCCTTCCGGTTTATAAAATCTTTATATTTCAGTAATTAAATATGCTTTTGTATCTAAAGGAAATTCGGTTTTGCCTTAAGTAATTAACGGTCTTTAGGAGTTACTTCAATATCTGTAACAATTTGACTTGTAAGGAGAAGATCCTTTGTTCAATCCCGACGCCACATCTAGTAAAATATGGACAGAGGTACAATTCTTCGATTTCGGCTGCCCAGCTAGCCAAGGGAATTCAAAAAGAATCGCTTTCATATTGTAAATTTACTGCAGCATTGGCGTATTCCGAATATCAACATTTAAGAGAAGAGATGATTATGATGATAGTCGTTCTCTTTGTCACTTAACACCAAGGAAAATTGGCTTTCATAAACTATATCATGATGTAAAATATTTAAAGAAAAACGTATAGTCGGTACCATTCGCATTTTGGAGAAGTTCAGAAGACTATCGGGCGTGTAGTTAGATGTTCCCTCTTCGATGAATGATAGGTCCGAGAGATACATACCCAAATATGGTATACAGGGAGGGTCGCATCTGAAAGTGGGCAGGAGATTAGAATATGAGAGTAAAGATTTTTGCTATATCATTAAATGTACATCAGATCTATGTGTTTTTAATATTTAAGTTACTTATAGTAAAGACATAACAGTCTTCCAGATCAGTAGTGAGAGTGTGAATTATTCATATTGAACGCCTTTTCAACGAGCATTTAAAGTTTCATAAAGGAATGGATTCGTGTTTTTACCTATTAGAAAATTAGGTGACTGAATGATCAAGATTTTCACCTAATAGTAAATATTGTAGGTAATATGATGTTGCACGATAGAAACGCAACCGCTAGGTCGAATAATCTCAAATAAACAATTTTATCGAAACAATATGATTGTTCTCAAAAGAAGAGTTTCATCAGAACAGCATGGTTGGTTTGAAAGTAATAGTTAGTTGCCGTGTACAGCATCGCTCTTCAAAACTTCAACTCTTCAAGCCCTAATCACATACCGGTAATGTATATCGAAATTTATCCAAATAAATTATTTCAATTCAATTCACTTCAAGTATCAATCAGATGTTTCATCTACCCTTTCGCCGTACCTTAAGAGTTGCTAAAGTATCAATTAGCCAAATAATTCAAAAGTAATAATCGTCGACTCTGTTTGATATATTATATACTCTGTTTGATATAGAGTTCACAGATCCTTACCTGTGCAATGCATCCCTCAAGATCCTGAACCTGCATTCCGAGGATATGATCGTCTGCATTTTCTCGATGGTCTGTTTACTCTATAACAGAATGTTTTATAATAAATACTGACGGCTTTAGAGGAAAAAATATAGTGATATGGTAGTCTTGCTAGGTTTCTGTTGATTGAGACTTTGGAGACTCTTAACCAAAGATAAGTATGTGGTAGTAGTTCTCTGATGCCGAAGGCCGTCTAGCTACCATCGCAGCTTTCATTACAGCCGTCAAACAGTACTGTGCAAATATTGCGATGTTCCGGTTTAAAGAGCGCGGTAACTAGTGAAATTACCGAACTAAAAAGACATTTTGTGTGCCGAAACGACAAACACAATGTGGTGCAATGTATTTCATTCTAACTAGAGCTACATCGTTATGAACGGGGTTGTCACCATCTAGATGAGCTTTCTGCCTGTCTCTTCGGTTTGTTGTATGAAAAACTAAGAGCAAGGTAATTTTTTTCATTATCTCAATGTTCTCTCTAATTACTGATAAAATATTAATAGTAAAAAAAAGTTAACTTACTGTGAAATATATAATAAAAAGAAATTGTTTTTATTGTTTGAAGTTAACAGTTTAGTAGTTAATTTAGACACGACAGATTTTATCAAGATGAGGTTACATTCGTCGAACAATTATTAAGGAGGATGTAGTTTTAACTTTAGTGTTAGTTTAGAATGCAGCGATGATGCACAAGCTTTCCACTTACGGTTTTCGAGACTTTCTCCCAGGTCTTCTTCAGGCGGAAAATAGACGTGTTAGAGAGCGCCGCGCAGATCTGAAGCACACCATTGAAGTTGTGGAGACAGCGCGCGATGTCCGCCACGGCCGCCCACTTTTCTATTGCTGCCACTCGACCTGCAATCATCATCTGCATCTGTATTTCTATATATACGTACCAACCGCCTTGTACCATTTCATCTCTGTATGTTTGTAAATAGATGTTTGGAATCTTCTGATATATAAACTTTAACGATAGTAAACTGGAATCGTAAACTATCGAGTTCTTTTCATGAGGCAAGGATTTAATTGCTGCGCAAGGAACCCTTTTTGCGCAAGGGAACTTTTTGTAATTTAGTATTAATATCACTGATGTATACAATTCAGATTATTATATTAAAATTTACCAGTCAAAGTATACTTTTTAAGTATTTCTGAAATAACCAAATTGGAGAGATGATTAAAGTGAGCGGTCATCATCAGAATATGCGGAGCGCGTTCAGCCTTGTCCGCTTTTGTCCATGTCTGTCCAAGGAACTCTCTGCAAAATTAATTAGGTCAAATAAAAAAAAACGATAAAACATGTACGACAAAGTATAAATTAAAAAAAAATTATATAAAATAGTGCATATAGTCTTTAAACTTTAAGCATTGATTACAAATATGAAGGTTTGATTCCATTTTTCAAAAATCACCCAAGCCTTATCAGATTCTGGTTGCCGGGCCCTTTCTTAGATTGATCTTACGACTGTTTCCATTAGAGTAATCTCATAAAATCGTTTGTAACAAAGAGTCTTGATAATGAATCAACTTCAAATTCTAAACTCCAACATGGCCCAATTAGTTTAAAAGTTAATAAAATATATAAAATCATTTTAATCCCGCTTAAACTGCTGAAGGTTTTACATATAAGCAGTATAATAGACAAAAAAAAATTAAAACTTACTCGCTATGAATAGAACTGAAGATTTGATAGTCCAAATAGGTCATTTGCTCGGCTATCTCCAATGCCGAAAGCGTTTCTATGCTTTCCTTTGTAGGAACCTTAAAGAAAATTATTTCATTAATCATTTCAGCCTTTTCGACTACTATTTGAAGAAATATGAAAAACAATTATTGTTCCAAAACTTCGTCAGTGAATCTCAATTTTCGTTAATGATTTTAGCAGAATCTAGAGGCAATCTACGTCCGTTGGCCTTAAATCGCAGTGATCTCCTGGGTTTGACTTTTAATAGACAACTTACCGGTGGGGGAGCGAAAATTGCTTTCAAGTCGATAGCTCTGTCGGGTGCACGTTCCAGGAGGCGTAGCAGTTGAGCAGCAGCCTTATGCTCCGAAGGTAGGAGTCCTGGGCTACCCTCGATCTCCTTTAGAAAGTCCATTGTGAGATCACGAAGTCGTTCATCTGACCAAAAGTCTGAGGAGTGCTTTGATATCCAATGACTGAAATCGAAATTAATATTATGATAGAACATTTCCGACGATGAAACACACCGTAACCCTATAAAATTTAAATTTGTACTTTGACTAAAAAAAAGAACTAACTGACAGTGTAATACGTAACTAAAACACGGCTGAAGACCACAAAAAGTATGGTTTATAAAATAAATAAAGGTTTATAGCGATAATCATGCTTACCGCAACACATTAAGAACTCTCATGGTTGCAGCTGTTGATATTACGGAGTCACGCCTATTGTGCGGCGGCGAGGTTGGTGGTGGTGATCGAGGGTTAGATGACGCCGAAGTAGCAACAGCGAACGCAACAGCCGCTGTCGATGTACTGCTCCTAAAAAAACCAAAAGTCCATGATGCGTTTGCCAAAAAAGTCGATCACTCAAAAACCATGTCACTCATGTACTTTTTCTCATTTCATCCTCAACAAGTATGATATTTGAATGAATATGAATCTTTATTATGTGATAATGCTATGTACGATTCGATCGTATAAAAAAATAATCAAATGTCAATGCATAGATTATTCGTAGATGAACAAGATAAAGACGAGAGTTAGAACATGCACGATGAAAACATTTAATGTTTAACAAAAAAAACTACGTGAAGAAAAATCGAAAAATTTAGAGAAGGAAGATAATATGGAATGCATAGAAAAAATGGAGCATGCAAAAACGGAATCGAATCTAAAGAGAATAATAAAATTTTTAAAGATGTAAAAGTACATAATTTACGTATCCAAAGTCACGAAAAATGCAAGTGCATTTCTAAAACAAAATAAATTTTAAGTTCAAATGTACTCTGTATTTAGTGTTAATAAAAATAGTTTAGACACTAACTTGATTAGGTGCATTCTATAATACTCATATAAATTAGAAAATTTGGACTGTCTAATTACTTGAAGCCGTTACGGTGAGCAGTATTGCATTTTATAATTTAACTAGCCGTTACTTTTGTAACATGTCTGAAAACAGAAAAGGTTTTGCAAAGGAATTGTGATCGATACGAATTTCATTTCATGATGGACTGGAAATGTTTAAACACTGTCATAATGCAGTAAATCAAATTAAGTAACCTCCTGGATTAGAACATTCAAAGTTTTGTCAAAGGTTGACGGAGGACATATTTTTCTATGACAGGGTAAACGCGCTAGGTTAAGCAAAATATTTCTCAAATCCACTACGGTGTCGCTACAAGGACTGCTCTCTACAATGTTTACCTCGACCGCTCACTCACCACAACAGGTCTTTTCCAAAGCTGTCGAATCAATTTTAAAATGATTACATATTAATGTTATGGCATCGCCTATACTAAAACTATAACTATTTTAACCTTGAAGAAGTTATCTATACATCTGAAAATGGATGATTTGTGCAATAAATATAATAAGATGTTGTCGCTCCCTTCGGTGGGAAACCAAAACAAATTCCATATTTTCGAAAATTTTCACCATACTAGAATATCTCTTAATGGAGATCTGTTAAACGTTAGAGAAGTTAATATTTAGCAGGATTATCTGATGACGAATTCCATCACGAAGGATATAAAAACGGTAAAACGATTTTGAACATTAGTGATCCTAAATAATTCATTACTTTCATTTTAACATATAAAGATGTACTTAAAACATAGGAAGAAATTAGAAGATTGTTCTGAGATTCTACGGATGTTTGATAATTTAAATGTAACGTCGTGCATAAAGCATTTGTGATATTTTCAATAAAGAAATCGAAGATCATGAAAATTATACACATGCCACAACACCGAGAGTAAACTGTGATCTCCCGCTTTATGCTAAAGAAATAAGTAAATATAATTATTCTTCATTTAAAGTTTTGATAAAAATCACGGATTAGATGTGAATTGATTAAAAATTTTACCTTCTGTGCGATTGTCTGAACGATGTTATCACCACTCCAGCTTTGGGTTGATTGGTGTCGCGTCGGTACGTCTTAAAAAAATTTAACGCAAAAATTGGTTTACACAGATAAACTTAAACACGGTAACTATAAATTCCTCCGATTGACAATTCCACCTACCAATGACTAAAAGCTTGTCTTGAAGGCCGCTTTGTTAATAGTTCAAATAAATACCTAACTTAAAGGTACTTTGTTGCATGAAGATTAATTTAAAAGCAAATTTACTTAAAGAAAAAAACAAAATGAAAGTAGAACGCAATCTTATACTCGGATTACCTTTCAACTTGAACTACATAGGTTGTAGTTGCAGCGGCGATAGTTCCCGTTAACCAATTATAAAAAATATAGTATTTACAATGTCTATAGTAAATAGACCCCAAACATAATTCATTAAAACGTGATGAAATATTAAAATTTTAAAATTATTCACCTGTGCCATTTGGGACACTTGTGACGTTACGGAAGATCGTGGCTCCGAGCCGCCCCAATAGCGACGTCGCTCGCTGTTGATGGATGAGCTCGTGCATCGCCTCTCGCTGTAATAACACTTGATTGACCTGATTGATGCTGCAACACTTACTTTTTTTATTTCTTTAGCTGCATATCGTTTGATGGGGTACTAGGGAAAGTAATTTATGACTTTTTATTGAAGAAACTGCAAGATTATCAACTCGTTAAGTATTTTGTTTGATTATGTAAAGGTTTCTTGGAAGTAGTTTGATTTAAATGTTTAAGGGTGTATTATATATCGAGGTCGATCTTAATAAAAAGTGGATAAAAACGTGATAAGAGAAATGTTTGACTGTTTGTGGTATACCTGACGGAACGCCGCGGAGCTCGCGCTGCGCCGGAATCAGAAGCGCGCCGGGGTTCGGCTACGGTAGGCGGCGGCTCCCGCACACCATCAGACCTACGGCGTGCCTCGCCGGTGCCTCCACCAGATACCTGAAGACGGCGCGGGCTCTCCGTCATATTGCGCACCCGCTGCCCATAACACAACTTATCAATTCAATAATTTTAAACACATATTTTATTCAATAAGTCCGTACGTTGTCATAATTTAATCATCATAAAGAGATTGGCTGTTTAAGGAAGGTTGCGGGAGGCTGTAGCACCGGTCGTTTTGATGATCAAGTTTACAATGTTGTCAACTTATTTCATACATTATGTGGGGAAGTTATAAACAGATTTTCTCATCCAAATATGACGTGGGTGTCTTCAAGATAAGAGGAAATAGACTGTTACTAGGCTAGTGCCCTTTACCACCACAGACGACATCACCACTTAACACTGGATGGCATCATGATTAAGGACTAACCTATTTTAAGTGAAAAAGGTAACTTTTGAATAATTTTATTTTGCAATGTTCTTAATCACAGCAAACCTACCTCTGAGAACCTTTGCGATATTTTAAATTTTTCCTCAGGTTTTGGTTTGTTCTTCTCCTGTTCCTCTTCTTTGTATTTAATATCTTCATCACTCTGATCCACCAGTTCAATGCTTTCATCTTTCATAATAGCGGCCGCTGTGTCGTTATTTTTTGTTGGTGAGACTTTTTCAGATTTTATGGAAGTATTTTCCGGACTTGCTTTTTTTGGACTACCCACCAAGGTTACTGAACTCAAAGCTCCGGGAGAAGATGGCGAAGTACCTTTTTAATACGAAAATCTATCAGTTAACATGAAATACAAAATTGTTATAATAGCGCAGGATTTCATTCGTTTGTTAAAACTTGGATATGAAGCCCTGAACTTTCAAAATATATAAGTTAAGAACTAGAAGATCTTGAAACACTGAATATAGTTATTGAATGGGCAAATTACACACCGATTTTTCTAGCTAGTAAGAAATTTTACTAAATATTAATAGTTTCTGGTAACTTTCATAGCAACAACTGAATAGGTTGATGTTTTTTACATTACAGACAATAATTTTATTTATAAGCAATGATTACCTTTAAGCGTTTCATTACTTGATGACGTGGCCATTATTTTTGGTATAGTCAGATGACTATTATCTTCCTCCACCTTGATATTTGGGCATAAACAGACAAGAGAAAACACATGGATTGCTTATCAATTCTAGCATTTCATTAACTACCATGTGCAAAAAAGAATTCATTATAAATAATAAGGATTACTCTAAATGTGAGGAAATTGTCAATTTTTCGATTGACTGCCTGGTGGACCACGTAGGATCATGAGCTCCTATCTAAAGATAGATTCCAATGCGATATCATTAAATTAAGAAAAGTAGTGGTCGTGGACGGTTTTTTCGAACCGTTTTATTAACTGCCATCCTCAGAATATTTTAACCCTATCATCAGACACAGTGTCTCTATCATGGACACCATTCCTTCTAACATCAATTGATTATTGATTTTTATTATTTTACCAACGAATTAATAAATTAATAAGTGAGGTGACAAATGGTTACTTCTCTTTGAAATATTCTGTGTTTACCACACCTACCTTACTTACTGTAGAAGTACGTCTCGATGGTGCCATTTGATAAGGAGACAGTTTATCTTCGTCTTCACCTGGAATATAAAATATGGTTCAAGTCGATGGATTTGAAGAATCTATCAATTTGATTGAACGGAAAATATTTTACTTTTCCTCGTTGCCCTCCAGAACCGCGCTTGCCAGTCACGGTCGCTGTACTCTGACCCATAACCTAAAAGTGAAAGTATCTTATATTTCGTAAAAATAAAAAATGATAGATAAATATATATGTTTGCCTAGACGAAGGCAAGAAAACCTGACATTTAATTAATATGCAGACTTGTGAATATATTTAGAAAATGCATACGATTAAAATACGGACGTATATTTAGCTAGAAAATTTTAAAAGGTTTAACAAGATAATGTGAAATCTATTCTACATATATGTATGTGTGGATACTTTTGTGGTTTGCGTGGATTGTACGTGGCTCTAAAAGATTTTTTTGAAAAAGCTATAATATTAATGTTTAAAAAACTTTCAGTTGCGGCATTCGTCGTATTGATTTATTCGATTATCTCTAAAAAAAAATTACAAAGGGGCTATTGATGAGACGTATTGTAATAAATTAGAAACACTTAAATAGAGCGGATGAAAAGAATCTGTACAATACATATTTGTAATATTGTTTTTTTTTTACCTGATACTGTGCTCGCTGCGCTGGTCTTCCGCGCGGTGTCCGGCGGTGGTGCCAGCTCTAGCTCCTGCTGCGACTGTTCATAGAACACCTGCTTTAAGGCTTCGAGCACCGTCACGCCGTCCGTGAACACGCGGTACGTCAACAGGAAAGTGTTCAGAAAGTCAACCGACAGGAATCTTAAGTCTGTAAAATTTTACAGATACTGTATGAATATTGTAACTTGGATCCTCATTGCATGTCTCTTCGGTTAGGTCGCAAAAACATAAATGATCACTATCTAATATCTCCGCAATATTTTTTTTTTGGTTATTTCATTATTATTTTGTACATTATACAAAATAGTTTCATTATTTTTACCTAAAATGTTTATTATAATAAAATAATTGATCGTAAAATCTGGCAATGTTTTTGTCTATAGAGAGAATTAATAACAAGCATAAAAAGTACTAAGTATTTTGTAATACGCAGGTTACTTTAAGACCAATTGAAATCCCATTGGATCCTCAGTGTGAGATTAAACAAACTCTTTCATTAGAAGTCACTGACCAGTCAGCCGCTGTAGCAGGCGCTGCGGTGTCGCGGATCTGATCTGCGGCACTTTGCAGGAGTTGAGCGTCCTGCTGAAGCGAATATCGACGTCGTCGGTGAAGAGCGCGCGGTCCGAGCGGCAGGCGGGCAGGCTCGCCGAAGCCGCTCCGCAGGAGCCGCAAGCGCGCAGCAGCTCCGTCAGCGCCGCACTCTCCATGCATTGCGCCAACTCGCTGGTCCACGCCGCTTTCTCTTCCAGGGTTGCCGCAACTGGAAAAGATTCTTTAATGTTGATGGATCGAGTTTAAACTAGCATCGCGCCTTCTTTTATTTCCAAAAAATGTGCCAAAACGCGTTCACTTGATAGTGATTGATTTGCCTAACGGCGTTTAGTTTTCCACCAAGTGAACGAGATGCGAACTCCAACAAAGGGTACAAAGAATTACATTAGCAAAGGTTCAATGTCCTTAACGGAAAATAATCTCATTAAGCATGGAGAAGAGATTCTTTATTTCCCCCAGAATTTATATTACATTGACGAAAATTCGTCGATATCAAAAAAAAAAAACAATTACCATTAACAAACTTTTGTCTAGCACGAGTAACAGTGGTGAGAATTACGAGAGATTTCGCAGGTTTGAATCTAACATTCAACAATGAGTGTCAGAGTATATTAAAATAGCAAATTGGCAAACGGATTTTTACAAATGTTAAGGAAGTAATCAATTATAACATAAAATGTATTTAAAACTAAATCTTTTTTTAACAGATTTAAGGATGAGCTTTATTTTAACTTACCCAAATGAGCGCAAATCTGTTCTCCCTTAACTTCAACTAGGATCTTAAAGTCTTTGCCTTGGTACGGATCGCCGCCGGGTGATGAACAAACCGAAGCAGAATCTAAAGCAATCAATATACATACGTATATGAATAATTCAATTTCAACTCGTGTCCACTATATATACTTAAATAAATAATAAAATATTTTGTTAATCGACGTACTTAGTATGACAAAAGAAAACAAAAAGTTAGACCGATGAATAGTTTTAAAATCGTCAAGAAGTGTAGTATCATTCTCTAGTATAAACCTGGCAACACTCGCTATCCTCTACCAGAAGGAGTATTATACTAATAATAAGCATTGCTAGCGATAGATTTCCGTTCTAGACAATAGCATTACAAAGTTTCTTACCGTCATCGTTATTACTAGATGGATCCTCAACGAGCAGAGCGTCGTGAAGCGGCAGCCGTCCATTGGGCGGTAGATGCAGGCGGCCCCCGGTCGCCCGTGTGGTCAGCAGGAGATGGTTGCTGAACAGAAACGCTTGTCTCGCTTGCAATGAAGCCCGACGGCCTTTTCCAACAACTTGTGACAATGTACCTGTGATTACAACAATTACCATGTAATTGCTTATACTAAATTAACTTTCTAACGAAAAATTTAACAAATTATAAATAAAAACTAAGAAAACGATCAACGACGGCTGTGAAAATTCTACATCTCTGTGTGACGATCGATTAGGAATCACAGTTTTAAATAATTAATGCAAAATTATACGTCGCGAAGAGAAACTGGAAAGCTCAAACCCTAAGTTAGACGCAACATTAAAATCTGGTATTTTTAAAAGCACCTAACATCTATTGAATATATCAAGTATACGTTGGTAAACCTTCGAGAAATAAACAGTTCTATCTATATGATTTGTTCACTCTTTTATGGAATTAAGTATTGAAAACAATCCGATTCCAGAAAATGTTACAAAAAATTCTTGATACCTTGTCGTATGAAGACTTGATTCACATCCAGTAATATGTCGCATCCTTCTATGATCATGCGCTCTACTGCTAGATTCTTTCGAAGATTCTCAGTTTCGCTGACCTGTTAAAATAATTAAAATTTAAATTTTCCTATTTAACATAAAATTAAATTCAAGTTAATTCAATAATTAAAGAAATTGCGAATAAATTCATTCTATTCTATTTAAAAGTAAAATATGTATAGGATATATAAATATTATAAATTGTTTAACAATATTCTTTTACATCGAAATGAAGAATGACAAAGAAATATAAATTTAAGACATCCCTTACATTAATATGTTATATATGTACAACTATGAACTATGTGGGAGCGAAATGGAGGAATACATTATTTCGTGCCAGAATGACGGCGCCGCGGTTCGCAACCCGTCACGATTCGTTTCCCGTGGGAGCGAAGTGGGCTGCGGATAGCCACTTTGCTACTTTGAATGTCAGAGGAGGTAAGAAAGATAAAATTGATGAAGTATGCGAGATGATAAAGGATAGAAGACTTGATGAAATGATCATAACGTGTGTGAATGAGACCAAGCGGAAAGGATGCGACACCAGCACACGTGGATCTCACACAGCCTACTGATCAGGAGTTTCTGAAATCAGCAGAGGCTGTCAGTTGTGCTGCTTTCTGCTAAAATGACTTAATTACTTACTTAGAATGACTTAGAATGACTTTGGTTGTGCGAGTCCTCGACTCATCTGGGTGAGGTTGAAGGTTAGCCTTACCTATATCTTCATTCTAGAGGTGTATGCTCCACAAGATTCGGGATGGAACCGGTCCTCGATAGCCCAAATCGAAAGGGATGAGTTTTGGCATAGTTTGAAAGATGTTCTGAATGAATGTAAGCATAATGAAAGAATTGTAATGCTTGAAGATTTTAATGGATGAGTTGGAGTGCAGTATGACGGATATGAAACTGTGTTAGAGAAATTCGGTGTTGAAAGAGTGAATGAAAATGCAGAGTCTGCTTGAGTTCTGCTTGCAGTGGAATCTTGTGCTAACAAACAAACAAGAAAAGAAGGATATCAGGAAAATATGATTGATTTTTTAACGGTCAATAAGAGATTGAAAATGCAAGTGCTAGATCATAGAGTATACCGCGGCACTGCCATCGACACTGATCACTTCCAGGTGATGTACCGTATAAGGGGGATCTTTAGGCGATGGCGGCATCATGTTCAGGAACCCATTAGTGTAATAGAACGAGTGAAAGTTGAGGTTTTGCAAGATAATGAAGGAAGAGAGAAGTATAAGAGTAAGTTGATGATAAGTTTGACAAATTATAAGGAATGTGTGAAGTTGAAGAGTTATGGTAGTTCGATCAAGGACGGAGTCGTAGAAGTGGCCAGTGATGTCTGTGGTGTGAGTAAAAGAAGAAAAGGAAGTTTGTTGGAGACTCTAAATGCAGAAGTTCGGAAGGCGGTGTCTGAAAAGAGGAAAGCATGGCAAGATTGGTTGGCAACAAAAGCCAATCAAAGAATGGTCAAGTCAACGATAGAAAATGTACAAAATGCAAAGATGTAAGAACGCAACTAAGGATCTGGTGGAAAGAAATAAAATGAATGATAGAGAACAATTTGAAAGAAGGTTATCTGATGACTTCCGGACGAACATTAAGTTCTTCTGGAAGTCCATAAAAACTAAGCTAATAATGCAAGATCACTTGGCAAATTGAGGAACCAGGATGGAAGTTTTGTGGCAGGTGAAGAATGTATTATGTGTGAAAGGAATATTTTGAAAGTTTATTCGAGAAAGTGAGCCAAACTGAGAGTGAGGATGAAAGTAATATTAGTATGAATGAGATTTTAGATGCAATGAATAGTATGAAGTTGGGTAAGGCTGCAGGATATGATAGGATTACAGTCGAGGATGCTGAGAGCTGGACAGGGCGTGGTAGCTAGTCAGCTGTACTGCCTTTTCAACCTTTGTTAGAGGAGCGGCAAAGTGCCAGATGACTGGTGCAAAACCGTAATCGTTCCGGTATACAAAAGAAAAGGGTCACAGCAAGACTGAAAAAAGTATCGTGGCATTAGCTTACTGAGCGTCGTCGGCAAATTATATGCAAAGATACTGATTAAAAAGGTAATGAAAGAAATTGAAGAAAAGATTTGGGATGTACAAGCAGGATTCAGGAGAGGAATGGGATGCATGGACCAGGTTTTTTCCTAACGTAGCATAGCCGAAAACTCTTTGGCACATTGCCAAAAGGTCTATTGCGTTTTCGTGGATTTGGAAAAGGCCTATGACAGAGTGGTGAGGAATGAATTGTGGTCCATATTGTCTGTTTATGGGGTAAACTAGCACGCTGATACGAGCATTGAAATCACTATATGAGGGTTTGAGTGATTGTGTCAGGATAAACGGGGCTTACTCAGACTGGTTTAGCATCCAGAAGGGTGTTAGACAGGGATGTGTGGCTTCGCCGTGGCTGTTTAACCTATTTATATACAATTGCTTGAAAGATTTGAAAGATAGTGTTTATGGACTAAGAATTAATGAGTTAATCGTCAAATGCATCATATACGCCGATGATCAAGTTTTATTATCATAATCGGAGAGGAAGTTGCAAGCGATGGTAGACATGAAACATAGTGCTTTTACAAGCAAAGGAATGAAAGTGAACGTAAGCAAAACGAAAATAATGGTTTTTGAAAGAGAAGAATGTATGACAAACTGTGACATTATGATTGAAGGACAAAAAATGGAACAAGTGAAAGAAATTGTATATCTGACTTCACAGTTTACGACATATGGCAAGTGTGATGGAGATATTAAAAGAAAATTTTTGAAACGGAATCAAGAGAATGGGGGCACTACATAACTTTATGAATAGCCGGAACGTATCACAGAGCACGACTGGCTGTGCATAGAGACGTGTTGATCTCCACACTGATGTATGGTAGTGAATGTTGGGTATGGCAGAAGAAATATGAAAGTGTGATTAATGCTGTGGAGATGAGAAGCTTGAAAAGTATAATGGAGTGAACCTGATAGACAAAGTGTGGAATAGTGTGATAAGGGAGCGGTGCGACGTGGTTGAAGATGTAGTCACAAATGACAAAGACACATGTTGAAAGAATCGATGAAAGAAAATTAACGAAAGAGGTATACAAGGTAAGAATGATTGGACAAATCGGTGCAAGTCGACTTAGCGTACATATCACGATCAAATCGAAGATGTCCTAAAGAAACGATCGGGTAAAAAATACTCGCAACCGACGAGCATGCATTAAGATGCTCATGAAAGTGGAGGAAGCGAGAAAGGTGTGCCAGGATCATAGCAAGTGTACGTGTAAGTACCCCATTGAGCACGCGGCGTGATATATATGTATGTATATGTGTGTGTGTGTGTGTACAACTATGAAACATCTTCAATAAAATCTGGAAATTATCAGAATATATCAGAACGGTCTAGCTTACAGGAATCTATAAATCCACAGACAGGTACAGAATTTCTAAATGTTCATAAAATTAACAACTCTTTCTCCAGAATGCAGTTAAAAATATAGCTTTCGCACACTGACAATAACAATTTAAGATATAATCAATAGCCAACGATGCAACAAGTAAAAGTTTTTGCAATATAAATTCATAGTGTACCTCGTCGTGCATCTGCCGCGAAAGCTCCTCGAGTTGCGCGCGCGCATGCTGCAAGCTGCGCCGCTCTACGTGATCGTGCGGCGTGTGCGCCAGCAGCTCGTGTAGGGTAATAATGTAACGAGGTATCTGAAAGACAGTTCAATTGTAAACTACAATTTTTTTTATCCTTGTTCCTCAATCTCAAGTTCAGGGACATTAGCATGAACTCATCCGTTTATGAACATTAACAAGCTTTTTGCTATTGTTTATATACCGTATATATAGAAGCTATCCTGTGATTCATTGAATCATCACGATATCTCCGAAACTATTAGACGCAAAAACTGAAAATTGCTTCTGCCATTTAGAGTTCAGCTAAGAATGGATTTTACAAAATTCTTTCCTCAAACGGAGTTGCGGGAGTTTTACTGCCAGCAAAGCGGATAGAGAACAGCAAGTAATACTTTTTATTATATAGTTATATTACCTTAATTATGTAGTCCTTAACTTATTCTGTTTATATACATTCTAATTGGTTCCGATTATTTTTACAATAATACATTTATTTAGTCCTATCTGTAACAGGGCAAATCTTATCTATTTCTTCATTGTACGTGGATTGGTGGAGTATCTACGTAAATAAACCCCTAATTTTAAGGAAGGCCCAACAGTCCCCTTCGTCAAGAAAAAAGACAAATCCAATAATATTTTATTAATCTGACTGTCTTGGGAAAAAATATATTAAGGTATAGCAAAGCGATAGTGGAGTATTTAGACGACGTGTTGGCTTCTAAACAAAAGTATTCTAAAGCGTTGTACTAAAGTCAATAACATAAAGTTAAATAACAATTTCTAAAGCAAGATTATCACCTGATGCATCGGGTAGGTGAGGAACGTCTCTAAGGAACGGCTCTGACAGGCCGGCTTGCTCTCCAACCTGGCCAGGAGCTGAGCAAAGGGCTGGCTTTGCTTGCACTCCGTCAACACTTGCAGCGAGTAGTGATGGTTGCGCACGTACTCCTGGTATATAGTCAGCATCGGCAGCAGCATGTCGAATAGATCTCCTGTAACCAAGTGGCTACTAAGTATCCACACTTATATTATTTGGTTTGGTCCACTCGAATATTTAAATTTTTATCTAATTTTATTAGTTTGTAGGAAATATCAATGCGTACACTGATATGAGACTCACCTAGAACTAAAGTAGGCCACGATTCCATCCTGGATGTAAGCCCCTTGAAGAAGATCTGATGGAGGAACAGCACCGTTTCACTGTTCAGGAATATTGAGTTTACATCTTCGTGCGTACACGGCGGTTTCTTTGAACTGGCCGCCATTTTAAATGGCCGCAGAAAACAGGTCACCTTCGCGAATAATGTTGTGATTAGTAAAAATAGAAATAGTTTTTTTTTTTCAAAATTAGTTAGAAGACGATTTAATTTTCTAGGATCTATCAAAAAGCATACATGAAGACATTAGGATTTACGTGTTAGTATTTTTCATGCTGATAGTTCTAATAATTCATAACATAAATTATATTATTTTAAAGCATTAGATGGGAAACATTATTTCATACTACTACTATCATATTAAATTATAAACATAATAATAATAAATAATAAACAGTGGTTGAATAAAAACTTACCAAAATCTCCATTTGTTCAAGATATTCCTCCTCGGCCTCCACCATTTTAAACACTAAGCTGGAATAATAATTTTGTTTATTTTTTTTCATATTGTAATCGAATCTTAATGGACGTTCATTTTAAAATAATATAATTTTCAAATTGCTTCCAAGTAGCTCATGGCAAATATTTCCTTTGTTAGAACTTGCCAACCCGGAGAGTAAGGATCATTTATCCACCATGCCAAGTGTACGTGGTGGATGTCCACGTGGAGGTTTGAATACAGGTTTCCTAACGATTTAAGCTTCTGGTGAAAAATACTTCACCGGAAGCTTAAACGCAAAGGAACTCCTGTTTTTGCGAGATATTACTTACAAATAACAAATTAAGCTGCCATAGCTTGACTGGATGAAGGTAGTTTCTTTTTAAATACAAATAAATAAAAAAAATTGATGTTAATGCTCACCTGTTCCTCTTCCTCATGCTTTCTGCGTGAGGACTCTTTATGTATTGATCGACGATCTGTTTCCATCGCCGTCGACACAGCCAGCCGCGGAAAAAGCTCTACCCGCACAAAATTATTAATAACTTGTTAGAGAAACAAAGAAGAGCTTTTTTAAACTATAATGTTAATCAAAGTCAAAATCTAGGATGTAGTTGGTACCACTTTAGATGCGGTCACATTACCAATACATTAGGTATCATTGACTATATTTATCAGTCATGTGCAGTTTGTGATATTGATACTTTAGAAGAATTCTAATGTAACAAGCTGAAATTTATCATAATAGCTTAAGCGGTTATTAAACAAAGTCGCGAATTAACTTTCACGATTATAATATTTATCATTATTATTTTGGCCACTGCTGAAACTTGATCTCTCAATCGATATATAGCGCGACAGGTCCAATGTCACTTGCATCCAACAATTCCCTGCGATCTTCGGTCGATTATAATATTAGTATGGTTAAAATATTTACTTTCCTAACTCGTTGATTTATCAGCTCACGCAATGGTAGTGTAGAACTTACTTGCACTTTTTTAATTTTACGCAGTTCCACGGGATCAATCTCATCGGAATCACTTGGCGATAGGCTGGTGGTGGAGGTGGTGCGAGTGGCGGGTTCGTGTTCCTTCTTGTATGCGCACAGCTTTACATCAAACAAATATAACAATACTTCAATATAATAAAGACCACCTTTAATAATAAACAAATTCAGCCGAAAGACCCTTTGGTAATATAACTACTTCAAACTTCAAGTCGAAAAGCAAGGTCACCTGGTGGTAAAAGAAAATAACAATGGGGTGTTTATACACCACTTTTAAACTCATCGCTTTGTAATATACGAGTAAACAGATAGATGTTACTTCAGTAATTAAATCAGCTACCTCACTTTCCAGATTTCAAGGCGGTAGAAATACAACAAATTATGAAAGTAGTTCATACTGCTGTTAGTACAAAAACTTATTTTAAATTTTATACTATATTATATTTCCGCAGTGTGTCAGGGACGCACTCACAAAGAGGTGTAGCGTGTTGATAGACTAAAATGGACTCTTGGAAGACGATACGCTGTCCATTGTTTCCGACCTTGTACATAGTGTTCTTACTGAAAAGGCATTGATTACATCCTACGCTTTTCATTAGATTTCTGACGAACATCGTTTTGTGATATTGCCTACTCTAACAAATTTGATAATTTAACAAGAAAAACAATAATTTAAACTAGAAATTTGTTATGTTGTTGATACTCATAAGAATGGAGAGTTGTTTTTTTCTCCCTATAATGAACTCGGTTTCAGGAAACAAACAAAGTAGCTGTAGAAGGTGAAGTGTATTCTACCAGACCATTCTGCGTCCCAAATGATGATAGTTGGAATACAATAATGCTGCTATGTCGATACTTATTTCTTTAAGAACCTCCAAATAAAGATAACTGTGTAATATTTTTATAATTTACATTGCCGTATTCTTCTATTACAGAAGATCGAAGCATGCGAATCTTAATATTTACACAGCAGTAAATATTAATGATATTTAGACCTTGAATTTATAAATACCTTTGGGAAAGAAAACCTTTCAAAAACTGATCTTATGCCTTTGTAGAATGGAATTAGAATACCGTCTAACTCAAGACAAGTCTCTGCACTATGTGAGGCAGTTAAATAAGTTGACATATTAATCCACGTTAAGCTCATTGCTATAAGAATTATTTTGATCTCTTTAGCATAACAAGTTGACTAGCTATAAGAAAATTGGTCATCGATCATTGCTTTGATGGGTATTTGTTCATAATTTTTTATTCTATCGTTATTGAAGTCCTGCAAGAGACGAAGTATGATCTGTCACCTAATTATATTTTACCTCGGTGCGAAGTTTCTTCACTTCGTTGCTGAGTTCGTCGCATTGCTGCGCGTACTGCCAACGAGAGGTTCGCTCGCTTTCAACAACCTGCAGCAGGTGAAGTTGCTTCTGTTCCAACTCTTCCTTCTGGAGAAGCAGCTTGTTGAAACTGTTGACAAACAAGATATATTTTCTTTCAGACTAATGCGGTAATTGGTTCATAGTAATTTAAACTATCTGTAAGAGAATTATCCACATAAGTCCTGGGACGAGGACTAATTTAAGCTTTAATAAATATTACACAATAAGTGATAGATAAAAATTAATATTTCAATTTCCGCGCTATATTTAAACAACGCAAATTTTTAAAAGACTGCCTTTGGAGAGACGTAGAAGAGAAATCGATATTACCACCAGTAAACTCTTAATAAATATCCGCTTATTATAGTAAGGTGTATCGCTTAGCACAAAGTGAACGCGCTGCTCCTCTTGTTGCTACCTTACACAATTAATATAATAGCGTTAAGACCTGTTATTAATAATTCAAACTCTAATATACATTCTTAATAAAAATAACAAGTCTGTAGCTGCAGTATCGATAAAAACGAAAAATATTATCTGCTACTAACCTACTAAAAAAAACCTCATCAACAAGAAAATTCCTAAATAGTAAGCGAAGTTTGGGTTTTCCGCCTGGATTCTGTATATATACAATGTTGTCAATGTAATGAATGGTTCATCAATAAATAACCCACTCTGTGACAACAATGTGAAATGTTTGGTATCTAACCTGGCAAAAATTATTGCTACATTGCAAATTTATTTCGCAGTAAAATTCCTACGCAATGTTACAAGTTGTTTCCTCCTGCACGAACGTAACATAAATATATCAATAAACTTAAGTTATGCCCGGCACGGATGCTCCGCTTCCTTTCAGAAGTATGTCATGCGAATCTTCGCAGAATGTGCATCCGCAGGTAATGAACGTAATAAAGGAAAATGTTGGAAATTATGAACGGAACTCCTTCAGCCAAAGGTCATACGTGCAAGGTGTTAGCGCTTCTAATGAATTTGTAATAACTTATGGTTCTTTGTGCAAGATAAACTTTTACAAAGAACATATATATACATATTTATATATGTAGTTATATATACATAGAAGACGTACAAAGATTCATGGTCATTACGAGATATCCAAAACTATTAGACGTAATCTCAAAATTTGGTGGTGATACTGCTGCTGCCGTTTAGAAGCCAGCTAAGAATGGATTTACCCCAAAGGACATTGCTGGGGTGTAAATAACGGAAAGAGACACAAAGAGCGACGGGTTGCCGCCGGGGGAATATTTCTGACAAGTTTTGCGTCTAAATTTCAAATCTAAATCCTGTCCTAATTTGATCTTTTCCTACAATGCACCAAAAAATACATTTTACTAAAATATTCACAACAATTACGATGCCCCCACCAATCACAGGCACCAACTTATTCATTACTAATACTAGTCTAGTCCTCTGATTTTCTAGATTGTTCACAAAACACGGTTACGGAATCAATATTATTAAGAACAACAAATTTCATGAAAATGGGACAATTAATCAGCACTTGAATTGTTGGTAGATAAATCTTTTTAATTCTTCCCGTGCGAGAAATGGTCACGAATCTGATCTGTGGTCTAACTGACAGGGTATTTATACCAGAACCTATAACCTCATACAGTGTACGATGACTTCAAATGAAATGCCTTGTCTCTATATCAAGACATTCCGTTTCGTACAGCGATTGTACATATCTACAGTCTGAATGGGCCGGCAGCGCGAAGCTTGTGATGAGAGTTCATTGTTCGTGTATTGAAAGGCTGACGGTTGAATACGCACATATAATTAAAACGACTCGCTCTCTATTATTACTGGCGAACTATCCGATAAATTTATAGTCGATATGGTCAAGGATAAGGCCTATTATATTGCTTGAAGGAAGTCTATCTCCAACCAAATAAAAGCAACAGCAGCTTTAAGGTAAAGGTCATTTCCAAAATAAGTTAAAATTTAACACTAATAATAATTCAACAAGAGTGTAGATTCAGGTTTTCATTTTAGCACTAAAATTTAACTGATTGATTTGTAATAAAATGAAATATATTACAATAAATTGTTATTGTTACTTGACCCTCAATTACATATGTTGATAAGTGACAATAAAGCCAAAGGTAGTTGGTAGTGCTCGCCTAGAAAACTTCTCTTATAAATTGACAACCGGAACTATTAACGCGGCAGATTTATATAACAAGTAGTTCATCAAACAGATGCGGAGAATTTCCAATGTTATAGTTATACCATGAACGGTTGCAAACCAATGACAACCGTATTACAACACAAACGAAAACTATATTAAATTTGAATATATGCAAATTAATCCATTAATACAGCCAATTGTTCAATATGAACCGCAGCACCGCGTGGTATCGGCTTTGTACAATGTCATTGCTTCAAACAATTTCATCGATATTATTTAATCCTTTCTAATCTATAATAGTAATAATTAAATCGAGTAATAATTTTGCTCACAAAAGTGAAGGAATATAGCATTATCATTATCATATCCACTGCGGAACCAATCAACCAATACCCAAACAGTTTTTCAGCGAAAATCAAACCGTTACTACATCCATCTGTTCCCACTGATCTTCACCAGATTTTCTAGTCAATCTTTGTCATAACACATTGCTTTAGTCACTTGGATCTTTAGTCTATAATTTACCAACACAATCATTTTCAATCTTTCGTTGTAGTCATTTTCATCAATCTTTACGCTATTTGGCCAATTTATAGATAATGATATGATAAACTAATTTTTTTATCTCTCTTGTCTTGATGTGTATGTCAATTAAAATACAGTAATGTTAGAAAGCATCTTTAAAATAAACTAGCTCGCATCTCTGTCATGATTACAGAATTTAGTTTCACCATCTTCAAACTTCATACTAATTCTTTACATTTAGCGGCTTCTTGCTATTTTCACTAGATCTCACGCCATTGTTAAAATAGCAGCATCTTTTATCTCATTTACTTTAAATATACATTATATTGCAGCATAAAATACACTTATATGTGTTAAAATTATATGAGTACACTATATTAAAATATGTGTTGACAGGTAATTAATTGAATTTAAAAGCAGCAAGGGTTCTATTGAAAGCGGGGAACACAATCCAATTTCACTTAACCTAGTTATGTCCTGATACGGTGGTACTATGTCATGTATACCAATATATATTAAGAGTTTCATGTAAATCAATTTACTGTCCTGGTGTACCAGCCAGGACAACCCTTTGTCAAGTGATAAATGCCTTGGTGAGCCAATGTCTACTATGTCTACATAATGGTACTTTATAATATCAAAATTACAGCTTCTTATGAATGAAATTTTTATAAATTATATCAACTCATTAATTTAAAACTTTATTTTAAAGGAAGTTCTAATTTTAGAAGCTACTAAATTGTTGTGTCCTAGGATTATTTAGTCCAAACTAGCTCTATTGGTAATAATAGGGGATTCTTATTGCCCTTACAACGACTTTGGGGAGACGATGGTTTGACATGGTCTATAATCATAGTGAAATTATCAACGGTGTTACTTAACGTTACAAAGTCTGTGATTGGGTTCTCACCGGAGATATAATCTCTCCAAATGCTGAGGACGATGACAAAGAAAGTCTTAGCGATTTTTTTTTTAGTTTATCGTGGGGGGAAACGCCTGCTCATACCCGTCCTCGCGGGGCAAGGACAGGTTATGTCGGACTTGCACCGACTAAAACCCCCACGATGTTCCTTCTCGTTGCCTAATGGCGGGGTTACAGGAACGCTTTTCCACCATCCGCGACCTCGCCGGCGTTGGCCGTTTGCGCAGCCCACCTCGGGAGGAAAGGAAGAAGCCTTCCTTGCCACCTCCGTAAGGGCACGCCGGAACATGCAGTGCGCCTCTGTCTCGGCCACTTGCAGTCGTGCGGGTAACGGGTTCCCCCGAACCCGTCACCCAAGTATCATGGGAGCCAAGAGAGCAAACTCTCTCGGCTCCCTGTGATGAATCCGATGTTGGGCCCGCCGCCACCCGTTATACGGCCGCGGAAGATGAGAAGAGCGGCGCATCGTAATACCGATACTCCTCTTCCCCCGCCGCCCCACCGCCGCCGCATCACCAATGCGACGCCGCTTACTCGCAAAAGGTACTCCCCCCGCGACTCCACCTCGGCTATAAGGGGCACCATAAGCTGCCCCTGCAGCCCAACGGCCCCATCCAAGTAAGCTCGCGGTTTAAAACCGGTGCTCTAACCTAGAGCGGCTGCCTCGGGCCAGCCATACACCTCGGGCCAGCCAGATAGATTCCTCTTCGCTTCACCGTGGGTGACCCAGCCACGACTACTAAGCCCCTCCGCCACGAAAGGGCGGGAACCTGTGATACCCGATACCAATAAGAGTATGTTATAGACAAATATCTCGAAAAGCGCACAAACGTAATGCACACAGCAATAAATAAAATATTAAAATGATACCTTTCGTATGTAACTATATGACGTTTATTACTTCTCATCAAGTTAAAATGTTTCCGTTTTTGTGACAATTTAATGCCGACATCGCGTGCCCATCGGATCTTTGGTTAGTGCGTTATTTGTAACTTTATATCGTCATCTTTTTATGACAAACACACACATATATATATACACATATATCATTTTATAACATACAGTAGAACACGAAACAGTACCGACGACTCTAAGGAGTGAGTGAGTTTTGGGTTAAAGAAAACATTGTGAGCTAAATGACATGCAACAACAATAATGACCTGAAATGGGAAGGATATCCACCAACCACCATTTAACAGTACGGATTATACCTATGACCCTGCGAGAGAAAGTCTCATGTTCCTGCTACGGAAACTTAAAGAGAGCCGTTAATGTAAAGCGACGTGGTGTAATTATTCTTGAAAATTATTACGTCTGCCGCTTTGAAAATCAATTTCCTTTATCCGGCTATGAAAAGCAGTTACATCCTAACTAAACTCTCATCAGCAGAAGGTAATACCTAAAGCTATGATGTCCATTTAAACAATTACAATACTATTAATATAATTCTCTTGAGCTGCTGAGATAAGATTTTTTAACAAATATAATTTCTACAGTACACACCTTCAGCATACAGAATCCTATAAAATACTTTTATCAAAACTCGTGACACAAAGCCCGCTGCTCCGTTTAAGAGTTTTAAACTATTTACTGAACCTCATTCTTCTGTGTAAATGCACAAAGGCTTCAACTTCAAAGCCGTGACGTCAGCTCAGAATCAAAGGCTGCCGGCAGCCCGCGGAGCCGCAACACAGAAAAGATTATGAATTATGAAAGATTACTTTTTCGCTCTAAAATTTCATGTAACCAAACCAATCTCATGAAGATCCGGAGGTATTGTTGAATGAATTCTCATAAGACCAGCCACGCAGGAAATCGATTGAGACGACTTATCTTCTGACAGTGATGATGATAAACCAAATCCCTGTAAAGTAAGGTTTCTAGTATGTATTGATTGCCCGGCACCACATAGCGTTCATCCTCTTGATTGCTGAGTTGGTATGTAATTCAGAAGCTATTGGTAAACCATCTTTATGCTAAATGAAGTTTCCATGTCGAGAAAATATACGGTTTTTATCTATAAAATTCAATAGAATAACAAAAAGGATATAATTCAGTCTATTTTAATATCTTACCTAGTATCTTTGAAGTGTAACGACGACCAAGAATATTTTCATAGACAAAATTTGGCACACGTCATCTACTCTCAGGATATGTCGTGATAAAGTAGTAGAGTCCTGTGAGTTTCAGGCAGTAGTCTTATAAGCTAGCCATAGATATAACATACTCAACCCTCTTAATATTTTCCAAATGGTGGGTTTCACGGCCTTCTCTTACAAGGAGTCAATGCCATTTATTCACCAAGCTACTTGCAGGTTCTGCTTCTTCTACACAAGTTCAAGTTTAGCAGACATTGAATGTTACCCCTCTACGAATAATTTTACTAAACTGAGCTGTATCAGCTTTATATATCTAGTCAAGGTTTTGTTTAAATTTCGAAAGATCTAAAACCAGTCCTCTTGGGGGGTAAATTACTCGGGGCTCTAATAACGTCTGAAAGGGTTCTCGTGTTTCTGCGCGATGTTTTAGTTCTTTGTTATTTAAAATAAAACCTGATATTGCTATTAATAGGCGTTTTTAATTAAAAATTTATCGACAATGCGGGCGAGTCTCGTTTTGTGATGATTTGATAGAATTAAAATCGGTGATAGATAATATTTAGGGGTTGTAAGCTTCACAATAACTTACGGGACCCAAGCAAATCAATCACCTGACTCGTGGTGCATCCTGTTAATCAATAAACGGGGCTCTGGCTGCCACCAACCTCAGATTGGACCAGCGTTATGGGAAATGGCCCAAGTCACCCCATACGAACATCTCCAAACGACTGAAGGTCTCGACACGCCGCTCGACCGATCGATGTGGAAATCTTTCTAGGAGGCCTATGTCCAGCAGTGGACGTCTATCGGCTGATGATAATATTTATATAGTCGTTCAAACCACAGACTGATCTGCTATATATTATTGATTCGGAGTTGTTTTTTATTAGACAAATTGACGCTACGAGGAGAACGTTCCTCTGATTATAAGTGACAAGCCCGTTCATGACAATGTGACGCTGGTTAAGTTAAGAGGCTCCTTGAGACACATGATGTCATATCTTGTTACCACCGTAATGTCCAGCAGTAGACTTCCATCGGTTGAGATGATGATGACGATGATCTCAGTAATGTCACTCTGCAACACCCTAAAAACGTAACACAGTAATATTTCCACCTTGTTATTCGAGGGTAGAAATAGGAGCTGCGGTGGTATCTACCTTAACGGTGTTCAGCAACAAAGACCTACCACCACCATTTGTTATGAATTATTATTGTTATAAATAATACTGGTGCTAGGTCGCAGTTGCTGGAGACCGTTTAAGAAGGTACCACCGCAACGCCTATTGCTGCCGACAAACAGTAGTGTACAAACATTACTGTGACCCGGTTTGAAGGACACTGTAGCTAGTTTAATTACTGGGGTAACGAGACTGAACATCTTTGTACGTGATCTTTGCAGTGTGGTGCAGTATATACCATTCTAACTAGCGCCACGTTGTTATGGGCAGGCGTATCACTTGCCATCAGATGAACGGCCCGCTCGTCTCATCGCTTCGGAGAATAAAAAAAAATAAGGTTACGGAGAAATTTTAAATTATTCAAATATCAGCGATCTACTTTTTGAGTCGTTGAGTTTGAAAAACAACTTAAGACGTTTCCTTTCCAGTGCGTTACGAAGTTTCTACGGCACGGCCGGAGAAGGGGCCCTATTGGATTATCCAGTCAAATTGACGGACTAACTTTGCGCTTTGAAAGTAAAATTATCGAAGTAGTTAGAAACTTTCTCCTGGCGGAGGAGCATAATTGCGTATAATTTTTTTTTTCACTATTAACACGTTTTATAATATAGAAAGGAAAGATGCAAAATATTCACCTGGCGGTTAGTAACGCGGTCCCTAACCAAAATATCTGATTAACGAAATTTTGTATATATTACAATATTGCTTAAAGTCCTTTTTGAGAAAACTACGTATCAGTAAATCTAGTAAGTACCTTTACTACTAGAAACTTAATAACTTATTGAAAGAGACGCTTCTCTTACAGGCTATTGATTTCTTGGTCACTGAACAAGTTGACGGAGGCAATGTACAATATTCTTGGCTTTTCAATACAAAATTAACATTATATAAAACATATATATGATCCGTTTGTAAATTAAGTTTTTTATATATTACATATTTGTTACAATTCATATAATAATCTAACATTTAATTATGGGGATGCTGTAATACTAGTCGCCGTAAGCAGAGGATCCTAATAGGCAAATTTACAAAACTAAGGAATTCTTGTGCTAACAAATATAAATTGCAAATAAACTTTAAAACTTCAAACATAAATAAATCTTGGCTCATAGTCCTGGTTAAGATGAGATAAGTAGGTAACTTAGCAGTTCAGTCGGCGAGAAGATCGGATTATGGAGGTCGGATATATCATATTAAGGTTTCCTTTAACAGTGCTCGGCTCAGGGTATTCCGTAGTCGAGATTAAATTATTGGTGATTTGATATTAGCATCTATTGCGGTATACCCTTCTGGTATTCAGACTCAGATGATATCATCCCTCTCTCACACATCAATGTACGCAAACGAAGTGCCTTTACACTGTTGTGAGTGCATCATCCATTTATCTTAGAAATAGTAACACGCGTTTAACGTTAAAATCAACTACCGGAAGTCACAGTTACCTAATATTATTTAAAATTAATGTTTAGTCCTAAAGAATTCTCGGTAAATTCTAGAGCTTCTTCGCCTGTTAAAGGAGTCCGAATATTCCTCTACTTACTCTCTCACAAATATATATATATATAAATTAAATTTAAACAATTTACACTATTATTACTATTTTGGTAACGAGAAGGATTTTTTTTTCAATAAGTGGTAATTTTGAAGCAAGTGAAGGGTAAAACTTAAAAGAATGAAATTCGTTTACAACGAAGCGAAGAGCAGAGCGGGACGTTCACTAGATGATAAGTGATACGCTTGCATATAATGACGTGGTGCTAGTTAGGATGATGTACACAACACTAACTTGTACTCACCTTGAGATGGTGAGTCTCGTTACCTCAGTTATTTCACTAGCTACGATTCCCTTCGAGCTGGAACACATTAATGTGTGCACAGTACTGATCGACGACAGAATTAGTAGCTGCGGTACTACCTTCACGATCTCTGGCAATAGAGGCCAACAACCAATAAAGGTTGGCAACACTGGGGTCCATGGTTGGTAAAAAAAACTACCACTCACCTGGCCTCCCTGATCGCGTCGACCCAATGCACGCAGTCCACCTCGGAGGCGGCGCGGAGCTCGTACTGCCGCTGACTCTCGCGCCGGTATGATATCGTAAAGCAGAACTGACAACAAAATGGGAATTATACTCATCACCCCCAAAAGTCCACATTTATAAATGTAATCTATTTATTTAACTTTATAAAGCTTCTGTGACGCCGGACTTAGAGATATTAGCATTATCTTACAATGCTCTCTCTATTGTCTGAAGATGTTTAGCTCTTGGCGGTTATTTTGACTCTTACAGCTCATCTGATACTTCGCTCGTGGACCTGGGTGCACGGCCTGTTAACAATACTTTGAGTGATGCAAATATGTCATGAGCTGGTCGCATTAAACGTATACAGTACAAACAAAAATTATTGGGCAAATCAAATCAACTTCGAAACAAGTATAATACGCATATATGTACATTAAATGATCCCCGCCAAATTTGCTGGCCGTAATATAGAATTAGACCGTAATTGACTTTCTATAGCAACCGTTACCGTAGCAACTGCATCAACGATACTAAATGTAAATGTTTATAAAATATAATTAGAAATAAAATGAAGTATATGTGAAATTAAAAAAATAAATATCCTATAACCATCTATAGAATATTCCGTGTCGATTGCTCATGTTCCCATGTCGATACGTTCACTGGTTTTCACGTGATTGGTGAACAAACAACACCCATTTTCATTATATATATATTATTTTCTGTATTTCATAGGTCCTTCAGCGTTTTATTTCTGATTAAACTCTATAAACATATCCATTTCGTATTATTCACACGGTTGCTATGGCAACGGTTGCTATAGAAAAAGATTTACGGTTTTATATTACGGCCAGCAAAGCGGGCGGGAAACAGCTAGTACAATTATAATTGTATACACACCGAAGCGTTCCTTTCCATCGGCGACTTGCTGAGGCGTTCGCAGTAAGAACCTTCTAGAAGGAGGACGCCCGTCGGCCGCGTGTTGTTCTCCGACTCGTAGTAGAACAGAAGATTCTGGTAGAGGATGAACCAGCGCAGTTGCCATTTCGTGTTGTCCGAGCTACGCTTGTGAAGGTAACCTGCCTGTGTGCGAACATTTCAGATGTCATAACTATTTGAATGAAATATATAACGGGGAAAAAAACTCGTCATCGACATACAAAGATGTTATATATATATTAAAAACAACAAACACACACATATATATAGTTTTTTAATAATATATATAGAATATATATTATTGTAGTACTTACAAGGTAGTATGATACCTCGTAATTACTCTGCGGTGGCAATGCCTATTTCAGCTATCTAAAAAGCATTATGGAAATCATACTGTTCCAGTTTGAAGGACGTTGTAGCTAGTTGAATTACTGGTGCTCAAGGCAACGTGCACAGTGCGGTGCTGCGTATATCATCTCTTCTAGAACTAAGTTGTTATGAGCAGCCATATCACTTACCATCGGGTGAACGTTTTAAACGCGTCGACGTTTTATCGTACGAGAAACAACAAACTAAAATATTAAATCAATTAATGTTTGAAGGCAAAAATTAATAATTTAAATGATATTTATAATATTCTTATTATCACTGTTGGAACGACTTTGTAGCTGATGATGATTACTGAAAGAAGTGGAACAGATCTGAGGTTATTACCTGTGAGTGATCATACTGAGCTCTTTCTGAGAGAGCGATCAGCTGGCCGTCGTTGACGCGAATAGAGCGCTGGATTTTTGGGCTCAGCATCATGTCTCTTGTATCCTACCCTGGTAGAATATTTAATGATATTTAAAAACATAAAATCCGAGCTGTATAAGAGTTGATAAATTTCTTCAGCATTACTTTATAGAATGAATTATTAAACTCCTATGCGTCTGATGATAGAAACGGGATGATGGAACTGCACCAACTTTATTATTCCAATAAAAGAATATGTTCTATAGAACTATTTGATGAGCCAGAAAAGTAATTAAATGTTTAGATAACCAATCGCTACAGCCTAGAGTGGTTTGAAATGTGGCTTCCTCATCTGTTGACTTTCATCACCACAATTATCGATTCATTGTACATCACTTTGGATTCTGCCAAATGAAATATTGTTCACAAAAAAAATATCTTTAGATCACCTCGCAGTAAATTATAATTACTTTTAATAATCTATATCATAAGTAAGATCATCACCCTGCTATATGGTTTAAGAGATCAGCATATAAGTTGGTCGTATACGTCATCGCAATCCGAGCACGAGCTAATAAAATCCTTGGTTTCTATTTACTGTATTCCGGTTTGAATGGCGTTGTAGCTAGTGAAATTACTAAGGTAACGGGACTTAACAATTTGTGTTTTATGGCGACGAGCACAATGCGGTGCTGTGTATGTTATTTCGATACCTTATTGTTATCGGCGGGTGTATCATTTAGTACAGACGAATGTCTTGCTCAACTGAAATTTCTTTTCCTGTGACAACAGAAGAGAAGAAAAAGAGATACGAACACGAATTATTATATATAAACATGAAGTTCTATTAAAACAGCGAAAAACCTGCCGTTCGTTGTATATTCAATAAAAAATTAAACAAAGGTTCCTTCCTTTTGGGTACTTGGAGTACATTTTGCTGGGAAACATCATAAAATATGTACCGCCTCTAAAAATTTTAGTAGATTAAACCAATCTCATTGTACTGGTTGAGAGAATGAAGATGCCGTAACAATCATAAATCCAACTTGATAAATACTGATCAAAACGAGAGGACGTGAAGGTTTTACCACTCCATTTACAGCTTTCACATTAATTTATATCGTTTATATTTCAAACTAATGTATTTACTAAAAAAAACCGATCGTCCAACATATATAAATTCAAATTGAAATACATACTAATAAAATAATAACATCATAATAATATTTTGTGTTTTCTTATGTTAGAAATTAATAAATTTCGTAATTTCCTTTCATTATCTATGTTTGTTTAATGTCTGCCACAGACATTCGACATGTCATTAGTTGTCTAGTAGAAGATCTTTTATAGAATTAAGTGTTCTATTGTTTCTTATATATAAGTTGTAACTTAAAAGAATATGTTATATATATATACTTATATATATAAATCGATGTCCGTTGTGCCAAATAAACGTCAAGTACTGAACATAGACCTCTACAAAATAGGATTAATGCCTGTTCCAGCTAAAATAATGCCTCCACGGAATTGCTCGCTAATTGCTTTCTACGACACGGCGAGTTGCGGTTGAGGATTTTATTTAAGGTTCAGAAGGACCTGTTTAGCCCTTTCATTGATACATCTTCAATAGACGGAAACCAGGTCTAGCCATCGTCCTCCAAGCCATCGCCGTCTAAGGCTTAACTAACGTCTGTCTGTATAAAAAAATTAAATTATACTTTTCTTAATATATTATCATCGAAAATAAAGTCATTTATATTTTACCCCATCTATTCTTCTTCTGTCTCTGCTTTTTTCCCCATTTATTTGGGGTCGACCTTCCTAAGTCTCCAAACAGTATGATTCTTAGAGGCTTGTTCGTCAGAGTCAATTTCTTTCAGATCCTTTTGGATCGTCGTCAGTCAGTCAGGTCAGTGGTCTTCCGCGATTCCCCGTCGTTATCGGCATGTTTAGGGCCAATTTGACCATGTGATTTTCAGGTCGCCTCCGAACATGGTCATGCCAACGTAGACTCTTTTAGTTTTTCCGGAATGGAAACGACTTTAAAACTTCCTCTTACATATTAGTTTCTTATTTTATCCATTAGGGTGACATCCGCTCACCAGCGCGACATCCGCAACTCCGTAGTGTGTAGCCGGTTCACTTGTTGTTTGATGGTGGCCCAACCCGCTGAGCCATACAGTAAAGCTGGCCTGTCTGCTGTTTTATAAGCTTTTCCATTCACTTTTAATGGTATTGTAGAGTCGCCTGTGAGCTGTAGCCATTTAAGTCATCCTGTGGCGGTTCTGTCATACACATCCTCGTTTATTTTTCCGTCGTGACTTATTATGGATCTTAAATATTTGAAACTGTCAACTTTTAGCAGAGCTACTAGTTCGATGAAGACACGAATATCGTCTTCATTCGCTACTTCGTCTAATATGCAAGATATATGTTCAGTCTTCTTCTTAATAATCTTCAAACCGATCCCTTCTAGAGCCTCAATCCATGAATCAAAATCTCTTTGAAGATCGTTTTCTTCTTCGGATATAAGGACAACATCATCTGCATATAATATATTCCACGGCAGTTCTTTTTAACATCGTTTGGTGATATAGTCAATGGTAATGTTGAATAGTAATGAGCTAAGCGCTGATCCCTGGTGTACCCCGACAGTAATTGCAAATTTCTCACTCTTGGCGATGGGAGCGGCGACTCCGAGACCCAACATACGGTGGCCTTACCATGGGGCCGTCGAGCCGGTTTTTGCGGACTGGCTGGTGCAGATACTCACGAGTCATGGTTGCTTCGGGAGATATCTGAACTTGCGTAATTGTAGTGGTAGGACGGACGAGCCGTGCGACGAGTGTGGACACCCGGTGGACACATCGTCGCACACCCTGGCCGATTGCCCGCAATGGAAGGAGGATAGAGCCGCGCTTGTAGCGGCGATAGGGCGTGACCTCTCGCTGCCGGCAGTGGTGCGTGCCATGGTCGGAAGCGAGGCGTTATGGGATGCGGTATCCCGATTCTGCGACTCCGTTATGAAACAGAAACGGGAGACCGAACGTCTTAGGGAGCGGGCGACGAGGGGACAGTACACGGTGTATCTGGCGGCGCGTCTCGTATTCTGCTGACGCTTCGCCACGTAGGGATTTTCTGTCGGGAGGGGTGCTTCACATCGCTCCCCGAGGTGTGCCCGTTTGATCCAGACGTCGATCGAGGGTTGCGGAAGAACTGCTCGATGTTATCCCGTCACCCTCGTTCATATTTTCGGAAGTAATTGGATTACCGTGTGAAGCTTTTTAGTCGGTTGGAGTCCTACACTACTCCGTTACCAACCCTTCTTGTTCCGGGGTGTGCGACCATTAGCATTTTGTTATACACGTTAATAAAAAAAAATTCTCACTCGTTCCTGCGGGGGTTACTACTTGAGTTGTTATATCAGTGTACAAATCCTGAATTAAAGCGATGTATTCTTCAGGTACAAGCTGAGATCTTAATGCTTCCCATAATAGGACGCGAGGAATGTGGTCAAAAGCATTCTCTAGATCTATGAAGACCATATTGGATCGCCTATTTTTAGCTTCTTCTAGCAGTACACGAATGGTCTGTATGGCGTGTGAGGTGCTCTTTTCAGCTACAAAGCCACACTGATTAGGGGTTAGGGTAATGATGTCAGTCAAACGGTTGTTTAAGATCCTTCCCATATTTTAAATGTTTGGGCCATCAGTTTAATTGCCCTGTAGCTTCCGCAATCTCTCACCCTTCCTCATATAAAATGGAACAGGAAAACTTGCGCCACGAGTTAGGTATTTGGTTACTTTATTACACAATTGTTGTAGTCAAGGCTTTTCATCTTTTATTACACTTTTCCATATCTCTACGGGAATTTCGTCTGGAATTTTCATTTAGTGAATATCTTTATGAATCTCGTCTGCAGTTATGGGTGGTGTGGGTCCAAAAACTAGTTTAGGTGGTGCGGGAGCAGATGTTCTGAGAATTTTTACATTTAAGAGGTCTTTAATAATACTCCACCCACCGGGATTTAATTTTATCATCATCAGTTAGCAATTTGTTTGCGCCGTTTTTTATGTATTTTAACGAAGTTATATCTTTAGAGCAGTTATATCGTGTTTTCGATTCGATTCTATGTATTTCACTTTCAGATTTCGACAGCTGTAGATTGTTATAAAATTTTGCGTTAGAAACATTCCTAGAGATGGAGACCTGGCGTTTTGTTTCCTTCTTTATTCGCATGTATTTTAAGCAATCGGCTTCCTGCTGACTACCACTTTTTAAAATATTATTTTTTAGCTCTTTACCATGTCTTTAACTGATTCCTCCCACCAGTATATTTCTTTAAAGGGACCTTTCCTCTTTTTTGTTCTGTCTAGGTGTTTTTCCGCAGTTTGTTTGCAAAGATTTGCGAAATTGTCTCACATGGTGTTAGCGGTCGAGTCTGAGTTAACATTATGCTTAAAATATTCTTGTAGCTCTTCACGAAAAAGAGGTTGACGTTAAGGTAGTAAGGTCCATTTAGTTTTAGGTTTAAAATTTTGAATAAAGTTGATTGGTTTTAGAAAACGTAGTTTTGAAATTAATAAACGGTGTTTGGTTGCCAGAGATCACCTTACAATCTTTGTATCATCCAAGGTGCTTTCATCTAGACATGAAATAGTAGATCTGCGTCGTGTTTCCGCCACTACTATAAGTTACTAAGTGGTTTTTAATCTTTTTGTAATACGTATTAATGACAGCGAGCTCAAGACTAAGAGCAAATTGTAGTATTCTGTCTCCATCATTTTTACGTATTCCGTATTCAAAGCCACCGTGACAATTTTCATAAAGGATGTTGCTTTCTCCAACATATCCATTCAAGTCACCACCACGATGTAGGGTTTCTTCTTTAGGTATTTCAGATACTATTTTGTAAAGGTTCTCCCAAAAGATATCTTTTAAAGCTTCATCGCTTCCTGATTGTGGTGCGTATGCCGAGATGATGTCTAAGCAAGGTTGATTATCGAGAGAAATTTTGGCTGTTAATATTCTATCATTTATTCTTTCGACGTTAAGTAATCTTTGCGAGTGATTCTCAGAAAGAATTACGCCTGCTCCGTCTGTGTTTTTGGTATCACCATGGTAAAAAATTTGTAGCCATTGACTATTTTTCTAGATTTTAAGTCTTTCCACTTCGTCTCTTGCACACAACGTGCATCTAAACAACGTCTTTTAAGGACATCATACAATTCGGCACTTTTGCCCATCATTAAACCAACATTCAACGTAGCCATTCGTAGTGATGCGCATGTACAACCTCGACCGTCGCTTCGGAGGGACACCCTAGCATTTATAATCTTTGTCTCTCTGTGTACTTTCATGTTTGGACAAGGAATAAAGAATTGGTTGTTGATTTTACGGCCTGTTGCCACCAAACGCCAAAGTGTAACTCTCTTGGAGGGCTTGTGGACCGCTGTTGACTCTAAGATTCTCCTCCCCAAAGCCTCGCCCCCAAATATGTCAGAGAAGTCTGCAAACAGAGTTTGATTACGGAGTTTCCATCTCCGGCCTTGTGGCCCTCCGAGAGGTTTTATCCCGTCATCGAGAATGCCACCATTCGTCACCTGTGGACGCGGGCTCTAGGGAATAAGGCTACTCCGCGCCAAATTTTACCCCGTTATTAATTTACATAATTTTAACTAACATGCAAGACAACATAATACCTCGTTATGTAAGGAATTCTAGTAGAAAGAATTATATTAAACTTTATTATACTTTACTCGCAAATGGTTACTGAACGGAAAAGAATTTCAAAATAAAACTAAAGGATATTGCTGCATTATGTTGAACAGGTAACGTAGCCTTCTGCAGCAGTTCCTGATGCTGCATCGCTATTATACAGAGCCATTGTAAAAAATCGAAAGAAATGATATTAAAATATTTTCTCGCCTAATTTATTGTGTACGGAGTGTTCTGACCTTGTACTCCATCTATAAGGAATAGAGAACTAAGATATCCGGATTGAAGGTAGGTTGCGAACTAGTAGCTGGCACCCATAGTGAAATGACCAATCTGGTGAAAGTCGCGGGCAACAAAGAACAATGAAGGGAAAATACTTGGAAGAGGCCTATGTCTAGAAGTGGACGACTTTCGACTAATAATAATGATGATGGATTTAATATAATTTTGAGTTGATTAAATTAAAATGAATTTATCTTTGTTCGAATTTACATCTTTTACTTTTCAGTATGTTAATAAATGATATATCATTATTTTTAAATCCGAATAAAATTTATTTCATGACATTTTCAAGAATTACAGAATGAAAAGCTCTCAAAACATCGCTATTTTATTTGTTTCTTTGGTAATCAAAAATGGTTTAAGAAAAATAATAGCAAAACAAGTTTACAAGTAAAAGCACTGACTTTTTACTGTGAGTTGTAATGTTTTGTAATTATTTTACGCGAAAATGATATTTGAATATAGTGTATGCTCCGGTTATTATACGTTGTTAGTACTTCATTATTTACGCGCAAATCGATCGGCCTGGCCCGAAGGCACTAATGTAAATTATTAATAATACGCCGAGATGCTAAAATATATTTCCTTACATAACTATACTTTCATGCATGCGCCCAAAAAGATATTTTTTTTAATCGATTTCAATTGAAGAAAAATGAAATAATGAAAGTGATATATAAGTTAAAAGTAATATTATGAATTACATACCCTTTAATGTTGAGCTAATCTTCTCCAACTATACATTTCTAATATTAGTTAATTTCTTACTCTAACTTTGTTGTAAAGAATTTGTAAAAACTTTCAAACATGTTTAGAAGATTTTAATATTATAACCGTGTTAGATGTAATTACAGGAAATAGATAACGCTTTTAGATTTATCAACAACATTATAGAAATAGACAACAGTTAAAATACAATCTTAAAGAATATTTACACTGATTTTCGCAAAAATTAAGCGCCTGTTGCTTTTTGAAATGCAACTAGTCGCACAACAACTAGATTGCTATTAAATATTAATTCATTACTTGTTTGTTAATTTGTATTACGTAGTAGGACAATATTTTCAATGATAATATGGTAAGTCTGTCATAATGGTTATCGTTTTAATGTTTTCTAATGTTTGGTGGAGGCTGTGAACAACGTCCTCGGCGGAGACATTAGTTCGACTGCCGGGAGAGCACCTGTTTGCTGAATCTTAGCTGAATCGACCGTCGCGCGCTTGCGTGCCTTAATGACGTACGAGACAATGCATAGATCTAAATAAATGCAGAAACAGTCAATAAATATTACCAATTTTCATAGTTTAATTCATTCCTTATATTTCCACCAGAGCGGTGTGTTGTATCGTAAATGTAAAAGAAAAAATGCTAATATAAGCCGAACTATAGTTCACTGTATAAGAAACATAAGAGTTTAGAAAAGCTGAAAGCAGCAGAAATTATGTTACATGAAAATTTAGGAATGTCTCTCGTTTCATAACTCTGTAAATGTTCAACAGACATCATTGGTATGGAATTAAAACTTCTGTGGCCTATCTCTGTCCCACAGCCGCACTGCTGCTTGCCATGGCCATACAAATTGTTAAAAGATCAAACAAATCCCATTTCGACGCAACAACCAGATCAGCACCAATCTTTTTTTCTAAATTCACCTATAAATGATTAAATAGTAAACACTGTTTGTAAAAGACCAATCTAAATAATTTTTACTGCAAAAAATATTAAAACTTTAATAAAAGCTTCACCACAGTGCTTTTTTTTTGTTTAAGATAAATCTTTGAAAAAATGATTTATGTTATTAATTATGAATTATAAATAATCTATAATTTTTATTTCATTATAAATATTACACGATATATCTCATAAAATTTTTAATGTTCTTACTAAACATTGTCCCATCTTTACTTAGCGACAGCCCTCCTGGTCATTATTCTAAATCTATCTCATAAAATTTTATAGTGGTTTCCAATCCTGTATAATTTTTTTCTGTTTTTAATTCGCTCATTAGCGACATGTTCATTAGACTTAGTAAAATAGGTTCTTTACAGTTTTAAACTGTAAAGAACTTATTTTAATACAAACAGCCCTCACATTGTTTCCACTACTCGAACTCAGGGTCATCTTTCAGGAGAATTAAGGCTATTTATATACTTCCCTGGCCAAGTGCCGGTTGGTATTGAACTCGCACTTGCAAATACCAGATGTCACTGAGATGCAGGTAATTTATTACGTACCTTCCATTGGCTGTATAAATCAAATTATTTAATATTTTTATTTCGTAATCTGTATGCTTAATTATTTAAAAATAAATTAATATTTAAGTAATAAAGAAATTATGTGTAAACAGTACGTTTCATTATTTTTGAATGGCTTCCCAACTATTGATTTAAAAACAATATCTGTCAAATACTTTGACATTTAAACGACGGAAAATAGTGTTTTCTATATTGAATAAACTGAAGGCCTTGTTCTAAATAATAAAGTAAATCTCTATTCTCCGCTTTAAATAACTTTCAAGACCCAGTTTTACATTAAAAACATTTGTGTTCTTGTGTGATGATACCAGTGTCGTAATTATGGCTTCAGGCTCGAAAAATGATATTGTAAATCGCTTGTTGAACGTAAGGATCGACGCGAGCGGTGATGAGCAACCTCCGCAGAATATGCTGCCTTCGAATCAACAGGCGCGCCAACAAGAAAATCTACCCGACGAAGAAAATGGGAGAATTTCCGAGCCCTTACCCTCATCTTCCGCGATTGAAAATTTACAACCCACCAACAACACCGGCGGCCGATTGCACAACTGGCAAGCGACAAAAACAACCGTAAAGGAGCGACTTTCATTTCTTTTCAACAACGAAATCTTATCTGATGTTCACTTCATTGTTGGTAAAGAAGCCAATCAGCAAGTCATACCTGCTCACAAATTTGTTCTCTCTGTAGGGAGCGCGGTATTTGATGCTATGTTCAACGGTGTACTAGCAACAAAGTCTGAAGAGGTTGAACTTCCTGATGTTGAGCCTGCTGCTTTCCTGCATCTATTGAAATTCCTGTATTCGGATGAAGTTCGGATAGGTCCAGAAAGTGTAATGACAACTCTTTACACAGCTAAGAAATATGCTGTGGCAGCTTTGGAGGAACATTGTGTGGACTTTCTTAAGAGCAATCTGGGTACGGATAATGCATTCCTGCTGTTGACACAGGCAAGGCTGTTTGATGAGCCGCAGTTGGCAGCTCTGTGCCTTGAAATGATAGATAAGAACACTGTAGATGCATTGAATGCAGAGGGATTCACTGATATAGACCAGGATACATTAAATGCTGTCTTGGAAAGGTAACAAGTGCTATTATTTCTTTTTTCATGTATTTTTATAGGTGTATTTTGGCAATGACCTATTTTTATACAACATTGTTATAGGCTCTTAAACACTCGTATAACCAAAAAAATTATATTTATTTTACTAATATACTCCTACCAACACGCATTGAGCCAGTGTTGTGGGAAATGGCCCAAATGAAACCTTACCCTATCATGTGGGAATATTTGGAGGAGGCCTATGTCCAGCAGTGGACATCTATAGGCTGATGACGATGATTACAAGTTATTTTTTTTTCATATAGGAACCTCAGTTTTTAAAAATAATATAAATTATAAAATATTACAGACTACCATGTTTGTGATCACCATTTAAAAGCTTAACTTTGTCAGTAGCGTCTAGAGTAGTGGTTGTTAAACTCACAGTAATAATCGCACACCACAGTACATAATGCTATGTTACCTACTTAGTATGGTTCCAATTGTGGTTCCACTATAAATAAATAACACACTAATAAAAATTTGGCACAATTTTTTTTAATTATTTTAACTCTTAAAATTGCAGACAATTGCTGAATGTACAAACTGACATAATCAATACAATGCTGTCCACACTCAACAATATGAAATAAATAGAAATAAACCAATCTATGTAATTTTCTGTTTCCAGAGACACTCTTCGAATTAGAGAGGCTAAAATATTTTCTGCTGTTCTACGTTGGTCGGAGGCCGAATGTTTGCGGCGTCAGTTACCTGTCACTCCTGGACACCAACGTATGGTGCTCGGCCGAGCGTTTAACGCAATCAGGTTTCCGTTGATGTCAGTTGAGGAATTCGCAATGGGCCCGGCGCAAAGTGGACTGCTGGATGACAGAGAAATTGTTCAACTCTTCCTCTATTTCACAGTTAACCCAAAGCCAAATGTTGGATTTTTGGATACACCAAGATGCTGCATGACGGGCAAGGAGCTAACTGTGAATAGGTTTCCCCAGACTGAGTCTCGTTGGGGGTACAGTGGCACCTCAGACAGAATTAGGTTTACAGTTAATCAAAGAATATTTGTTGTTGGCTTTGGACTCTATGGATCATATTTTGGACCTACTGAGTATGAAGTGCATTTGCAAGTAAGTATAATTTTGTTGTTGAGCTAACAGAGTAATTTATCTTTATGAGCAGTGTTGCCATTTCAAATTCACCAAAGTCTTCAGTTGTGTATTTAGCGGAGTAAAGATTTGTATATTATCCAACATGTTGGAAATAATCTTAATGGATTTAAATCTTTTATATTAATATCTCATCGGACCGCAGCAGTCCTCTGGTGCTGGTGCTGGTAACACAGGCGTATGAAGGTATTACTATTTATCATCTTCATGAACTGACACACGTCCATTGCTGGACATAGTTTCCCTCAAAGATCTCCACTTTCATGAGTTTATTGAGGGAAATTGGGCCTTAGTCCACTACGCTGGCCCAGTCCGGGTTGGTAAATGGTCAGACCTCATCTGTTATTCAGCAGGGTGCACCGCATACAGGTGAGGTTGACTTGGGCTCCATAAGATGTTGGGCGAAACCCCTTTATTACTATTAATTAGAATATAGTTTCTACTAAATAATTTAAATAAAATCTAAAATTCATTCTATTCTCATATAAAAAAGTAATAAAAACTGAAGTGTCTTATTAACAGACAGTTTTTTTCTACAAAACCAAAAATATTTTTTTTCTTCTGCATATGTGCACGGCGGCTCTTTTGTAATCTGTGGATCAATTTTGACAAGATTTGAAGTACATTGGTACAGCATGCACTGAGTTGGTGGGGTATTCATACCATACCAGAAAACCCTGTGCTAATCTATACATAAAAATAAACTTACCAATTCAGCAATAGTCAAAGTCTATATTTAGATTGGTTTAGGGAGCCAGGGTATGCAGTGTTTATTTGCCAGTATGAAGCACTTTATCCTGCACTTGAGGGGCCGCCTACACGGCGCCGTGTTATGGGCTACTGTCAAATCTCAAAAACAAAATTTTAATGCAATGTGTTCATTACAAAAAAAAATTAAAACTTATAAAATGATGAACGGAAGTACTACATAATTTGATAATTTTTCTTATTATTAATTAGAAGTTATTTTTAATCCTTTATATTATATTTATGATATAAATAAATAAAAATAAATCAGTTGTTACTATTTTTCTAAGCTAACTAAATGCCTCATACAATGTAGGTTCCTTGTTCAATTCTGGGGCAACATGTGGAACTCCACACAGCAACTGTGTCTTACCACTTGATCATGCTTCATCATCATCATTGTCACTTAACATCATGTGTAATTATAAGCAAATGTTAACCAATTGATGATTAAAAGAACTCATACCCTATATAACAAAATGTGCAGCTTTGTCTCCTTGAAGTATTTACACTATTCCTTAGTGGGAAGTTAATTAATAAAACCATTGTCCAACAGGTGATACACTTGGCGACTAAAAAGGTGTGCGGTTCTAATACGACGACGTTCTGCTGCGACGGCTCCGACGACACCTTCCGCGCGATGTTCAAGGAGCCCGTCGAAATACTGCCGAACACCTCGTACATAGCGAGCGCGAAACTCAAGGTAAAGTCACAACCACACCTTTTTGTAAACGTGACCTGAGATGCTGGTGCTTAAGGCAATCGTTCCACCGCAGGCGAGAAAACGACCAACTATCGAATATTTACTCGTCCTCTGTTCTCTGATGATGTTGAGCGCTTGGTAGTCCTATTGACTCTTACAGTTCATCTGATACTGGGCTCACGGTCCCGGGTCCACAGCCTCCTATTTTCTCGCTGAAGAAGCCTATATATACATATGGATTCTCTCTGTACATGTTCAATCGCTAAGCTATGCTCGTTTTGTGATTAGAGAACTCTCCGAGCTAGCTGGTATTTGACGAGAGGTCATACTACTATTTGGCTGCGGGAACAGGAGCTTCGATGGTAACGAAAGTCTCCAGCAAAAGAGACTTACCAGTCCTGGTAGTTTTGGAGTACAGTAGTAGATAGGAATATAAAAGAGGTCAATAAACTTTTTGCAATAAAATGAATAAAACGAATGTGAACCTTCACGAACTCTTCCCAGGGAACAGACTCCTACTACGGCACGAAGGGCCTCCGCCGCGTCCTGGTGGACTGCAATAACGGCGAGAAGATTGTATTCCTGTTCTCATACGCCGCTGGCAATAACAATGGCACTTCGGTCGAGGATGGACAAATACCGGCCATCATATTCTACATATAGAATTTGCCTGCTGCCGCCGACGGGGCACATCACGACCTCGTCCAGGCCCAAGGAGCCGAGGGGCGACGCCCCCGGTTCCACTGAACCGATGATAAAGTGCATTATCTGCGTGATGTGAACAACTGTGGCGGGAAAATGTTGTGCTGTCAACGCGTGAATCGAACAAAAATGGCGGGAAAGTTTCTATTTTATCTACGGAGCTCCGTTCCGTTGTCTATGGTACGTATTGTCTAACCAAACGTTTATTTCGCCAAAAAATTAGTCGAAAGTTAATAATATTACACTGATAATTAAATTATTTATCTCTTAATGTAAAATATTAGTGTAAGTGACTTTAATAATAAACATTATAATAGTTTTTTTAACGAAAAGTCATAAAAATGGTTATTATTATTATTGATTTTTTTTTTGCTTGAATTTGTAAATAGAGACTGAATTGATTGTGTTCCTTTGTGATATATGTTTTATTTTATACGTATTTCGACGGAGCGGCGTGACTAAAGGGACGTTCACATGATGGTAAGTAATACGCCTTCGCGTAACATGGCGCTAGTTAGGTTTATGTACACTACACCAGATTCCGCTCGTTACCTTGAGACAAAAAAGTCTCGTTATCTAAGTAATTTCACTAGCTGTAGCGTCCTTTAATCCGGAGCACAGTAATGTTTGCACACTGCTTGTTCGGTGGCGGATGTGTTTTCTGCGATGGTATCCAAACCAGTAGTATATATATCTTGTATGACTTCGTATATTAGTAGTTAACAACTTGACTATCGTATAGTAAAGTAGGTTTAGTGGATCTGTGTGTAGCGAGTATTGTTGGTAACGTGATAAAGTAACATTTTTTTTTATTTAAACTTATAAAATTATTGTCAAGAGTTCCGGCACACGTAACGGAACCCAAGCCAACATCACCAGCTCGTGGTGCAGCCTGCTAATTAACAAACGAGGCTCTGGCTCCCACCAACTCGCATTGGGCCAGCGTGTTATAAATGGCCCAAATATCCCCCCATATGAACTACAAACGTCGAGATCTTTGGGATAGGCCTCTGTCCAGCTGTGGACCTCTATCGGCTGATGATTATTATAAATACCTTGACCTCTAGACATTCAATTGTTAAAGTATGTTAACGATACATTTCCGCTTTGGTCTTTCTAACGTCAAATTTACTACTCATCATCATCAGATGCCCTCATCAAACTGAAGTTTGGCGATCAGATTAAGGAAACCAATTCGAACCTCAGCTATTTAACTGACGGTACTTAAGCCCGGTCCACTCCCTTTATATCGCCAAACCATTTCTTCCGCTGTATACCAGGTGCACGTCATCCAGGAATTTTTCACTCCAGGATGAACCTTGGGAACTCATAAAGGACCTTCTTTAAAAGTGTCCAAAAAATCTATCTTCGCGTAACGGTTGTGATCAGCGTCACTGGTGAAATAAAAAAAATTAAATCTCTAGACGTTGCCATGGTTTGAAGACTTGTCTCGGGAGAGTTAATGCGAATGAATTGCCTTGACGGTAAGGCTCCGAGTCCCATCTTCATGAATATCAGGACTTATCTGTTTATAGAAACGGTAATAGGAGATCCTTGATAGGAGGCTGTGCTAATCAGAAGCCATGTTCGGTTTGATGGTAAATGACATTTCTTTGTAACAAACGCTTCTGTAGGATGCTTCATCGTCCTCTGTTGTGCATTTATTAATACGATGAGGTTACGTGGTAAAATACCCCCACCCTAACCCCTACCCTATCGCCTTTTCACCACCGACCATGCGCTAGAGTCACCATAATTATGTGGTACATATAGTTTGCGAGCGGCGGTTCAGCTTGTTCAGCTTCAAGAAAGGAGTGGAACAATTTGCCGGCGTCTTCAGAAGGAGGGTTCAGGCTTTACCACCGCAGTCCATACCACCACCTACCACACGTGATCGTGGTTGAAAACTAATTATCTATATAATAAAAAAAAAATGATTGGTGGTAGGGATTTCTTGAACTAGTGGCGCTAGTTAGGATGTAACATACCGCACCACATTTTGCTCGTCGCTTTGGGACAAGATATGGAATTTTGTTACCTCAGTAATTACACTAGCTACAGCGCCCTTCAAACCGGAACACAGTAATGTTTGTACAGTACTGGTTTCCGGCAGAGAAAGCAGCTACGGTGACACATTAACTGTAACCGGCGACAGAGACCTACCACCAGTGTGAAGCATTAAACTGTTATAGATAAAAAATAAATAAATGCGCAAATGGCGGACGAAGCATTAGTATAATCTGTATAAATAATCTGTGATAGATACGTGTAAGGTTGGAGCCTAGACTTGGAGTTGTGAATCGGTCTAGATCTAAAAAAATAATTGTCTGTTTTTTGTAGTTATGGAGAGATAGCGATAGGCTCATTGTTTCTCTCTGTCTCTCTCCCTCACTCTTTGTCTATGGTTTGAGTGTAATGATTGAATATCTATATTATTTTTATATTTCTTCGTTTATACATATTTTCTTTTTCAGACGTTTTTATTAAAAATAAATATAATAATTTAAAACCGATGTCTGTCCGTAGTGTTGTCACCGATACTTAGTGACGTTCGTGACAATATTTTTTTAAAAATAAAAATAATTATAGAATATTTTTGTAACGGAAAAACAAATGATTTTTTATAAGACTGCCACCAATTCTTATACTTTTACAATGTATGAAAATATGTATTATAATTTTTTTTTTCTAATTGCGATTAGGTGCTGAAATTATTTTGTATGTGACAACACAATAAGTGTTTTTAAATGTAGCAACTTTCTAATGTAATGTTGCCATTGTTTAATTTCGTTTAAGTTTGCTCAAGTGTCGACAGTTCAAAATAAAAATTCTCTTAATTATCTTTATTGACTCAATCAGCTGATTCGTCTCAATATTTTATTACTAGTCAGATGTTAATTTTTTTTTATTCATTGATTAATTAATATACTAATACAAATGCATGCGCAAGTATCTAACAGTATCCAGGTCTACAAATCAGAACATCGTTCAGTTATCGTAACTCGTGTAAGTATTTGAGGGTGTGTGTTAATGATGTTAAAGCATAATAAAACTGAACATTTGCATGGATGCGAATCGCTTTATGGGACACTTCCTTATTCAGCGACATCCCCATTTAATTGTATTAAATAATCTGCGACGCATAATTATTTATTTAAAAAAAAAAATCATGTCACAATTTTGTTGTTTCGATATTTTGTACGTTCCGCGTGTTCTATTGAATGATTGTATGTTAAATGAGAAATGTATTTTTAAATATTTTATATAGTAAAGCAATGTTCCTTTAGATTTCATTAAATATTATATGAAAATAAAAAAAAATAATAAGCTTGTTTCATTTAATATATTTTAACAGACATATTTATATTTATTTATTTAAAAACTTCATTTGCGCACCCAAAAAAAAATTACAAAAAGGCGGACTAAATGCCTAATGGCATTCTCTCCCAGTCTACCCTGGGATTGATGGTTGAGCAGAAAACAAAAATATGGATGCGGTATCGTGCAGGTATAAAAAAGAAGACATTTTTTTTTCAACAGCCTATTTCCGTCCCTATTGTTGGGGCACAGGCCTACCTATATGAGGGCGAATATATATTATAAATGTGTTACTGGGTTATCATAAGATTTCGTAAGTTCTGTTACAAATGAAAATGCATTTTTTTAATAAAGTGATGTAATATTATTAAAAATGTATACAACCTACCTTCTGATCTTCGACAAACGAAGTGTTGTTGTATCTGTTGATGGTGCGATATACGAACACACGGCTGATAGCAAGCGTTTGAAGTGTATGGAATATGAGCGAGTGGTCTGGCTCCATACACGCACCCACTTTGTGCAAGGCGATCACTGCAATCCTATTTTCTTTAACACCCCCACCCCATTCCATATTGTAATTTGATAATGAACACGGAAAAATATGTGAAATGGCGCAAAATCGAAACAAGTTTTTAAAATAGTACACGTATTCCAAATTCAAAATAGTTAAAAAGTTGAAATAAAGAAAATTTTTTATGTAACACTATTTATGGCCAGACTAGTTATATAGCCTATAACCAGGAGTGGATGTCTATCGGCTGACGATGATGATGATGACATATATAAAGAACGGTTCATAGAAATATAGTGCTCCCACAACATTCGCTTAAAGAAAGTTTTACTGCGAGCTGCCCGTATATTAGGTAGAGGTAGAGGCTCTTTCTAAACCTTGCTGATCGAGGAGTGAAGGAATTGTGAAGAAAATTAGTTTGGCAGAGAGAAATGTGAAGAGCTAGGCTAGCAGTAGACTGAAGGCAGCGTTCATGTGAATTTCCCTGGGATTCGCTATCGTATGGTCACTTGTGGTAGGTCTATTGCCAAACACCGTCTAGTTACCACCGTTGTGCCTATTGCAGCCGACGAACGGTACTGTGCAAACTTTACTATGTTCCGGTTTGAAGGGAGTTGTGGCTACTGAAATTACTGCAATAACGAGATTTAACATCTTTGTCTCAAGGCGACAAGCGCAATGTTGTGCTTTGTATAACATCCTAACTAGCGGCAAGTTATGGGAAGATATATCACTTATCATCAGGTGAGCGTCCTGTTCTCGTCGCATAAAGTTGTTGAATAAAAAAAAGGTTTTGTAGTACTCGATTTCGCCGTTACAAAGTTAAATATTGTTGTTGGTATTTAATAGTTTGCAGTCGAAGTTATTAGACTAGTACAAAAAAAAACCATTTCAATTCAAGGGTTCAACTGTTGACACTAGACTAAAATTCCGTCTTTATTATAATATTTTATTCATTAAAAATAATTGAATCATAATTGAACCGTATATACTTGAAAAAAAAAATCTCAATTAGTCATATATCAAAAATTGTACATTTTAGGGATCGTTATGCTTTTTAAAAAAATATACAGAATATAACACGAACAAAAGTAAATAATGTGATTAATAATAACGTAAGAAGTTAAGAACAGCCCATTTGTTCCTGCCAGTCGCGATGTCTTTTGGCCAGATTTTTGGAAACTGGTTTGGTTTTGTCTATAGCTACCAGAATGTCCGCTATTTCGAGCCGATCCTTCCGGCCAGACTGACCTAGAAATATCAATGGGTTATTATAACCATATACGATTAATTCTCTAATACATTCTATATAAACAAAGCTTGCAAATGTTGCCAGTATAAAATAGCAATGTTTGTCTATGGCTCCTGAAATGTCCACTACTTTTTGTTCGTTTCAATGAAGATTAAAAAGTTTTACTATTTACTAAGTAACTCATCATCTCGAGCAAGATCATAATCTTTAATTATTTTAAAGCTTTCTCTATAAACAAATTTTAGTATTTTTTCTAGATATATTCATAATGGCCGAAGCATACACTCATAAACAAGTGAACGCCTTGTACGCTCCTATGTTATAAAAAAATATGGAGCGCTCTATTGTTTATGATTTTGTTGCCATCATGTCAAATTGGCGTTAGTAAAGTATAGATAAAAGAAAGTGATGTTCTACTTTTTATTGCTTCATTCTGTAATCATACTTACTTCTTGACATGTTGGGCAGCATTTTCCTCAAATTGGTCATGAGCGCTTCTTTGCACACGAGCTTTATCTCGCTGCCGGAGTAACCCTCGGTCTTTGACGCCAGCTGTTCAAAGTCGGCCTTCGGATGCAACTCCACGGTTCTGATGTTCAGGTAGGTCTCGAAGAGTTGCGCCCGCGCTCTCACATCAGGCAGCGGTACATAGATCCTCTTTTCTAGACGCCGCAACATTGCTGTGTCGATCTCCCTGAGGATCATGATAATTAATGGTAATCACCAAGAGCTACTCAATTACCTATGGTAGGTCTTTGTTGGCGGAAACGGTCTCGGTATCGCCGCAGCTCTTATTGCAGCAGACAAACCGGATTCCGGATGAAGAGTTGCAGGAAGTGAAAGGACTGGGGTAATGAGAAGCAACGTCTCAAAGCGACGAGCACAACGTGGTATAATGTACATACATACCTAACTATCACCACGTTATTGTGGACAGGCGTATCACTTAACATCAGGTGAACATCCCACTCGACTCATCGCTTCTTTAAATAATAAAAAAAACTAATCATTAATATAAAAAATCAGTGTTTAAAGTATCTTATTGAATACTATGTGATGTACCAAGGCATATTGGAGTTTGCGAGAAGGAAAACCAAGCCTTCCCGCTCCCTGACGCCGTCCAGCTCGGTGAGGAGCTGTGACTTCAGTCTTCTAGAGGCCTCGTGTTCGCCAGCAGACGAACGTCCCGACGCGAGGCTCTCCACCTCGTCTATGAAGATAATAGACGGCGAATAGTAGAACGCCATTTCAAAAAGTACCTAAGGACATTAAAAAAAATATTTAAATTAACAAATTCCAATTAAAAATTGGAATTTTATAAAAATAGAATTAATAAAAAAAACGCGTAAAATGGTTACTTAAAGAAGATTATCAGTTTCATGTTTTAGGGGTCAAAAAGATTTGTTTTTTTTTTTATTCATCTTCACTATCAGACGTCCAGAGCTGCATATAGGCCTCCCCCAAAGATCTCCACATACAGTGGGCATATGGCTTCCAGTACCGCTGGGCACTACGGCCAGTCGTATCTAGGAGTTCGCCTCGCCTTGATATTAAATTCCCCATTGACAACGTTATTGATGATGATGACGCCTATACCTGAACGATCTTCTCGGACTCCCCCCTCCACTTGTTGACGACGGTGCCGCAGGAGACGTTGAAGAAGGTGCAGCGGCTCTCTGTGGCGAGCGCGCGCGCCAGCAGCGTCTTGCCGGTGCCCGGTGGCCCGTGCAGCAGAGCCCCGCGCCACGGCTCCAACACACCGGTGAACACCTCGGGATACCTTCGCAGAGACACTCCAATAACACTCCTGTTAGGTCCAGCTTAAATGCTGATTGATCCCTGATGTCTGAATAACGAATGTCTTCCTAAAGCTAAAGAGTTTGCATCTGGTGTTACTTTATTTTAAACCTTTTAATTTTCGCACCCATTCATCATCATTATCAGCCCATAGACGTCCACTGCAAAATCTTAAAATATGCCATAATTAGGTTCATAGTTGATGAAGAAGATTTTTACCACTTTAGTGGGTGGTAGGTCTCTATTGCCCGAAACAGTCTAGGTAGGTACCACCGCAGCGCCTATTGCGGCCGACAGTACTGTGGAAATATTACTGTGTTCCGGTTTGAAGGCCGCTGTAGCTAGTGTAAACAAGGGATGTAAAGGGTGCCGCACGACAACTCACGGAACCCAAGCCAACCTCACCTACTCGTGGTGCAGCCTGCTAATCAACAAACGACGCACAGGCTCCCACCAACTCGTATTGGGCCAGCGTGGTGGGAAATGTCCCAAATCCCCCCATATGTATCTCCTCCCTATCGATGTGGAGATCTTTGACGGAGGTCTATATCCAGCTGAGAATGTCTATCGGCTGATGATGAATTGGTTTTATTTATATTTTGCTTCTCCAACACTACGATATGTGATGTTTAAGGTTTTATAATTTAATATCCGGCAGACCGTTCCTCCACCACGAGTAACGTGTCCTTGGCATCCAGGTCAACTCATTAAAACAACACTAGAGCTACCGCACTCACCTGACCGGGTATACCACGGACTCCATCAGCACACCCTTCGCCGTCTCCAATCCTTTCACGTCTTCCCATCGAACTCCGGACGGCTTTATAATATCCTGGTACAAAAGCTCAACGAGTTGCCTTTTATCAGGAGTCATGGTTGCCACGAGACCCGCCAGCGGCCGCCTCTCTATGACCGGGATCGCCATTTCCAAGTTCTCACACGGAATATCCTGAACACATTGTATTTCATTGAGGTAAACTTAGCGTGCAATTTATGAACTGTAACCGATTTGACTGTGACCGATCGATGTGGAGTTATTTGGGGGGGGGGGGGCTTATATTCAGCAGTGGACGTCTGTCGGCTGATGATGATGATGAAGCGATTTCAAATTTTATTAACTTCAAAATACACAGAAATGTTATATATTGAAGCACATACATAGCAGATATATATCGGGAAAAAATCCCTCCCCTATGAACCCCTATAAACGAAGGTCGTGAGAAGCAGCTGGATGCAGGCAGCGCGCAACAGGAGAGCGAAATCTTTGGGGCAGGCCATGTTCAGCAGTAGACGTCTAACTGATGATGATGATGATGACGTAACATTTTATAATCTGGTTCCAGTTTAAATTTTCTATCTCATCTACTACTGCATCTCTTCGTGTAGAAGTTCCAATAGAAGAGAATAGTTAAAAGCATTACAAAGTCTTTTTTTTTTGTTTGTATTGGTTTTAGGTCTCTGTTGCTGGAGATCGTCTAGGTAGGTACCACCGCAGCCTGATGCCATAGTGCCGGATTCAGGGGCAATCTGTTGCCAAGGACAGGCCTCGATGTGGTGCGCGCGGTACTTAAGCCTATTACAGATAAATGGGGTGAACAGTTCCAGTTCCACCCTGAGACGAGGCCTCATTAAAGTCTCTCGCTGTAGGAACCGCAGTTGTGTGCGGAAGCCTGGTTTCAGCTAAATACATTGAGAAGTACTGCATAGGGTTTTAGCCGGTAAGGGTCCAGCATAACCCTTCTGTTGCCCCCACAGCAAAAGGTTATCCAATGCAGGATTTCCCCACGAAAGAAAAGTACCACCGCAGCGCCTATTGCTGCTGACAAACAGCAGTGTAAAAACTGTGTTCCGGTTTGAAGGGCGCTGTACCTAGTGTAAGTACTAGGGTAACGAGACTCGACGTCTTACGTCTCAAGGAGACGAGCCTAATATGGTGCTATGAATACCACCTTACTTACCATCAGGTAAACGTCCCGCTCGTCTCATCGCTTAATTAAATAAAAAAGGACGTATAAACATCAGTTCGCGAACAATGATCTTGATAAGGACAGCTAAGGAGTGAAGCAACTTGCCGGCATTCGTGTCCTCAAGAGAGGAATGAATAGAAGAGAATAACCTTCAAGAGTTTAGTGACGGTAAACGTAGACGGCAGATCGGGCTCCGGCTCCGGCTCCGGCTCCTCGGGTTCACTGATCCGCGGCCTTGAGATCCTAGTGACGGGTCGCCGCGGCGGCCTGACCTCCTCCACCTTCCGGCAGAACTGCGGCTGCTTGTTGAATCTGATCATGTAGTAACTGCAGTAATCCTAAAGTAACATACAGAAAAGTTATTTTTTATTTGTGAAGGTTAGTGCTTAACCAACGAGCTGGTGTTGTTTTTTTTTTATTTAATTAAGCGTCGAGATGAACTGAACGTTCACCTGATGGTAAGCGATACGCCTGCCCATAACAATGTGGCGCTAATCATGATGATATACGCTACGCCACACTGCGCTCGTCGCCTTAGGGGTAAGATATCGAGTCTCATTACCCCAGTGATTACACTAGCTACAACGCCCTTCAAACCGGAACACAGTAATATTTGCATAGTACTGTCGGCTGCAATAGGCGCTACGATGGTCCCTACCTAGATGGTCTCCGAAAATAGAGACCTGTCACCAGTGAAAAGTGTCGTGGTAAAGCACACAAGATCAGACACGAACGGAGGTAATGATTACCACCAGCTTATTTAAATGTAGTATCACCTCACTGTATGTCATTGGCTCTACGTGTTCACCACGAGTGGTATGAAACACGTTGTTATATAGAGTTGTTCACATATTTCACAATGAAGCGCAGTGTGCACCGTCGGACCCCTCGAGACGTTCTCAAAGACTCAAGTGAGGACGCCGGCTCCAGCACTCCTCACTCAATGGCACTCGACGCGGCGAGGATGTCCGAGTCCTTATCGCGAACCCGTGTATATATCTCATATTCATTTCTTTACTAAAAAAACAACAGCTATTTTCTCACCGGCTCCTGTTATAGACAAACAATACTGTGTTCCGGTTTGAATGGCGCTGTAGCTAGTGTAAAACGTGCACATGGTAGACAGCGGATGACATGGTTTTACATAAAGGAGTGGACCCGGGTTTAAATACCATCAGTTAAAAAGAATAGGGGTGGATGGGAAGCTGTGAAGGGTCTCATCTAACAACCCCGGCAACCGAAACCGACCTCACCCGCTCCCCCCAACAGGTTCCCGCTTTGTCGTGGCGGAAGGGCTCAGTAGCCGTGGCTGGGTCGCCAGCGGTGAAGCGAAGAGGATTCTACCTGGTCGACCCGCGGTGTAGGGCCGACATGAAGCGGCTTCTCCAGGTTAGAGCTCTGGTGCTCCACCGTGAGCTTACCGGATGCGCGCCAGTGAGCTGCAGGAGCGGCTTCATTCTGCCCTTTGCTAGCCAAGGTGGAGTTGCGGATGGAGTACCCTCTGCGACTAAGCGGTGTCGCACTACTGATGCAACGGCGGTAGGGCCGCGGGGGAAGAGGAATGTCGGTATTGCGATGCGCCGCTCTCCCTGTCCTCCGCGGCAGTATAACGGGTTGCAGCGGATCCAAGATCGGATCCGCCGCAAGAAGCCAGGAGTTTTCTCTCTTGGCTCCCATGGCCTCTGGGTGACGGGTTCTGGGGAATCCGTTGCACGAGTGACTGCAAGAGGCCGAGGAGGAGGCGCGCTGTGTGTTCCGCCGAGCCCCTACAGCAGTGGAAAGGAGGGTTCTTCCCTCCTTCCCAAGGTGGAGCTGCATTCTACGGCCAGCTCTGGCGAAGTCGCGGATGTGTGCGGAAGCGTTCCCGTGACCCCGCCTTAAAGCGACGAAGAGGAACATCGTGGGGGTTTTAGTCGGTAGAAGTCCGACATAATCTGTCCTTGCCCCCGCGAGAACGGGTATGCGCAGGAATTTCCTCCACGTTAAATAAAAAAAACCTCATTTGCTCGTGGATGCAACGTGCTAATTAACAAACGAGGCTCTGGCTCTCGCCAATCCGCATTGGCTTAGCGTGGTGGGGAACGGCCCGAATCCCCCTCCCTCCCATATGAACCACTACAAACGACGGTCCCTAGTGCCAGGCCGTACCAGAGGACATGCTGACGGTAAATCGATCGATGTGGAGATCTTTAGGGCGAGCCTATGTCCAGCAGTGTACGTCTATCGGCTGAAATTCAAAAAGAATAGCTGAGGATATAATTGGTTTTCTCAATCTGAACCCCAAACTTCATTTCGAAAAGGGCACCTAGTGATGGTGATGATAATGTTACTGGGGCAACCTGGCTTGACGTGTTATGTATCACGACGAGCGAAATGTAATGGTGTGTATATCCTAACTTGCGCCGTGTTGTGGGCAAGCATGTTACTTACTATCACGTGGAAGTCCTGCTCGTTTCATTACTTCGTATAGTAAGAAAATATAGTTTTTACGTAATTGTACGGTGGTGTTTCCGGTCGGAAGTTTTGAAGCTGCAGCAGGAACAGTGTTTACACGGGCTGTGCGCGCCTGCGAGTCTACGCGGCGCTGTGCCAATTGTGTCACGGATACGGACGGCAAGGGCGCGTCCACACCACCACCTTATACTTACCACCAATATTCAATTAATATAGCCAACTTACCACAACACAAGCGACTAGGCCCGCACAATAACTTAAACCAAGCCAACCTCACCAGCTCGTGGTGCCACCTGCTAATCAACAAACGAGACTCTGGCGCCCACCCACCCGCATTGGGCTAGCGTGGTGGGTACTGGCCCAAATTCTCCCTTATAAACCCGTACAAACGTGGAGATTTTTGGGGGAGGCCTATTTTTAGCGGTGGACGTTTATCGACTGATAATGATCATGAAGCGATTTCTTCTATATCACAGCTTTTACGAATAATAACTCTTCATCGCCATCAACCAATACGTCCACTACTAAATATAGGCTTCTCCCTAAGATTCCCCCTCCGATCGAGTAATGATTTATAATGGGGGGATTTGTGCCATTTCCCACCACGCTAGCCCAATGCAGAATGGTGGGAGCCAGAGCCTAGTCTGTAGATTCACAAGGACCAGGTGAGGTTCCAATGAATCCTGTGAGTTGATGTGCGGAAATCTGTACACCCATAATAACTCTTATGACCATTTAACCATCTGAGGAGAACAGCAAACACGAAATGGTGACGAATCAGCTGTAGGTTACTAGGGTTTTGAGATTCTATGGCATAACCTTTCATATCCTGAGGAAGGAAATTCATATGCTGTTTATAATACACTCACAGTGATTAACATATCTTAAGGGGGAGTTATTCTCTAATACATAACTAAAGTTAACTCGGAAGCCAGACATGTATTCATTTTCCTTGATGATAGGTCCTTATTGCTGGAGACCACCTAGGTACTGCAGGACCTATTTCTGCCGAAAACAATAGTGTGCAAACATTACCGTTCCGGTTTGGAGGACGCTGTAACTTTGGTAAAAATACCTAACATCTTATCTGAAATCGACGAGCACAATGTGGTGCTGTGTATATCATCCTAACTCCACGTTGTGAAGCTTTTCACTTATCATTAGGTGAACGTCTCTTTCGTCTCACCGAATAATAATAATTAACCTTCTAACAAGGGAAAACGCGCATAGAAAATACTTCATAGTGGTGTATATTTTTAGAAGCCGACAAGACCTGGAAGAGTCTTCGATGACGGAGCCACGTGTAGTGTTTGATCTGAAGGGACAATCTTATCGAACCCACTTGGACAACTAACCTCGCCATTACAACATCGTTGTATTCCGGCAGACAACATATGAGAGCTGCAGTACTCAGGGCGAGCACACCATCCACAGCTTCATTATCATTCAGCTTCATTATCATTCACCACCATATCAAATTGTAATTAAAGGTTAGCACGTTGTAGATGGAGAAACAACACAAACACCTAACCTCCTATCTTCAATTTAAAGATGGCACTCCCATGATAATTAGACAATGACAACAATGTGATGTGAATAGAGTAACTGTTCCAGTTGTCATCAAAGAATATTGACAGACATCATGGATGCTTTGACTTTATGTTTCAAGGTTTTCAGATAAAACTTTAGAATAACAAGTGTGAACGGATCCTTAGTGCGGGAGACGTCTTCCAGTGCATCTCTAACGATATCATTTATATTTACGTCATTTTATTTCCGTAACGAAAATTATAGTGGAATTTAAATATTCCATTGAGGATGACGTGATATTATCTCGATGCGAATAAAGGCAATGTTCTTCTTCTAGTGCCTTCTTCAACGCAACCTGGAGTCAATATCACAGCTCTGAGAAGAGATCGGGCAATCTTCCCAAACCTTCTGCATAAATTCTTTGGCTAGGATCGATAATCGATCTAAACCAGCGCGGTCGGATTTTGTCAAAATTTCCTCATATAAATAACCGACCCGATCGATGTAGGAATCTTTGGGGGAGGCCTATGTCCAATAGTGGACGTATATCGGCTGATGATGATGACAGATTACATGTTTCTCTCATGCAACTATATTTAAGACTATAGTTCTCGAGTAATAGAAACTATGTTCAACTGATTCACGAACTGACAGATCTCTGTAGCACAGCACGTCTATTTTCATAATAATTGCCTCATCAAAGATCTCGTCTACTTTCTATCCCTTCTCTTTTTCTTCACATCATTTAAAATGGTCGAATTTCATGCTTCTCTATTTGCACTTTGATCTAACCTAAACATCGTCCTATGCGAGCTCACAGCTCTTCACATTATCTGTGGCAACATCAACTATAGCAGTTTAGGTCTTTACCATTTGTCGTTTGCTATTTAAGTTTAGGCGTATATGTATTAATGACCTGGTCATAGTCCTTGTGAAACGACCATACCATCGCAGCCGGTTTCCCTTCAGTTTATCGGCAATGTCGCGTCTCCCTCATTTTTTTTAATTATCACTCTTAGTAAGATTGCAAAGTTCTCTGTTGTGGTTGTAACCCACACCCCATAACTCCCTTTGGCGGTAACATTTCGTAAGATTCGTTCTCGGATGCTCTATACTTGGCAAAATGAATATTCCTTTAGGCTTCATGGCTCCAGAGATATCGTGATGATACTCTACATAGGCGGAAAATTCTTATATACATTTATATAGACAGATAAAGCATAGATCTGCGGCGGTGCACGTTTCCAGCAAGGTTTCCATTGCGTCATCATAACGAGATACTGCGTGCAGCGTGGCGTCCACGTGTCGCCAGCGAAGTTCAATGCCGTTGGAGCAGCGCCAACGCTTCACGGATGTTTACGATATTAACCCTATTGCATTTTTAATTGACAAGATACATTTTTATCTTTAAATGCTAATACTTTGTCTATTAACAGATTCATCATCAACATCATCAGCTGATAGACTCCACCAGATTAATTAAATGAATTTAAGATCCATGGATTAGAAGTAGTTTAGCAGAAAGGACTAAACCTATATTACAGACAAAAATAATTTGTGAATACCGACAGACGTCCTAACGACTGGTTCGGTTGGTTCTTAAGCAGAGAATGAAAGAGAAGATAGATAGAAACACGAAAATGTGTTAGAAATTAAAAAAACTGATGGTAAATGAACTGTAAAGATCCTGACTCGCCATATGCAGAGGAACAAGTAAAAAAACTTGGTTTACTCCATCCACTAAAAATTTACCTAATTAATTATAAGGTACATTTTAGTGTACTTCCGCTGGCTATTGTTGATGATAATAATGATGAAGGTACATTTTTGAACAATGAGTACCAAGAGACATAAACATTGGTATCATTACCAGTCATCAGCTAATGTATGCTCTAACCAAAAATTACCTCCAGGTACCACCTCTGTAGGATAACGGACAGTGTAAACACTCACCTGAAGTATTATCTCCAGGTCTATGTTGTCACAGAGTTCGTACTCGTCGGTGAGGGCAGCTTCCGTGTGGAAAGCGTTGGCCGTGTTGAGAAAACCCTCCTGCTTAAGGAAGCCCAGCACCAAGTATTTGAGAATGCGTTTCCTTTGCCGGAACAATGCTTCCTTCTGCAATCAATCATGGCGTACATATTCCTCGATTTGTATACTTTGCTATTGTTTATGGAAATGGAGATTTTTGGTTCAATTCTGGAGCAATATTTAGTGGCGTTTTGGAGAAAGGCGTCAAGGTATGGGCTTTATCATTTTTGACCTCATTGACATTAAATTCCTGGTTGATATTCAATTCAAATGTAGTATTAAAAGTCATCCAAAAAGTTACGTTATATATTAATATTCTATTTCAGATATTTAACTCCTTTCGAGACTATTTTTAATCTAGTAATTAAGCAATATCCTCACCAAACTCCAACAAACGATGTGGAGATCTTTGAGCGAGGCCTATGTCCAGCAGTGGACGTCTGTCAGCTGATGATGATAAACTAAGCAATCGTTGAAAATATTACATATTAAATTACATACACTGTATGCTCCTTCCATCACCTTTCTTCTTCTTCTTAGCATTCATCCTGTCTAACAACAGAATTTGCTGTCTTGCTTACTTCACTCCACTTAGCTTTATTTGGGACATCGCTTTCCTTGAGATCGCAGCTTCCATCACCTTTATCAACTTAATACTGTACGATACAATAAATTAAAAAATATTACCGTTTCCAATTTTCTCATCTGGCTCATTGGACGCCGAACACTTGTCATATTCTATTAAAATGGTTATAAACACGAATAAAATCCAAAAAAACGTTAATCGCACTGACGCAAGGTTGCTAAGGGTAGTTGTCCCGTTGCTATAGTAACCAATTTTGATCAAAAAGCAGAGCGTAATGAGTTTTATTTCAATCTATATAAAAGACTAATAAAAATACTTTTACCACCGCAGCTCCTATTTCTTTCGGCGAACATTAGTTTTTTTTTTTATTTATTTATAGAGTAAACAGTCATTACAGATGAAGATATGACAAGTATCTTCATCATTGGGTGCTGAAAGTTGGCGATCAGATTAAGAAAACCAATTCGATCCTCAGCTATTCTTTTTGACTGAAGATATTTAAACCCGGTCCACTTAAGGAAGTGGACCATATAAGGATATCGTCAAACAATTTCTCCCACTGTCTACTAGGTGCACGTCTTCCGGGCATTTCGCCCTCCAGGATCAACCTTGGGAACTTATTAAGGGATCCTCTTTAATGGTATCCGAAAAATGCAATCTTTCTTTCCATGACGGTAGTCATCAGCCTACGTCTGCAGTTATGATAAATATGGTTTATGATAATAAGTAGACAAATTGTGCCCAATAAGACAGATTTGAAAAGCAAACAAACACAAGAGAAAATACTGAAATATAAAAAACTCAATAATATAGAAGTAGTCACGAGTACAGGTGATTGCAGTATGCAATTACTGGGTTCCGGTTTGAAAGGCGTTGTAGCTAGTGATTAAGGTAACGTGACTTAAAATTTTATCCCAATGCGATCAGGACAATGTGGTACTGCGTCTCATACTAATGTTACGATGTTGTGGACAACGTATTAAATACCATCAGGTTAACCTCTCGCTTGTCTTCGCTTAGGAGAATAAAATAAAGGTACTACCGCAGCGCCTATTTCTAAAGTTTAATATTAGTGTACTAAAATTACCATGTTCCGGTTAGAAGTTGCGCTATAACTAGTGATTACGGGAACGAGACAACATACTATCCCAATACGACCGGGAGAATGTGGTACTGTGTCATATTATTCATGTTCTTAAAGTGCCTCTCCAACTAGGTTGGCGATCAGCGTGGTACAGTCCTTTCTACCACCGGTTCAGTGGAACAATTCGTACTCCCCAGATGAACCAGTCCATTCTCTGATATTCTTCAACCATAACTTATTATGGTCAACGTATTAAATACCATCAGGTTAAAGTCACCCTAACTAGTGCTATAATATTTCTAAGAGTAATTTAAATCGTATCAAAGTATAAGAAATGGATCCTCCAAGGACATATTTAATAGCTTACTTGGCGCGTCGTTATCCCGCCCGTAGGGAGGACGATAGGGGGAAGGGCGGGGGCGAACTCACACCAATTGAAATGAGAACGTCAGAGTCGCGTCCGCCGGGCGCGGTGTAATTGCGGCCGCACTTGACGAAGCCATTAGTTACACGCTTAGAGGGAAGCCCAGGGAATGCGACTTTAACCGATATACTATTAATCCTCGACCCAAAATAAGATAGATAATGAAATAATTAATAAGAGTTCACACACGATAGAAATTAAACCTTGAGTTGTGAATGTGGTAAACAGAAAGAGAGAGAGTAGAAAAGAGAGAAAAAGAGAAAGACCAATTGGCGCGCTTAAAGTAACATTTTATTGAAGATAGAAATTGTTTCGTTGAATTTTAGTATATTTTTTAAATTATATACTTTCCCCGCATCCAGTTACGTTTTGCCGAGTTCAGTAGAGTAATGGACGTAGACGCAGCAAGAGGATGAGACGCAGGATATAGAAACTATGTATTAGAGCGTTTTATCTCATTCTCACACAGTCTCAAGCCTATAAATTAGAAACTGTACCTTTTATGGATTTACAAAATTCAATTCACATCGCCAGAAGCAGGTTCAGTTGATAACCGTAACAACGAAGCACTAGTTAGGATGATATACACAGCAACACATTGTGCCTGTCGCCTTCACGCATAAGATAAAAGATAATGATTTTTTTTTACTTCATACTAATATTTGACGTCAATTATATTACGATGTTTAGTGACAAAAAATGGCACTGTGGCTGAATATGGGAGGAAATACTCGACGAGAATATTCTGTCCCTTACATGTTGTTATGGTCACAAAGCTTTTGTGTCGTAGTACTTTTTTTATATTTGGGGGGGAATCTTCGAAATATACCCTGTTCCTGAGAGAAAGCAGGGTTATGTTAGATTTTTACTCACTAAAACCCCCTCGGTGATCTGCATCAGTGCCATCGGAGAGACTCCGGAATCTGATACAGAACACAACGGTGCTCCTCTACACTTTCAGTTACACGTCTCTGAGGAGGAGCCTAACCCTCCTAAGCACCATCACTAAGTCATGTGCCAATTTCCGCCGACGGAAATAAATAGAGCCCCAAAACCGGAAACTTTGCGCGGAAATACCCTATGATCGATTGGATTTGCGGGTTCGTGTCAAATAAACTTATAACTTCACTTTACTAAGACACGCTGATATCTTTATTGTATAGAAAACCATTCTGAAAGAAAAAGCCATTTTAATAATGAATAAATAATAATGTTGCTGAAAGTCAGTTTTGCAAATGTCACATGGTACTGAAACAAGCATCCTTCGACGTCGGTTTGTTCGTGATATTATCTTTTATAAGCTAAAGCTTAGCTGAGATCGAACCCACATCCTTTAGAGACATAGTAGTACGAAAGTCTTACAGACTAAGCTGTCACGACTTGATTTTAAGAACATTATTGATAAAAAAAATATCCTATCATTTACTTATGATATAAAAATTAAAATGTTATAATTTTTTTTGTAAAAATATCACAAAATGGATATGAAACGACAAAACATAAATAATCAACCTTCTTAAGTTGTTGCTGTCGTTTGTAATAAACACAACTAACCTATGTATCTGGTAGATAAAAATAATCGCTTCAGATAAAAAACCCTGACGCCTCGACGCGATATTAAATAATATCTTTATTTTTATATAATCTGTTCCCGTGATACAGACACGCGCCAAAAGTCATAAACATTGCCGCCAAAAATTGACATCTGTCTTCTTTAATACAAAGAGCGTGTATTAACATTCTCTGGCTAAATACTGAGTAGAAATCATTTAAATCTCATTCTTGATCATCATCATCATCAAATGATCAGACTGATAGGAAATCAGTAGTACTGCTGCCTTTACACGTATAGATAATATTTACTACAAATTATGTTCATTATAACTAACAACCATAGATAAAAAAAATCAATTATAAAGAACTTAAAATTTATAAATAAATAACATACAATAAATAAGTAAACAGGGGAAAAAAACAATATATTTTGTTTATCCGAATTGTTAGGACATTTTTTATAAAACCGTATAAAGTTACATCATAGTATCACTAACTAAATATCCCTTTAAACTGAAACACCGTAATGTTTGCATACTACTACTTAGCGGCAGAATAAACACGGCGAGGGTAACAACTTGCTATAAATCTTTACCAACTAGTAGTTTTCAGTATATCATTTTCATCAGCTGATAGTTGTCTACAGATGGACATAGGCCTCCCCCAAAGATCATCACATAAATCGTTTCTATGCTACCCGCATCCAGCGACTTCACACGATGTTCACCAGATCGTCGATCCACTTTATGGGGGGCCTTCTAACACTACTTCTACCAGTATGCGCCCTCCACTCGAGAGCCTTATTATTAGCCTAGCATTGGCTGTCAATTCTTCAAGCAATGAGCTCTGTTCATTGCCACTTAAGTATGTATTTATAGTATTTTACTAGACCAACAATTGAGCATTATTGTATAAATAAAATTTTAGATATGGAAAAGTTATTGAAAAATTATTGCAATGGAAATAGTTATGACCAAAAAACTGGAGTCCATCTCACGCGTGCATTAACAAATGATCTCCATTAATTTATTACAGTCGTAAACACCAAAGTGCTCCATAAAATAGTTTTCATAATTGAATATTTAAAATTGCATGAATTACAGGAAGAAACATTAAACGACACATCAATCATAATTACTCGTAATTTTTTTGTTTACTTCATTTCTGTTTTAATTATAGACATTTGAACAGGCCGTGGATCCGGTTCCACGAGCCCAATGTCAGATGAGCTGTAAGAGTCGAAACGACTCACAAGCGCTTACATCTCCTGAATCTAAAATAGACATTTGCAATAATGTTTAAAACGCGTACGTTGTTATCTTTTTTTAACTCACCGCAAGTAGACTGGAAGATAATCCTTATACAAAATAAATCAATAAAATAATAAACAAATAATATAACCGATAATAAAACAAATAATAAGATAAGACAAAGACAAAGAGCGTTGACTTTTCAAATAATCAAACCCATGAAATATTTAGGAAAAAGAATATAAAATACTTCCGGTAACTTTCATAGACGTCTAACTGATGGTATTAGAGATAACTTCAACTGTTTTTCCTCAAATAAAATATTAGGGTAAAAATGCCTTTTTTTAACCTAGTGGGTTTTTTCCTTTGGCGCTTAAAACAATAGTATAAACAGAAGAGTACAAGGTCAGTATTTGCTGATTACTATACTTACCAGTATATAAGGATGTACTTCGTATTTATAACCTGGCCGATGAAGGGCAAGGGCGTGATTCTTTAAGCCACAGCGTACATGCATAATGAGCTTAACTGTAATCTATTTGCGAAAACACTTTACACGAAATGAAAACCATAACAGTGCATAATGTTTTTAAATAACGCCAATACACATATAAATCCTCTTTGGACGTTGAATAATACTCTTTTATGTAATGTTGTTACTGTTGCTGACTTTATACGCGGGAAAAAAAAGCGCGCGTTTGCATCTTAGAATATTACCTTTTGTTTCTGTTGCTCTCTTTCTCGGAAACAGGCTAAGATTCCAAGATCATGCTGCCTAGTCTTAGGTATCTTAAAGTTTTACCAGGTCACGATTTTCTTTTTTAATTTTATTTTTAATAGCTATAAAATCCTACTCAAATCGTAATCCTCCTGTCCAAGGGTCGTGATGACCTCCACCCATCACTCTTGATTTCATGATGTTCCGCCATGCCGTCCTATCTGCGGTTACTCGGAGAGTGTCCTAGACTGTGTACATTGGGTTTCGACCCCGCAACGTTTTTCCTTTCACTTTGTCTCCGTCTTTCCTGGCAATGTGTCGGAAGTACTCTAACATTCGCTTGAGGCAGAAGAAAGCTTCTGTTTTTATTTTAATCTTGGCTAGTAACGATGCGTTGGTTCTGCTATGAAATAACAGTTGTTGTAATGAGCTCCTACATGGTAACGTCTCCCTCAGAATGCTCTGCTCTCGTATGTTGACAGCTGAAACACAACTGGTGGTAATTAGTCAGGCAGTCTTCAAAAATTTCTACAATTTTCTTCCCATGAAGCCCGGGAATTGTGTCAGGGGTCATTGCGTCACATGGTAAGCAATTAGCTGCCGCGTCACAGGGGAAGTAACTTTTTAATACGAGCGAATAGATAATATGTTGGGTTTCATAACAATGGGTTACTAAGTAGGATGTTTACAAAGTATCCTGTTACGCTCATTGTCCTTGAGTATTAAATAGTTTGTTTTTTATGTTTAAATTTGGTTCCTTAACATAGTAATTTCACTAACTACAGTCCCTTCAACGCTGGAGTGGAATGGGAACGCACTATTTTCCTCTTCCACTACGCTGATAGATATCCCAAGAACGGAGACCTACCACCATTAGAATGACAACATTGGTACATTTGTCAAACGTTTGCCCAAACTGTTTGTGGGAGCAGATACTAACAGGTAGAGCTGTGCATGGCTCAATGTGTCAATACTAAGAGAAATCATTTTAAACTCTTTCATATCACACATTCACCTGATGTCAAGTGTGACACATAACAACATGACGACAATATACACTGCAGTGTATGCGGTGCACCGCATTGTGTTCGTCGTCTTATAACATAAGATGTGTCTCGTTACTAAAGGAATTATATTAGCTACAACGCCCTTCAAACTGGAACATAGTCATGTCGGCATACAGTAGTGTTTGCGGACAGTTATTTGGCGGCAGAAATCCTACCTACACGGTCTTCCAACAGACAGAAACCTACTAACTTACACATACATTAATTATTGTATATATATATAATGAAAATAGTTTTTGTTTGATCGCTAATCACTTGAAAACTAGTGAAAGTATAGACACCGAATCATGAGTATTCGACACGGAATTATTTGCAGATGGTTATAGGCTATTTTTTTTTGAATTTCATAGATCGTTCATTTAATTCTTTACTAACTTTGATAAACATTTTCATTTCATATTATTTATATGGTTGCTATAGTAACAGTTGCTATAGAAAGTCATTTACGGTTGCTGTTGCCCTCAAATAATTTTATATTACAGCCAGCAAAGCGGCCGGAGAACAACTAGTATAGTGTATATGTATTATTTATGCAAGTATTTTCCTGGTGGTAGGTCTCTGTTGCTGGAGACCGTCGAGGTAAGTACCACCGCAGCGCCGATTTCTTCCAACGGTAATGTGCAAACATTACTGTATTCCGGTTTGAAGGGCGTTGTAGCCAATGTAATTGCTGGGGTAACGAGACTCAACATCTTACGTTTCAGGCGACGAATGCAATGTGGTGCTGTGTATACCATCCTAATTAGCGCCACGTTGTTATGGATGGGCGTATTACTTACTATCAAGTGAACGTGCCGCTCGTCTCGTCGCTTAATTAAATTAAAAAAAAATATGTTTGTTAGAATAATGGAAATCTTCTTACCAACCACCGCATCTCTCTACTTCCTGATCCGCCACTGTTTCATCTTATAAAAACTGAATACAGTAAAAGCTCTTTATTCGCGGGGTATATGTTTCATAAATATGCCGCGAATACAGAAACAGTGAATACGGAATATACTTTTTTTTAGTGCATTTGACGGCATTTACAAAGGTTGTTGGGTAGGATACCTATTGGAATCCTTTTATTATATATGTACACGGTGGCGCCAAAGTAATCCTCCTATCAGAAAATGCTATAAATTTAGCCTTGATATAAAAAAATTAAAAGAATAAATAAAAATAATCCACAAGAAGAATCAAAGTTTTTAATTTTTTTTTTAAATTACAGCCAAAAAACATCGGAAGGTTATTTTTGCGCCACCTTGTATAATTAATAATAATTACTTATTAAATTAATGTATATACGTATATAACCTAAAATAACTTTCCGATGTTTTTTGGCTGTAATTTAAAAAAAAAATGAAAAACTTTGATTCTTCTTCTGGATTATTTTTATTTGGTCTTTTAATTTTTTTACATCAAGGCAAAATTTATAGCATTTTCTGATAGGTCCTCCTATTTTTGCGCCACCCTGTACTTATTAGATCCGCAAATAAAGAAATTTTTGCCGCGAATGTAGGAATTGAATCGCATTTTCAATCCGCGAATGAAGGAAAAAGCGAATAAGGAACTTTTTACTGTAGTCGTCCATTTTTATTATATGTTTACATCGTAGTGTTCGTAGCTTATAGCTACGTGTCGCCGGCTACGGAGAGTGGCTCAGCGAGCGCAGTGCCGCATTCGGGGACGCGGGGGGCCGGGCGGCAGGCGGCGTGCGACAGCCGGCAGTCATGAGCCGCGCCGCGCACGCTACTGTACTCGCAACGCTGCTGACGCTACTCGCGACGTTCGCCGGTGAGATCCATTTTCAAATTTTTGCCGCGAGTTTATTTATTTTTAATAACAATACACTCTAAAATTATTTGAATCCAATCATTTTTATTATAACCTTCAAATACCGATGCGAAATTTTTTCAAGTTTTAAAAAACGAACTTTATATCGTAAGGTTTCTAGTTTTGTGACTATTGTAAAAGTAAAGTAATAAAATTGCATTAGAAAAATAAATTTTATATAACATTTTTATGTTACACAGAATTTGTCTTTTTTTGACTTGACGAGAGAAATTTTGAATTAAAAGAAACTTTCGCTAAGTTTCGTAAAAATTTTTTTAAGTTCATAAATCATTTTCTAACTACATTTATTTAAATAATATAATAACTTTAGTGAAAAGTACATTAAAAATTTTAGTTCTAAAAGAGCTCTACAATAATTACGATCATACTTGTAGCAATTTATCATTTTCTAACAAGATTTATAAGACGGAAATAACCTAACTGAAAAATAAAAAACAATCTGCTAGGATGGAAAAATATGAATAATTACTTTTAAATCTGTTGTTTTCTATTTCTAATTGGTGTATCATTACATTTTTATTCAGAAAACTAGATGTTTGTTATTCTTACGATGTTATAATCCATCTAGTTATTTGGTTTTTTTTTATTAATTATTAACACTCCTCCGACTTTCCTGTCTTGATGTTTGCATTTATCATTGCTATTTCGCAAAAATAAAAAAAAATTGGTACGTTTACACATTTACAGCGGCTCCTATGTTGTTTTATCAATAGGGATGATATATCCCTAAAAGCTAAAAGTTGCAATACAAGAAGGAAATAAATTGGCATTTCTATACCGCCGATTGTTGAACAAAATAACTAAGTCCATTATAGGCGTAAACTACAATAAAGTAGAAATAATTCAATTCTTTAATCAATCAAAAGTAGGTAACCTACTAGAACGGTTGGTGAACTTTGAACTTTCTCAATAAAGACTTTCTTTAACCCTTTGGCTTTTAAAAGCCGAGATGGGAAAAAGTAATGCAGGTACTTCTTTTGTGAATACTGTCACGTTGAGTTGAGGCTGCGGTGTAACGATGCGGTCCCGCTGGGCGGCGGGGACCGCGATGTTGCCACTTTTCAATAAATAGTAATATTTAATAGCCGTTATAAAAATCAGAACAGATAAAATTTTATCTAGTATAGAATTCAGTTCTTGGTAAGTGAGATAGGAGTAGAATAACTTTTTCACGCGACTGCATGGCGGCACAAAAGATGTGTTGCTGTAATGCTTATAAATTATTATGTTGGATAGAAAAGACTTGACCCGTTTCCAACTTCACAATGACTGAAAGTATACTAAGAATACTACCCTTTTAAGTCAAAAAATTGGGTCAAGAAGGTAACTCTAGTAGTAGTCCGGAGGAATAAAAACCAAGGTAGAAGTACTTAGTATTCTGCACACAGATAATGAAATTTAATTTATATAATAAAATTTTACAATAGCAAAAATTTTCAACCTCTATGATATCTGAAAACCATGAACTATTAAATAACATTGCAAACTCTGTCGGTACTTACCTTTTCATCTGTTAATGGGATATTTAACAACTTGTCACTATCCTACTTTTCACCCTTTTCTTTAGCCAATATTCTCTTGTCTTAATCTTCTTTTCTTTTAGCAAAATTATCGAGATACTTCTGTATTAATTTTCATAATTTTTCAGTCCTTCCTAGCCCTAAGTCCGATAAAGCTGAGAAAAGTCGTCAAAAAGACTAACAGCATAAACCCCATTCGAAAAAAAAAAATATCTACAGAAGGTAAAACTGTCAGAAAGTATCATCTAAATACTATAGTGAGACTTTTTAGTTTAAAATAATACGAATGAATCAGATACAAGTACGCAATGCGTATGTACACGGACGGGGGATTTAAACTCATAATAATTAATTAACACTATACAACAAAGCTGTTCTAAACGAGGCGAAAACTTGGAACATTTGCGTGACGAGAACTGGTAACAGCATCAAAATCAAACGGCGCGTATATTTACGGTATCGAGTCAATTTGCGGGAAAATCGGTACTCGGCCATGAGTTGCGGTTTTTGTGTCGAGCGCTTCCCTATTCGGATATGTTCTAAAATCAAAATGGTTGCTTTTTAAAATTCGCTCCGAATATCTTAAAGTTAACAGCACACGATGATGATTAGATTAATAAATATAAATAAGAATATATTAACCTGTTATTCGAACGGGACGCAAACATACGTCAAACGGAAACAATAGCGAATATGGGTGGGACAAATAAATGTATCCTAGAATATATGATGGGCCCTGAAAGGAGTAGGACATAAAAATATAAAAATATGAAATTCTGTCCTCCGGTTGTTACGTACTGACACGTCCTAGTGAAAGAGATAATTCCATGGTTAACAAATTAATAATTGTAATAGTACATTAAATAAAAAAATAGACTAGTATATAATATTGAACGGTTGCATAGCTCCGAGCTTCCTGATATTCCCAATAAGAAAAAACATTTTGCTACGAATAGAATCATACTAAAACACTCATCTGCATTTTAAGTCAGATTTAACTCTGCATAGATGCTAGTTCAATTCGGAGGCTACATGTTGTGAAGTATAGATGATGGTAGGGTTTCTTCAAACTGTTCAGGGTGAGTCCGGATTTAGAGAGCAGTGTCGCAAAATATTTTTTCTCGCCAAATTGAGATTTTAAGAAAACAATGAGTTGTTGCTAGTCATTGAAAATTTTATAAAGAACATGTAATTTCGTCATTTCCTTCGAGTTGGCTTAAAATATATTTTGTAAAATACTTTGTTGGGAGCGAGAAGCTAAATCTATAGCCGCTTCCAGTTATTGAGAAATGCGTTTAATTTGTCACGATTTCCGTCAAACTTGCTAATGAAGTTAATTAGAATATTTAAGTCTAATTTTATTGAAGCAATCGCCTCTTCCTTAAACATTATTACAGAGGTTGAGAGTTAATCAAAACAAAAGATATGGATTTCTCGGTAAGTTATGCAACTCGATAAGAGCCAACCACTGATCTATGATTAAATAAAATTATAACTAAGATGATTTAAATAATAAATAATGAACATATTATATAAAGTTCGAGAATAAAATTTCACTTGGAATTTCTTTTCACTTTCAGAAACTGTACTCGGGTTCATAATAAAATTGTTCAACTTACAACAGAAATAGGAACATTATTACGCAGGACATCGTCAGGTAGGCTGTTGCCGGAACGAGAGGATTTGGAAGTAATAAACTGAAATTGGCTGCCGGAACTATACGTTGAAAAATAACAGCCACTGATCGGTGCTGAGTATCGAATAGTTCCCGGAGGTCGTGTTTAATCCTCTTTCTGCTCGATAGTGGGCATTGACTACTGACTGCGAACTGCAGGAGTACTTAAGTTCACTTTAGAAAAAAAAATTAATTTTGCTGGGATTTTTTTATATTATTTTCTTTCACTGTACTTGGATGTTTTGGATTTTTGATTTTTCACTGTAGTTGGAAAGGTTTTCACTTAAATTGGATACGGATCGCCCACCGGGGATCTCTTTTGAATCCTTTCCCGGTGCCACCAATGTTAGGTGTGAGCCCGGATTTAGAGTTTTAAAAAGATTTTGAACTTTTAACATTTTTATTAATATAAATTTCTAGTCTAGCAAGATTAAATAGGAGCGAGTTCTCTAAGTGGTAGTTGGGACCGGACCGACATATCTCCACGGACACTATACTATGCCCTGGTTTGATAACACTGAGTCAACATCCTGATCAGCATAAACCCTTACAAAATACTAGCTACTTCCCACCTAGCTACTCTACAATATAATAGCTACCTGTTTAAATCTACTGAAACAGAGTTATTGCAGTCTTGCAAGGTATTCGGTTAGTTCGCAACCGAAATGGTTATACGAATTTTGAACTGTAAAAAGATAGAAATTCATTGACATAAGTCAAGATATATGTAAAAAAATCTTACGTTTTTATTACATTTTCTTATGTTTATTTATTCGTTGATTTAAAATCACTAAGAGTATAAGCAAACAGTTAACTATAGCTCGTCTCTGATAACAACATTACAAATTCAAAGAATAATAAACATGCAGTTATTCCATTTTGTTTTATATTGAAAATGTTTTGTGCCTGATCTTGATCTCATCTGGTGTTAAGCAATAATGATGTCTATAGTAATAAAGCACACTAACCTATTAACATATTATTGATATTATATGAGTAAATAATACTAATAAATTATAGAAAAACAAGTGTTATTCACAAAAATATACGAAATGATAAATACTTTTACGACTATAAACAAACAACAATAGATTTTATTGACATTAAAAATAACCACTTCCCGCGTAGACCGCAGCGTGACGTCGCCAGTGTCGCCAGATATAGCATCCGTAAATACACCCGCAGACGTCACATCTATTTAATTCACAGACAAAACAGTTTATATATAACCCGTTGTATTTCATAATTATGACTTTTATAATATTTTTGTAAATGTAAGAAACCATTTTGAATCAATTTTTTTTTATTTAACTAAACATCAAGTACGAACGCCTTTACCTGGTGTTAAGTGTCCGCCAACAACATTGTGCTCTTAGCCGTGATATAATTAATTAAGCTTCGTTATCACAGTAATTTCACTGGCTGCAGTCTTTCATGCCTGAACATATTACCATTGTACATTATTGTTTAGCGGGGAAAAGTTGTATCAATTTAATTAAAATTAGTAGTATAAAATCTAATCTCTTACTGTACTTTAAAAAGTTAACCTAGTACCTGTTTTTTATTTTAGTTTTTTTTATTATTTCTATATTTCTGCATCTCTTAAATAAAATAAAGCAAATATTAAAATAAATAAGCTGAAGTTTTTAACTCGAGTGCATGGAATAATAGCAATGTTACTCGGTGCTAATTAGGTTTCTAGCATGAGAAAGAAAAACTTAGCTCCATTTTATTACTGCAGTAATTTATGTTTGTACGTCATGCGATGGTTCATTATTAAATAAAATTCTCAAAGTAGGTATAACTAAAATGAAGATTTACTTTCACATTACACCATAATAATTTAATTATAAAGTTATCTAATTCAAGGCAACGATATTAACATAAATATATTGCAAGAACATCATTATACATTGACGTTCAGTACCTCATAGACCTCGTCTAAAGATCTCCAGATCATTTAACGGTGTCCTGCGATCTTAAGCATATCATCGGTTCACCCTCTCTCTTCTCTTCCAGCACCATGTGGTACACCAGTACAAGGCCACCACTTGAGGACTTTACGGGCATATTGGCCATCACTTTTTATAACTATATGCCCTTCCCGTAGAGTTTAGCAATCACACCATAATGTTTTAACATTACGATTAACGACCAGCTTTTGAGGAATTTAGAGTATAAAATTATGCCATTTTATTTGTCGTCTTTCCCACGATGTTGCTTAATGGTTTTGACTATTGTATGTATAATAAAGAATGTTTTCTCATACGATACTAAATATTCTTATCAATATAATTAACCGGAAGATATCTTCCTTTCTCTTATCAATTCCGTGGTTGGTGTTAGTATTTTTATCTGAAATTGGTTAGTCACTCTTACCACGATTCAATTAGATATTGATGATGACGATGATGGTTATATACTTAGAGTTATGGTCAAATAAAATAGGACTCGGTGTCGGCGATGGACGTGAAGCAATAAACAGTTATAAGTTGAGATGTTGATGTTTATTCAAAGAGTTTTTGTTTGTTTTTCTTTATTTAACTCTTACGTCGATCGGCAGCGTGCAAGGAGAAGGGATGCACAGACTGGGAGGGCAAGCCGGTGGCGCACGGGCTGCTGTATGTGCCAGGGCCGGGCGCGTGCTCCCTGTGCGTTTGCTACCACGCCGAGCCCATGTGGTGCAAAGCTATATACTGCGACCCGCCATACGTGAGTATACCACAAAGCATTTTATTCAGCGCTTTACCAGGATCCATTAGCCTAGTGACTGCTTATTCACTCTTTAGTTGAGGACACCGACGTCAAGTTGTTCCACTGTTTCACCGTTTTCAAGAACGAGGAGTTAAGCCTCATTGTTCACAAACTGGAGACATTTACCAAATAAGGATGTTCACTCACCACTTGGTGGTGAAACGGGAACCGGGAACTATATCATTTAATTCAAGCGATCACTCTCCGGAATGTACATAGATAGTATATCCATCTTATTTACACATTGATATCAACGACAAAATCGGTAAGAAATAAGTTTACAAATAAAAGGGTTTATTTCAAAAAAATCTTTGTTTTTAATTACAAATTTAAAATGTAATAATTAGTTTGAAATAATCACTAAATGAAATTCCAATAGAACTCTAGAAAGTTACTACTTTTACCTTACGAAAGACCGAATGCTACAGAGCTATTCAACAAGATGATCGCTATCCAGACTTTACCAGATCATGGAGGAACAGTTTTATAAAGAAATATATAATACAGATACAGTAAGATTATATTAATTCTGATCTAGCTTTTGATTATTGATAGCAGATTTTTATCATATTATCATTATTAGTACTGTCATCTCTTAATATTAATATGCTGAGAGACACCTTGTAAACGACCTTGCAACAGTTACTTCTATCAGAAGCAAATATTTGCTTACAAAGATTAACTCATAAAAACTGATCTTATGATCGTAAAAAACAATATTTATGTATTTTTTTGTCAAGGGCTTTTGGTTTATTCTTTATTAAGACAATATAACTGCCAGTGCATTTTCCTACTTTTCCTTTGCTCTTAAAAAGCTAAACACTAAATACTTGTAAAAATGTTAAAATTATACATATTGATTTATATAAGCAAAGGCACACATATCAATGACACTGTTATATCGATGTTGAATCATATAATACTCCATTATTATTTAACTATTACCGTCATATGTACACGTGAAGTATTCCAAGGTTGAAACTGATCGTGTGGAATATCGAACAGTTGGAAGGACTAGTAGCTTTAATGATGAATTCAACAAAGACATAAAACAAAATCTTTGACCTAGTCTTTTACGAACACTGCTATGTTATCTTGGATATACCATTTCATTTTTTTTTTATTATTACAACGTGTGTTTTAATATCTTAATTCAATTAGGTTGTTTTTTTATTAATGCCGATAGATGTTATTGTGTTATTGTTTGTCTACAGTTTTGTAAGAATTTCCGGGTGGGGGAGAGGTGCTGCGAATTCGAGTGCCTCGATCCTCCCGGCGAGGACACGCGCTACCGCGAGAGGCAGCGGCTCCGTGCCCTCATCCTCGCAGGCAATTCCTCCGCCCCAGACACTACACCCTCCATCCAACTGAAAGCTGGTATTTCCTTATTAGCCGTGGCCGTCGCCCGACTAGTTTGAGTGACGAAGAAAACCACGTGTTAACGACAATAAGCCAATTACCGTTGCCTTAAATGTGCAGATAAATAAAGAAACTCTTTATTCATGTCGTAATTACATTCGACTTAAAAAAAAATATTTTTAAATATCGAACATTTTAGGATTTTTCAGAAAAAAAATCTTTGCAAATATCTGCCTTTAAATATCGTCTGATGCGATTTAGGTTTCATTGGATATTTGTGACCACAGACGAATTTATTTACAACACGTCTAATCTAATTTATGTATTATTAAAGAAGTAATTAATTCTCTTACATTAAAATATTCCTTATATCCAAATGCCAAATTTCCTCTAATACCACTTTACCTCTTGCTTCTTAAGGCTATAATAAGTCACCTGCATAGAACCATTTTGTGAACATTTGAATTCTCACAATTAATGTTAATTATTAATATTTTTCGAAAAACCTTTTCTCTTAATATTATTTATATCGTTAGTTAAGCAATTCACAACCAGTGCGATGGATAAATGATAAACCGCCTTGTGTTAATCCTTGTGAGAGGATCCTTTGCGAGTTCCAGCAATGGGAATAATAGTTATGTTAAATTAGTACAAAAAACAACATAGAATCAAAACATATTCCCGTGTGAACATTATACAAATTACATATAATGCTATTTAACATAGATAATTTTCATTTGTATATTTATCTGTGTATTTATTAGTTAACACCCTCTTCTCTCCCCTTATATCACTATCCAACTCTTGAACTCGCTTCTATCCAATACTGTCTCACCTCTCTCTTTCCTCTATTACATATAAAATTATTTACATATAAATTTGGTGATGTTGTATTTGTTTTGAGCTTTAATTTTATTTTCTTATCTTTTCTTTTCTTTTATTTTCTTTTTTATATAGCTTATCGATACTAGATCCGCGAGCCTTGAATCCGATGAAACTGCTGTAGTTACCAAAAAAACTAGTAGCGCATACTTCATCATAACAAAAAACACAGATAATAATATTTAAACGTCAAACTATAAATGATTTATTTATCTTTTAATTTGATCAAAATTTTTTGAGAAAAGAAAGGCAAAGATGTTAAACCGATGCAGCCGATACTACGATTTATTCCTTTCTTCCTCTTTATGTTTATTTATGACCAGCTTACATTTCCCGCGCTAGGTCCCGTGTGATTCGACACAAATAATAAATAAACATAAATGGTGTTTTGGACCAATTTTATGTAAATGTGTAGCAACCGTATTCAGTTTGTTAATGTAAATTCAGTGGCTCACGACTAATTTTCATGCCATATTTAGAACCGTTAGCGTCATCAATCTCAAAATCAACGTCAAAACCTTTACTTCAATTTAATAACAATATGCTTATGATAAATAATATAAATATATCAATGTCGTGAAATTATAACGATCTTAAAGAATCTGAAATAGGGCGCTGTAAACGGCACATCCATTAGCTGATTGCAGAATTTTGTTAGTAGAAAGATCACTATGTCCGAATATGTGAAAAACTAAAACTAAATGTTTTCATTTTTAATAAACTTTTGACGGATAATTATTAGATTTCAATTAAAGTCGGTTATTAAGTAGTTAGATACATTTCAAATTGTAGCTTTAAAACTAGATCATATCGTCGGCTATTTTGGAACAAAAGTAGTGCGAGCACTGTAGTAGTATAGAACTTCTTAATTATATCTTAGCTTTAAAATATTTACACCATTATGGACACGTAATCTCATATTTTGGCCACATGTGACTTAGTTTTAAAAGCATTGAAAAATAAGTAAATAATTGTTAGACAGCACAATAGCTATCCGAGTCTATCCACTCGTGTTTACTCTTCTACCATTTAACAACAGAATGGTTTGACCAACTATGAGATCATAAAACTAAAAAAGATAAAATCGCTTAAAATGTTTCTATAGAGACTAATACAGATTTTTTTTTTATTCGAAGACAAAAATTAATCTGGACCAGGAACATAAGTGATAAAGAAACAACCAGACTTGTTTATATTGCACATTTCGTAACTTCCTTTTTTATCCTATATTTACAACCTTACAAACATAACGTGTATTATTTATATAAGAAACGTTTCAATAACGTACTACAATATTTGCATTATAAGTAATTTTTATAATTAAATAATTTCTTTATGCAAAACAGTTTTTTAACTAAATAAAAAAATATGTGAAATAACTTGATATATATATACATAATTAACAATTTTCTAATTATGTCTGATTCATTGGTATAAACATAAGTTATAATTTTCAAATGTCTAATGGATTTTGAAGTATTACTATCCGTGGTTGGATGATCGGATGTATATTTAAATTTATTACTTATTATAAAAATTTCAACTGTGTATCTATTATACTTATTACGGATCATGAGCTTCAACTCGCTGACAGACAGACGGACAGCTGAGGCTTAGTAGTACAATCCCCTTTAGTACTACACCCTAAAGTGAAACATTTATGTAAATGTCACTGATTAGATTAATTACTGAAAAATCACGGAATAAACCGTTGGCGTACTATCAAAACCAAAACTTCACTTCAGGTGCAATCTTCTGACTGTCCAACACCTAATTACTATTGTTTAATATTGACTGATCGCTGTGGAGATCCTTGAGAGGAGCTTATGCTCAGCAGTGGGTATTTTCCAACTGATAATGAAAACTGAACATTGAACAATACGTACGATGGAATAAAAAGGAAAGACAATGTTGCAAATGATTGTCAAATTTCTAACAAATTCACTAGTATGTATATTCACAACATTTGTCCCAAAAAATGATATAACAAATTATCAAGAATTTAAAAAGGTAAAAAAAAAATTTACACTTAAATATACTCGTATTTTGCACCCAGATACAGATGAAAATAAATTTTAATGTGATATCTTGCTGGTTGTTATAAGTTGCAAATAATTATTAAGATAATCAGCTTTAAAGTCTAGATTTAAGAGGCCTTATTAACAACAATCAGTATTCATTTAATTCAATTCTTACATTTTATTTATAACATAAAACATATTGTCTTCAGAGACACGACGAAACCAGTACAATGTTCACCTGATGGTGAATGATACGGCTATAACAATAGCACTAGTTAGTATGATATACACTACACCGCAATATACTTTTCGTATCGTGACATAGTTAAGACTCGTTACCATAATAATTTCATTAACTGCAACGCCCTATAATCCAGAACATAGTGATATTTCCATACTACTGCTTGTTGGAAGATATAGGTGCTGCGGTGGCACCTACCCAAGCGGTATCCAGCTGCAGAGACCTATTACTAGTTAAAACCTTATATCTGTATAAATTTTAAGTTAATAATAATTCTGAATAAACCATTTTCAATAACACAATGTAAGTAAAGTATATTTTTTATTATTGTAAATTCAATTATATATAAGTACTAAGCGAGAAAATTATTTATAATTAGCTCAATTAAACACTCAAATAAACTAGACCAAATAAAACCTATCGTTTCATTTACTTCACGCGAAACATTTCTTTGCATTAATGTAAGCTTGAAGACATGTGATATTCACCAACCCTCGCTTGGCCAGGGCGATGGATAAGTAGTCTTGACTGTCCTTATAACAGAAAACTGCGAGTCCCAGTTGTGAGAACAAAGAGATGGCTATTTACAAGCCATTCGCCGAAAACAGCTCAACACAAGTCTGCTTTGTTTTACTAGGTCACAACTTATAAATAATTTCTGAATCAAAGAACAAGAAAAATCTTCGCGTTTTGCTTAGACAACAATACAACAATGTAAAAGTATAACAACAATATAAAAATGTTGAAAATAATTAATTCATATTTAATAAAATTCGTGAACGCAAGATATTCTTCAAATGAAACAACTATTCGTTGCAAAGTGAAGTAACTCCTCTTCTCCGAAAGCTATTTCTATCTAAATATCAATAGTAGCTGTTCCCCGCCCGCTTTGCTGGTCGTAATATAGAATTAGACTTGAATTTTGTCGGAAATTCTCCTTGAGAGCAACCGCAATCGCAAATAATTATCTACTGGTGGTAAATGAATCTCCCGTGCTAGATCTCTGTTACCGAAGTCCGTCTAGGTTGGTGCCTAGACGAAGTGCGGTGGTCCGCAGCGCCTATTGCAGCCGACAAACAGCAATGCTGCAAATATTACTGTGTTCCGGTGTGATGGACGCTGTACTTAGTGTAATTACTGAGGTACTGAAACTAAACATCTCAGGCGACGAGCGCAATGTGGTGCAATATACATCATCATAACTAGCGCCACATTGTTAAGTGCGGGCGTATTGTAAAATGATGAAGGATCTATGAAATACTTTGAATTCCTACTAAAAATAGCTTGGAAGGTTAATGAAACAAAAAAAAACATCCTAATATTAATAGAGAAGATGGTTGGGTAATACTATCAGCTTAGAATCCCATTATTAAATGACACAATGAGCTTGTTCTGCGTAGATTGGATTGTAAACAATACGATGAAGACATCTGTCAGCTCAGTCCTGTGATAGGGGTAATAAATGATTAAGTAAACCATAAATAATTAAGAAGCGAAATCCTTAAAATGTACTTTTATAAAATGTGTAATGTACACGTAAATATAAAAAAATTTATAATTTTAGTTTCTTTATAAAAATATCACCTTTTCTTGTGTTCAGATAAAATTTCCCCAAACATTTAAAAATACAAGCATGGCATTCAAGTCGCATGATACTTGGTAGTAATTGGATGGAATCGTTGTATAATAATTGGCAAATCCATGAATAAATTGAACTGAGTCAAGAACCCCTCTCCTATCCGAGTTGAATCGCTACAATTCACTTTAATTTGAAAAAAAAAACTAATTTAAATCATTTAATAAGCAATGAGATTGTTTATTTAAATAATAATAATGTAAAATGATACACAACATTTATTTATATGTGATTTGATAAGTACTGTTTATTAATTTAGCATCAAAAATGCAATGCTGGTGGGTCTCAACTGCCGAAGACTATCAATAAAGTTGCAAGCGCCTCTTTCGGCTACAATGATCATGTATTGGTGGTAGGTCTCCGTTGCCAGAGACCGTCTAGGTAACCGCCAGAGTATGCATTACTATTCCGATAAGAACGGCGCTGAAGCTAGCGAAATTACTGCAGTAACGCGACACATCAATTGTCTTGTGTGTATCATGTATATCATTCTAATGAGCACCGCGTTGTTATGGGCAGGCGAATCACCTAACATCAGGTGAATGTCCGGCTAGTCTCGTTGCGTCGTTAAATATAATATATATATAAGATAACTGGCGTAATTTGGAGCTGTGTAAACATCTTAAGTAAACGTCATGGCAAATTTTCCATATATGTAATATTATTTTCTCTCTGGCACAAACCGTGATCATATAATAAAAAAAGCCTATTGGTCGGTCGTTGTATAACATTTCTCGGACACCTTCAAAAAGGTCCCATTATGAGTTCCCAAGGCAGATCCTGGAGGGCGAAATTCCTGGAAAACGTGCACCTGGTAGACAGCGGACGAAATGGTTTGACGACATAAAGGAGTGGACTGGGTTTAAACACCTTTAATTAAAAAGAAAAGCTGAAGATCGAATTAGTTTTATCAATCTAATAGCCAAACTGCACTTTGAAGAGAACACCTAATGATGATGATGATGATGATGAGTATAACATTTCCAAAATAACGCTATCATCATTTCTAAACTGCATCTACAACATCCAGACATTTGCTCAAACACACTACCTATCTTCATCTATATTAAATGTGGAGGTCGTGTACAAACTCATAACGAATGCCTGAACCGTCGTACTGTTAAAGCTTTTCATGAATACCTAACTTAAGCACACAGTGAAGCCGCTTACACTGCCAATTCAATCTCGGAAGGTGGCCATAATTTTGGTAAGCCGGCTGATGACATCGTCCTTACAGGAATTAAGTTAGTTGACAAAATAGTATACATAGATTATTTATTTTACTACTAGAAACAATCAACCGGTTAATAATCAACCTTAAAAAGTAAATTAATATAACTGAAAAAGTAATTTTCGAGCGAGACGTTCACTTTATGGTAAGTGATACACTGCACCACATTCCGCTCGCCGTTTTGAGACATATGACGTTAAGACTTATTACCTTAGTAATTTCACCGGCTATAATACCCCTCAAACCAGAACACAGTAACGTCTGCACAGTACTGCATGTCAGCTGCAACAGACGCTGCAGTGCTACGCATCTAGGTGGTCTCTGGCAATAGAGACATACCATCAATGAATGTGCGTATTTAGTGTATAAATCTGGGGTTGTCTTTAGAAATAAATAAATCAATTATTTTAATCTGTGCTATTAATTTTCTTTTCTTATAAAATAAATAGGCGTTTTTGAAGTCATGACTTGTCACAAGACCTCTGGTTGCAGGGACCTGGTTGAAAGCGCTCTGGACTCTGCCTCTAACAATGCGTCGGTCATCACCTTCCGCTTCCGTTATCACAGTAATTTTATATCAATGAAACCATTTTATCTGCAGCATGACTAGTAAAATAAATATGATTATACCAACACCGCGCTAAACATTGCTTTAACTACGAAACTTACAAAAACGCCATCTAGCAGAACTCTACCTTTGAATAAAAGTCATTCAACTAAAAATATCATTTAAAATTTTATATTTATATTGAGTTTTTTAAATTATACACAATCTACCTGATTGGCCTAGGAACTCTGGAAAAATAAAGCTCAGGAAGGCAATTTAGAAAAGTTTGAGTCAGTCCCTAAAGACAGTTATAAAACTATTAAATTGTTGTTGATTATTTGACAACATTAGAGGAGAGAATTATTCATTATTTCCCAAAATTAGATATTAAATTTGATTGGGTTTGTAATCCATTTCTCATAACGGATACTTCTGTACTTGACTTAACTTTGAATGAAGAGGAAAAACTCATTTTGCTTTCCAATAATCGAGATTTAATTTTAAAACATTGAGAAGAACAATAAATTCATTTTGGATTAACATCAGATGTGATTATCCAATGATAGCCAAAAAAGCTTTAAACACATTATTACAATTTTCCACATCTTATTTTTGTGAATTCGGATTTTCAGCATTAGCCAACATTAAAACTAAAAAAAGATCAAGATTGTTAAATGTAGAAGACAATATGAGAGTAGCATTGTCATTTTTACGACCAACTATAAATGAAGTTATCAAAAAACATCAATAACTATTAGACCTTTCAATCAGAAATATGCTTAAAGGGCAAGTTTACTAAAACATATTTACAAAAAGTAACAATATTAATTTTTTTATCTTTTATAACTTATATTGTGGTCTATGGATATTATACTAATTATGATTTCCACTGTTCCACTCTTTAAATTACCACTGCAAGTACAATTGTTATTCAAAATGTTTAACCGTAAATGGAAATAAACAATGAGTTCTATTAGGACTTAGAAGTAACCTACCATTTCTTTTTATAGTTTATACTAAAGTATGCCAGTAATTTGTGTTAATAAAAACGATATTGTAAATATAAATTTATTATATCTCTTAAATATAAATAAAATAAGCTTACAAATAATGTAACGGAGTGGAAAAAACAATCTACCATCTTAAACCCCTATCATGCAAGTCTTTTTTAGCTTCCAATATCTCAGCTTGTAGTTCTTTTGCCGCATCTTCGCAATTGTTGAATGTAAACACCCGAAAGAGAACGATAAACACCGCATAGAGTCCAAATAGTATAACAAATAGTATAGGTGACACCATGATAAGTTTGATGTTCTGTTCAATAAACGGGTGTTTAACATAGCCCCCGATTAAAGAGTACCACACTGCAAAAGCAGCCGATGTCACCGATATCCATTCTAACAATTTTGTCATATTTCTGAAAGCATAATCGGAATGTTCATACACTTAAGATTAGTAACTGCTTAGGATTATTGACTATTCTCCCAAAAATTAAAATCGATCTTAATATAAAATTACTATTACTCACCCTTTCTTCTTTAAAGAGACAGTAAAAAAATCTTAACTTTTATTTTAATTTCTTGCTTTATCGGCTAGTTGACGTTTCTTTATATGAGTCTGACATTACACATGACAATTTGGCATTTACGTACATTTCTCGTACACTAGATTATTTAAGCCACTTTGTTTCAAAATTATCTTATAAAACTATTTCTAAAAACTTTTAATGGAGTTATTAAAAATAAATAAAATATTTCGTGAAGAAATAAAAGGCAGTTTGGATTTATTGATTGAAAAAGACACATCTCTTCAAATATTACGCATACTTCGGAGTTGTTGAGCAAAATAAAATGTAACACTTGTGACGTTTGGTGACAGATTAAACAGCTGAGTTTTGATTGTTTGTTGGCAAGCTAACAAACTGAAAAATAAATATATTGTGTAAACAGATTCTGTTGTTTGGAATTCGTAATTAATGCATCATGAACGAAATCGACGATAAATTTTATTACGTGTACAGTTCCTCATTGGACCACAAGGTGGAAATTAAAATGTATGTAAAGATTTCCTTGTTATGAACTTCCCAATTGTAAACTATTGCAGTGATTGTGAAATTAGTATTACGTATAGTATATAAAGTTATTAGAGTGTGAAACATGAAGTCGTTCTACAAGGACCGCTGTCCAAATCTTATTACCTTTGCGTTTTTATTAAATCTTACTTAAATTTATTTTATAAAGAGATGCTCAATAGTTGTCATATTATGTAAATAAAATAAAATTACCAAAACAAGACTATCTAGTCAAATTATAGAGAGTCACCACATCATGCTTGTTGCTTTGAGACATAAGATGTTAAATCTTGTTGCCTCAGTAATTTCACTATCTTCAACACCTTTCAAACAAACACAGTAATATTTGTACACTGATGTTTGGGAGCTTACTAGAGAATAGAGATTGTGGAGGGAGCTAGACAGCATCTGGTTATAAAGACCTACCACCATCTTGTAAGTTTCAACCAATAAAGTAATATGTAAAAATATACCTTATGTATAGGTTTAACAACATATTATATAAGATGTGATTGGAACTTATTTACCACAAACATATTGTACATTTGCAGCCATAAAAGTGTTGTTGTGTTCTAATTTTAATCATATGAAAGCTTCAATATAGTCAAGTGTTAATATCTTCATCCACATTGCTAATTTTATTATATAAAATTAATGTTGTGTGATGGTTTATCCTCGACAAGTTTGACTCAAAAAAATTTTTTTTGACAGTGGGACATTGGAAGGAAAACGTACCAAACCAGAGTATGACAAATTACTCTCTGATCCCATGTTAAAATTCTCTGGTTTGTATCAGGAAGGATGTTCCGATTTGTATGTCACATGTCAGGTTCTTTGTGATGGATTACCTTTAGCTTTACCAGTTACAACATCATACAAGGCATTTACAAATCGGTGGAAGTAAGTAGTAATTATAAATTTTAAATATATAGTAATTACAGATGCTCCAAATTGCAATGAACTTCTATCACCTGGTCACATGGTTTGTCTCATTACTCGCATAACTTAATTAACAACAACATTATTTGTATCCAAATATAATTTAGTTAGGACATTTATATAACATGATATTGCAACACTTGGGTTCACTACTTGTAGTACCTTTGAAAGCTTTAGCGGTTTACAGCTAATCCACCAGCAATTTTTTAATTTTATAAATTATGGATATTATTTATTGTAAAGTGATTTTTTAATATATTCATAATTATGACACCTTATGTTTTAACTTATCTTTTCCACTTTATATTTAATAATCAATACTTTTACAGTTGGAATGAATGGATTACACTACCAGTATTCTTCAGCGACTTGCCAAGAAATGCTATTCTTGCAATGACCATATATGATTGTGCTGGACCGGGAAAAGTAATGATTGTTGGTGGGACAACTATATCTTTATTTGGAAAACACGGGATGCTGAGGCAGGTGTGAAGATTTACTATACCTATTTGTTCAGAATTGTCTTTATTTTTACTTGTGTATTTGACATATAGATAGTAAAAACATTTATACTTATACTTGAAAAAAGTCCTGTAACGAGCTCTGTTCATTTCTTTCTTTTAAATTGTTATAAAAATTATCTAAAACTGTGAGGGTAATATTTTTATACATTGGATGTCTATGGCAATGTAACTCCTAAACATTTTATTATATTTTCGGCCTGGGTTTTTTTTTGTTAGTTTCAATATTTCTTATATCCAATTCAACACAGCTGATAGTGTTGGGTTAAAGGCCACATATCAATTACTCATAATATATAATTTTACTAGTACCCTCTTTAAGCTTTATCATCATAATGTTAAACAGTTACTTTTCTTAAGAATAGAAATAACATAATTAGATAAATCAATAATTTCTTTGTAAACAATCACCAAATGTCCAGCGTGATTGGTAATGTTTAACTTAAAATATGAAAAATCATGCATATTTCTTAAGATTTTCATCACTGCTGTTTTGGTAATATTTTTGTATCTTGAATATTCCTTATTTAATTTCAATATATTTTTAACCTGGTATGTGTTACATACGATTATTCATCACAATCAATTAACATCAAAGCTTTTTTATTTCTATCATTAGCCTATAGACTTCCACTGCTGGACGTAGGCCTCCTCCATAGTTTCCCACATGATTGGGTAGAATTTTATATGAGAGGAATTTGGGTCATTACCCCCCCCCCCCCACGCTGGTCCAATGTGGGAGCCAGAGCGTCATTTGTTGATGAGCAGAGTGCACCACCAGCAGTTGAGATTAGCTTGTATCCCGTGAGTTAATATGCAAAAACACTTAAACACATTTTTTATTTCTAATATATTATAAAAAAAAAAATAATTATTAATAAAACCGTATTCATAATTCTTTAATCTGATGATAATATGAAAGTTATTAATTTGACGGAGATCGTATTTCGTAATGTTTACCCTCGCTCTGAATATTTATGATGGAGCGTCAACGTTCGCCATGTTTTCATAAGCGCGCCGGGGTCGCGAACGCTTCAACTTGTTTATCATGTCATCAACAATGTCACCACAATTATTCTCACTACGACTCTATTCTCTAGTAAGATCGTGTCCATCCAAGATTATTAATACACACGTCAACTAAACGGATCGGGTCGCTTTTAATATCATATATATTTTGTTTTGTTTCCAATCACTGCCGTTGAAAGTACCGACAAAAAATATAATGGAACCGTTGCTATGAATAAAAATGTATATTTTAAAACCTTTTTGAATTCTGTATCAAAAGTGATTCATAAAAGGTTAAAACTTGAAAAATACAAATGTTACTAAAATCATTTTTGGTTATTTAAAAAAAAAGTGATAAAATAAATGGCTGTTTTAGTGTATACTTATTTTTTTTTGACACTGGAAAAATGTTGAAAGAATAAATAAATGCAAAAATGGGAAATATACTCAGCGCATTGGCTTTATGTAAGAAATATTGTACGTTAATTTTGTGTCGGTTGAAACGAGTGCGTTTTGTTGTCGCGAAGGGGATGTTCGACCTGCGAGTCTGGCCCGGGGTGGAGGGCAGCGAGAGGACCCCAGGGAAGGCGCCCGATCGGGGCAAGGAGCAGATGCAAAAGCTAGCCAAGTTGGCGAAGAAGCACAGGAATGGACATATGCCTAAGGTATGAAAAAACTGATTTTGATGATACATTAAAAAAAATTGTTTAGTAATTTTTTTCTAGAATTTTCTATTACCTTTGAAAATGATGATCTTTCACGCTTGATATTTGTGGGTCGACGAAGATAGATCAGTCTTACATCTTACCCCATTTGATTGCTTAATGTACTGCGGATCCATTCGGGCTCTACCGTAATTAATTTTTGTCTCTCGTATTGAGCAGGTTTATTTCTTTTTGATAAACAAAAATCTATCATGGTCTAATCAATTCAGGTCGATTGGCTGGATCGGCTGACCTTCAGGGAGATCGAGATGATAAACGAGAAAGAGAAGCGGAGCTCCGACTACATGTACCTCATGATAGAGTTCCCCACCGTCCAAATAGACGGAATCAATGTGAGTTACGATTTAGGCTGTGTATTAATTACTTACGAGCAGGAAAATAATTTGACTAGGATATATGCTTTATTTTTTTGTATGTTTTACACCATTCTATTACTTATATAATTATTAATATAATTTATAGCACAGGACGTCGAATAAGCAAAGAACTTTATTGCCTGTTCGGACATAGAGGGAATTGAGCAAACAAAGTCTTAATCCTTACATAAACACAAGGGCACGTGGAAGACAAAATAACTGATGCAATCGCTGAGACGCACACACACACACACACACACACACACACACGCGCGCACACACACGCGCACACACACGCGCACACACACAGACGGGCGCGCGCGTACGCAGAGGCACACACTGGCACATACAGCCACGCACTTTGAATCTATAGATCCAATTTCACAATAAAGCGGATTATGTGGCACTGGTCACTGAGACACAATGGTACATTTTCAAGAAGTTTGGAGTGGGAAGTAGGTTCATCATCAGCCATTAAACGTGCACTGCTAGACACACGCCTCGTCTGAAGATCTCTACATATAATCAGCATGGCCTCGGGTACCACCGGGCACTAAGGACCATCGTTGTAGGGGTTCGTGTGAAAGGATTTAGGTCATTTCCCACCGGTAACCGACAGTAAGTAGAAATCTATCCCATCTCATGGAGTGGCAAGAGGCAGTGCGAAACAGACGACGCTGGCGTTCTCTTGTGTCGGAGGCCAAGACTCACTTTGGGTCGCTGCGCCAGAGGAGTAAGTATCACGAGCAAGATAACGTCAGCTGGGGTCCCGTGAGTTATTCTGGGAAATCCGGAAGTGGGGGTAGTCGCAATCTACTTCTCTGTAAAAAAATACAGTATCCAGTTGTTGGTCGGATGATGGAGATTAAAAATGCCTTTCCACTCAGCACGCGGTTGTTTACTACGAGCAAGACGGCGACGAAATGTACCAGTTCCGGGCGCAGGCGGAGATCGTCACAGTGCCGGACTATGAAATATTACAGGTGGGTTTAAATTTTAATTGTATATACAGGGTGAAAGGTAATAGATGTAAAAAATCTGGAGGGGCTAAAGTATAGCTCGTATCCTGTCTATCTATGTATGGAATACACTACACACAATGTTTCTGTAGTTATTCATTTTTTTAATATTTATCAAAAACTTCCCGATTATCTAGGAAAAAATTCTATTATTTTATATCTACACAAATTTCAATGTAATAATTATTTTTTAATCATGGTTTTATTAAATTAAATTAATAATCATCACTTAGAGGCTAAAAGTTTTAAATTAGGTTCTTTCAAAATTGTGACAATAACAAATGAGGCGTCATACTTACATTTTTATTTAATCTTAAAATAAAATTTTATTTATAAAATAAACACGTATAAAGCACATAAATAAGTACCTGACTTCAATACCTATCGGACAAGGTATAAGAAAGTACGCAAAGTTAAATTTATTTGGTATGGAAAAGAGAAATATTCAGAATTAAGAAGACAACTTTTAACTGTCGTACTGACTCATTACCTAAAAATGACATTGCACATGTTTTACTCTGAACTCAGTATCTAAAACGACAACAATAAGCTCGCACGTGTTACGACAAAAACAAAAGGTTCAACATAAGGGCCGGCGCGTCGTATATTTTTGCCCTGATTTAACAACTTGCGATTATTACTTATGGGGTCACATGAAATCTTTAGTGTACCCAACACCAATTAACTCATTAGGAGATTTAAAGTCTTATCTAGTCGCTGCTGACAAAATAAGAGAACAGCTCACAGGGCGAGTCACTCGATCTGACTTAAGAAAAAGACTTCGTGCTTGTATCAGAAACGGTAGCCGTCAGTTTGAGCAAAATTTAAATTAATTGTTACTTTAAACTTTTACTCTGAACTCAATATCTAAAACGACAACAATAAGCTCGCACGTGTTACAATAAAAACAAAAGGGCCAACATAAGGGCCGGCGCGACGTCTACTTTTATGAGTCCTACAGTTTGATGTTACAGTTTTTTGTACTACAGTAGTTTGGTTTTATTTCAAGTGTTGTTTTTCTAAATTTTAGAAAGTATATGTACTT
>JARDWD010000764.1:0-11412 GCA_029034505.1 Ornithoptera priamus
GTACTTAATTGACGACACATCCATCGGAAACTGCAGGAACTTAAAAATTTTAGAAGATTTTTTTAATGAGCTAACAGTTGAAGTAACTATGTCATCGTTATGTTAAGTGACTACATAGCCATATAAATAAATGTACTCCTCTTCTTATGTACTGGCGAAAAGTGCAACATTTTTGTGATGATGAAAGTGGTACCTAAAAAGGTAGGTTAAAAAACTCATACCACTATTCTAACTCGACTACTTAGTGAAATCTAACTAGATCTTTGCGTTTACAAGGCAAACGGTTAACCGCTGCGCCGTGGAAAGTTTTATTTAGATTCTAATAATAAGCAAAACAATTTGTTTCCCAAATTAAGTTTGTTAAGACAAACGCTAGGTGATAGATTAATTTATTATATATGAATATATAATTCAACAAATAAGCTAGCTTACTGAAACCGCGTTTTAGTTAATAACTTATGTGAATTTGTTAGTTAGCAAATGAAATATTTGTCATTTCCATTATTTCAATGTTATTTGTAAAAAAGCTCAGGACACAATAGTTGTATTAGTTCTTTTGCAAATTAAGAAAAATATCAGTTTTCTTCATAATATATTGTTTAACGTTTGAGCAACAGACCCATTTTTACTAAGCCCATTGTACAGTGCATTGGGTCTGTGATATTCCTTTTATTATTACATGCTGTGTTGTACTGTGCGACGACCAGTGTATCTATGTGAATATTTAATGGCTTTAATAATGTAATATCAGTCGTCTGTATCGTAGTGTTCACTAATCTTTTAAAAGTTTACTTATTTCTTTTTTAAGATTGAAACGAATCTACAAATCACTTCTTAGTAAATTAAAATGAATGCTTGGTTGCTTAAAATCTAAGTACAAATTCATTTACGTTTAAATAACTGTAATGTTAAAGTAACGATGTGTTATATTTTACTGTTTAATTTAGTCAATATTATGTTCTTTTTGTTTGTATTGAAAATTGAAATTTTATGAAATGAATCGTTAAATGATGTGATTAATCTGTCACTATATAGATAACGTATAGTTCTTGTCTGTAATCACAGCAGTTTACTTTCTTACCACACACAGGTTTGTTTACTGTACTTCGCATACTAATACTGTGACGTCACCACGACGTGGGTGCGATGTACCTCATAAATGTGACGACCGGTTTTCTTTTGGCACCTTGTTATGATGACTCAGCTCAGATGTATATAGTTTTTCTAAACGATGACGTCATAGTGTTTGTCGTTGTATTTCGCTAATTTAAACCGGTTGTTTAACATGTATTGCACTATACACGAACAGGTTTCGTAATCTTTAAATAAATTTTTAACTTGAGCGATATGCATTACAATTGTGTTTAATTTAGTTGAATAACGTTTGGATGTAAGTGTTCAAATGTATTTAGATGCCTTGGAATGTTTTTGAAGTAAGAAACGACCAATTCATTTCAAACAAGTCATTAAACTTTGGGTTATACCAGCACGATGAAAGAGACAAATGTTTATATAATACTGTAGCATAAAATCTATTATTACATGAAAAACATATTTAGAATTTTTTCATGAAAAACATACTTATATGTTTGTTTAGTGGCTTAAACTTTTGTTGTAGACATTCACCGTTTCTGTATGAAAACCTAAGTCTGTCTTGAAATGCTTTGCACTTTTAATTTTTACTGCATCAGTTTTATTAAGATAGCGGTATTCGTTTGAAACTGTTGAAGTTTTATTATTATGTATCCGTAAGTAGAATAGGTGCCAAGGTTACGTTTGTGTTCGTTTCCGTTTATACATATAGATATGAGTATATGTACATTGTATTCGTTTCACGTAAAATATATCTTTCTGGACATTTTAACCGACGATAAGAAGGAAGATTTAAATTGTAGGCATTTCTTAATTTTTATCTTTTTTTCTATTATGTATGTATATATGTAAATATATATACATATTTTGTTTTCGTACTTCGTCCTATCATCATCATCAGCCTTTCTCAATCTACTGCTGAATGTAGGCCTTCCCCAATGTCTTCCATCAGATACGGTTCTCAGCTTTTCGCATCCATCAACTTCTGACCGCTTTTATGATGTTTTCGGCTCATCTCGAGGAAGAGCTTCCTACACCTTTGCGTCCTGTACGCGGTCTCTACCTTAAGACTTTGTAGGACAGAGGTATAGGACGAAGATCGTTTGATTGTTAGTAGTGCTTGAATAAAACTTGTCTTGGGTTTAGTCTTGCTTTTTCGCAAGATCAAGACAGAAGACATGACATGGCAGATGTGCAAACAAAAATAAATTATTTATCATAACTTGAACATGTGCTTTCCTTCTGGAAACAAAACATGTAATATTTTATAAAACCGAACACACAAGACTAAGACTAATACCAAGACTGTCCAAGTCTTGGTCTTGTTGTTGCTTTGCTCATCACTAACTGTTAATTGGAATTTTTAAAAAACACCACGTTGGAAAAACATTGATTTACACATATTAATAGTGTATGTGGAAATATAGAAAGGTTTTGTTGTAATTATTGGTTTTTATCTTGTGTTGGAAAGCTCCCTAGAAGGTGGACCGGCGATCCAGTGAATGTCGCTGGAAGCCATTTGATGCGTGCAGCGCGGAACAGATCAATATGGAGATCTTAGTGGGAGGCCTATGTTCAGCAGTGGACGTATATCGGCTGATGATCATAATGATTGGTTTTTATTTATTGTCGGCAAATTTTTAGAAAGGTTCACTAATATGATTAAAATTATATCAATATTCCACATTGGGGACGTAGATGAACGGACTGTGTAAATATTCTTGAAAATTTTAATGTTACGCATAAATCGATGATTGTTAGTTAGTTATATTGTGCATGAGGTAGGTGTTCACGCTTTGTTTCTTATTTACAGACGATTAACAGAGCGCGTGAACGAGTTGTTACATACAGAAAATGTTTACGTGGAGCGTTTGAAACATGTGGTTGAGGATTACATACCGCAGATGTCTCGTGAAGACATACCGCCATCGCTCAGAGGGATGAAACCAGACATTTTTGCTAACATTGAGCGCATATGTCGATTTCACGCCGAAGAATTCCTTCCGGCGTTAAGAGACTGTGAAAATGATCTCAGGAAATTGGGACAATGTTTTAGGCGATTTGTAAGTATTTTATTTACATCTATTACCTACATAACAACGCTGTGTTATTACTCGAAAAAGAGAATTTAAGAATAGATAAAGATTATAATAAAACTGGTGGTAGGTCTTTGTTGTGGGTGATCATTTAGATAGGTACCGCGACGCTTATTTCCGCCGGGAAATGGTAGTGTACAAACACTACCAAGTTCCAGGTTGAAGTATGCTAAAGCGAGTGTAATTACTGGTGTTCCGAGACCTAATATCTTATGTCTCAAGGCGACGAGCGCAATGTGGTGCAGTGTATCACACCCAAATTAGCGCCTTTTTGTTATGGGCGGGCGTCACTTACCATCAGGTGAACGTTTCGCTTGTCTCTTCGCTTCGTTGAATATTTTTTTTTTGTATTTTGTTATAAGACAGTTATTAAACTAAATACTAAAGACTAAAATTGTTGCAGGTATATATGGTCACCATAATGTCTGTAACATTGATGCTTGTTTATTTTCACTATTAGCATTTTGTGTCATCGTCTGTGTTCTCTTTACAACGACTTACTCGTGTTGTGTCCATTTGCTATTGGAGATGCAATGAGAATGTTGCAATATGTACATGTAGACTTATGTTACTTTGATGTTGTAATATATGTTGTTGGTTGGAAAAGCTTCAACAAATGGTTAGACTAGTGACCGATTATAAAGACAACAGAAAAACTATTAAAACATCGGTGCCATGGTCCGTTGGTTTACGTGCTTCTACGGCTTGTTAATACTTAACCAATCGTTATGGACTGTTTATCGTCTTACTATGATCCATAAAGTGCAAAGAAACAGATTACCATTGTAATGCCGCGGCTCTCATTTAAATGGCCGTATTGAAATAATGTTATTAGTAATGCACGATTCTGCTCGGCTCCACAACTCACCGCTTGGGACGTGAATATTTCCACTCGGCTCGACGTTGTTTAGTGAAAGCATTCTAATTTCACCATAAGGAATGTAATCAGAAAAAAAAGTCTTATAGATCGACATTTTTGAACACTAACTACTACAAGCTGTTTGATTTCATCGCCTCTTAAAGTACAGACTTTTCAATATCTTTTAATTATGTAGGGTAACAGTTTTTTAATCTGAGAATTTCGACAAATCTTAAATATGTTTTTTTCTTACCAAAGGATTGCTCTCACGCTAAGATAACTTTTAATTTTGGTTATTTACAAAAAAGTATTGTAGTTTTTATTTTAGTCCATGTATTTAACAAATTTTGTAATGATTAAATCCATTACTCTAAAGGATCCAAAAATATTAATATTTGTCATTGAATAAATAAATTGTTTTGTAATGACTCGATAAGTTCCACGTAATCGTTCATTTTTTTATCAACAGGAGCAGAGGTTTAATATGTACGTAATGTACTCTAGGAATAATAAGAGAGCCACGAGACTGGTATATGAACATAAACAATTCTTCCAGGTACGTACAAACATTGTAAACAATTTCCTAAAAGCATAATATTTTTGCATAAGACACATTTATTCTTATCCTTTTTCATCCATACACACAATTTTATTGGGCTAGGGAAATACCGTAAAAAATAAATGAAGTGGAATTAATTTATATATTTTTTTGCTTATCTCAGAAAGGAAATGGGTTTTCAGCTCTTTATATGTACAATATGTTCATTTTTATCTCAGGGAATGTCCCAAACAGTAAAAATATTAATTACTCTGTATTATTTGGGGGATGCCCCTTAAAGTTAAGAAACATCCAAACAAAATTTCTATTATTAACATATAATAGATTTTTTTTTTATATTATGTTATGTAGTTTTGGATAAAATTCTGAATTCAATAATATAGTTTTAAGCTTTATTATCTTTACAAGTATAATAAACGTAACTATTGGACCTAAATAAAATTATATGTAAGGAATTTTATACTGTTTATTTAACAATTTATTGTATATCGCATCGCATGGTAACATTGAATGCTTTACGGCGCCCATGGATATTAAGGTGACAGAAGTCCTGATATTCGGAGCTATGCTATGAGTGGCAGCATCATTTAACAGCAGGTGAATGTCCGCGTCTCGTCGTTTCGATCGTATAAAATAAAGACATTATCGGGTCCTCGCGAATCGCTTACATCAACGTCGGCGATGCGTGTTCGGTATTATTTCCTCATTTGTGTAACCTACGGTACGGAATAGCCGGTGCGGTTAAACAAGAGCCTTACAGTTGGAAACACCGTTATTCATGCACGCTCCTTCCCTATATGCTAATAACTTAGCTGAAACTTTGAACATAGACTTCAGTTACTTTGAATTTGGTCTTATTACTTTGTAATATATATACATTGTCGATTTTAATACGAGCATAGGTTAACATTTATTTAATACTTACTATTCCTCTTTCGGTCTGCAGGCCGTAACATAAGACTAGGTTTGAAATTTTCACTTGCAACAATCTTTCCAAAATAATCCCACCTAGGAGCTACCTGCAGCCCCCGGCTTCTCCTCTCCGTTATTAACACTTTAGCAATTCTCTTTGGGACGGGGTAGGGATAATTTTGTAAAATTCATTCTTAGCCGATCTCTAATTGGCAGTAGCAATATCTCTACCAAATTTTGAGTTCTTACGTCTTATAATTTCGGAGTTCTCGTGATCAATGAGAGTCTGGAGATCTCGTTTTTCTTTTTTATATATCGCCGTTTTGGTAATGATCATGATAACAGATAAAACACCAAGGCAGATTTAGATGAGAGAAAGTTCATATATTGTCTCGTTCTATTTCCTTGCTAACAAACTTCTCAGTCTACTTGCTCGAATTCTGCGTTGGATATACCACTTTTTAATCAGGTTTATATTTCACCGGAATTCAATGTAACCAAATGAACGTGGTAACATGTGAAAGGCGATAGATTATCGATTTTATGAGTTCTACTGATAATATGTTGATAATGAATACTTTAATTCCACCCACCAGAAAATCATTAGTGATAAAAAATACAAATAATTAAATAAGTGTTTTTTTTCAGGCGAAACAGCTGGAATTAGGCGACCGATTGGATTTATCTAGTTATCTATTAGAGCCTGTTCAAAGGTTACCCCGGTACAAACTATTTCTGGACGATTTAGTGAAAACTTATACTAATTACGAAAACGAAAGGTGTGAGTCGGATTCTAGGATATCAAAACTAAGTGTCGACAGTGACGAAACTGGAGGAAGCAACGGAGAGTCTTCCGACGGTGACGAAACGCCTTTGGAAAGTTTGAAGCTCGCGAAGACTATGGTCGAGTGCGTACTAACGGCAGTTGATGGTATAATGGCGCTCGAGAATATTAGAGACTGTCCGGTGAGTGAAATTAAAGTGAACAGTACAAGATATAAACCGGTAATCTATTTATATGAAGCACAATAAGATACGTGTATAACAAGAAATACTAATGAAATATGTAGGTTTACAATCCTTTATCAGGACAACAAAGACGAAGTAAATACATTTCATATGAAACATTTCAAGATTTCTTATTTAAATGTGGCGTAACATACAGATAAATGTAGATCGAAGATGCGTATCGTATCTGTATTATATTTGGGGAAATCTTTTTATCAAAATTTAGATTACAGAAATGTTTTAAGTGCTTCTGTATCTTTATGATGTATATTTTATTATTTGTATATAACAAATGTTTATGTATTGTAGTGTATAGTAAATTACACATCGTAATGTTTTATTTTTCAGCCGTATTTAAATTTATTGAATCAAGGACGTCTGCTGCGACAAAACGAGTTTTACGCAATGGATAGTACAAGGCGGCGGAGACAGCTCATGAGGATATTTCTCTTTGACAAGCTCGTGCTCATCACAGCAGTTTATCGCAAGGTTAGTAATTTAATACTTACTATCTAGCTTCCTGTATGGTATAGTGGCTAAACGCCCGTTTTCTAACACGGAGATCTTTAGTTCGATTCTGACACCACATATTGTGAAGCGGTGGTAAGGTTTTTTTTTATTCCGTTTGATTAGCTATCACTATATACATAAATGTATCGTTACATTCTAGCTGATAAGATATTAAAGCCACAGTGCTTTGTGTGAGCACTTTTCGTCATCGCGGTCTCGTAGTTACTTAACAACGTAAAATTTTAGTCATTACTTTGTTGTAACAAAAAATATTATTTTCAGTATCGGAACATAATACAAAAACTAAATCAACAAATTTTTTCTCACCTTTACTATAAATTTAATATTGTAAATAGGGATGATGATAGGAGTAATATATCCTATCATCATCTCTATGTCCACTGCGGTAGTTAACTTTACGACAATTACTTTTACTTCTTGGACATCAGTTTCTTGTATTTTGCGAATTTTTATATCTTACTAGAATACTAATTTATATAAGTTAAGACCAAAAGTAATTTTTGTTTCTTGCACTTCTGGACTTATTCAATGGTGTGGTTTTGCGGATACGGATACATTTCTTCATTGTTTCAAATTAGTTTATATAAATAATGTCAACGTAGAGGTTTATTAAGGAATTGCTTTAAATTTACAAAATCACATTACGGCTTTTTAAACGGTAGTTAGTATTGTAGTAGTAACATTATATTATTTTCTGAGATTAATTAAAATTCTAGTCTTTATTTATCAATTCCTGCCTCCTAATAACAATAAACAAACGTTATAAAACTGAATTTGTCTTCATTATAATCAGAATGTTAATGATAAATAATGTAGTTCATATTTTTAATTATTACTTTATCTACATACGAAGTTGACTCATTTGCACAATTACTCATTGTTTATCAAACCACATTTAAAAAATATTAGTGCATTGTTTTTATATTGTCTCTTCAGTCTCGGTGCCTACGGTCCAGATGATAAGGGATATCATTAGTAAAGCGTGTTTGTTATTAACTTAGGAAGAGAAATAATATTAAGTTTTAAACTGGTTTTTAAGGATAAAAATGTGTATTATTAGTTTACGTCCATTAGCAAATTTATTTATTTTTTCCCATAAAATTATAGCGCCATAAAAATGGTCTAATTTTCTTAATTACGTTAAGTTTATGTTTCCTTTCACATAAGGCTTAGTAAACTTGCATATTTAGGTCAAGCGTTTATAAATCAGAAAACTTAATTATAGACCTTATAACGGTGTAAAGGAAATAAGTAATAATTAAACGAAAGTTACATTATTTGGCCATGAAATGAGTGAGCGTGTGTAATATCGTACCAAATGTAAAACGTAAGATGCACAAAACGATGTTTATTTTAGTGTCATGTATTGACAAACAGAACACACCAACGCTTATACGGTAGCAGATTTACAATATGAGGTTTGTAGTAAGCACGACAGGTTTGATAAAACCTTACCGTTATTAAAACTTTACTACATACGGCCGCGGATTCGCCCTAGCTACTTCTGAATTATCAGGCAAGCAATTCGTGTATAGTCAAACATTTATTGTTAATCATATTGAGAATTGATACAAGGATTCAAGCAACAAAAAAACATATCTGTATATATTCATGACCCTGCTAAAGGTTTAATCATATCGAAGCTCCCATTTAATATAGCACACAATGAAGTATTGAACGGTATTACAAAAGTAGTTTATTGCGAGAGCCCGCCGCTCTGGCGTCGCCAGCTGATCTCTTAGATGAAGGCATTACTGACGACCCACTTATCTACTACGCAAACTATTTAACCCTGTTAGAGAAACGTTCCTTATCTTAGGGAATGTATTGGCAATGAGAATTGTACGCAAATACGACCTGAAGTCCTAAAAAACAAACCAGAGGAATCTTTCTTAGAATTATTTCATAATAATTTTCAATTTAATCAATTATATTTTGATCTCTATGTACTTTTTTGTATATATATAAGTGTAGATAGATAATGATATTGTTTACACTGCGCAAAAATATATAAAGCGATTACTTAAACTGTGTTTTACTTGCGATCGTAAACATTCGTGTATTGTATTGTAATGAACGTTAATCTGTTGAGATGATGATGATGTGTATTATATTAACTTATGAAATATTTTTCTATGAAATTGTTGATGACGTATTAAAAAAACATTTCCTGAGTTGAGGTACAACTTTTAATTACTGGGAATTAAACAAATTGAATACATAGATACAACTTGCTGCATCGTGGTGACTTAATGAGTTCTCGGAACGTTTCCCCCTTGTTGTGGTGGTATTGTATATTGGCTCTGAGCCTCATAAAATGGGCCATTTTGAAAAACTTATTTATCGAGTTATGGAGGGATATCTGTAGTTTCTACTTTAAGTTGGTAAAGTGGCAGGAAACGGCCTTGTCAATGCTACGGAACGATTAACTACCACGCACCGACGGCTTTACTGTTTGATGACACGGGAAACACGTAATGTACCCGGGAAAAAATTTCTATTGTTTGTAAATATTTAATCTCAATACAATGCAGAAACACGGACTAATACAGCATTGTGTTATATCATTTCTATATTCATACGTGTTGACAAAAACTGCGTTTCTAGAAGTTTTCATTTAATTTGTAACTATTCTTATGGTCGTTAAAATTCCATAAAATGCTGATGATAGTCTTGTTTTTAAAAAACATCAGTATATCTGTACTGTGTAAGACAAATACAGAAAATAAACAAAACGTTATAATTTATTTCACAACATTTAATTTTCAGCAATTAACAGTGGAGTTCTTTATCTACAAGGACCACATTCCGGTTGATGACCTTGGCATTACGGCGAAAGAGCACGATTTGTACAAGTTTACGATATGGTACAAAAAACGAAACTTGAAATCTTATAAAATGGAGACGAGAGATCCGGGAATCAGGAGTTTGTGGGTTGAAGAGATTACTTCGTTGTTATGGGAGCAGGCAATGCAAAAGAAAGGTAAGTCTAGACATAATTTTTTTTTTAAAAATTCGATGTTGGGATGTGAAGTACAGTTAATAATTTGCTAAGTATGATGACTGTTAATCTTTGACGTATGATATGATATAAACGATCACTTAAGTATTATATAAAAGTTATTGTGATATAAAACGTATGATTATTATTTTTGTTAGTTTATTTACCAAAAAAGCTATACTACTTTTATATATTTTATTACGTATATAAGTAGGACTTGGAATAATGTGCTTAGTTTGAAACGCGAAACTAAAAGGACACACTGTCAGGCGAGTAGTTAGTACAATAAAGCAGGATTGTAGCAGCTTGTTCCACGTCGGATGCGTTGGGCCATGTCCACTCACATCAGCTGTCCGTTGCTCACTGTGCCCGCTGCAAATATTAAATCTTTATTTTATGTAACTTTCTTTAAAAATCATTAAATTTGTTAATATAGTTTTAATCCTGCGGGAACATTAATAAATTATGATTTCAATATCATACATAAATACGATAAAAAAGGTATAGATGTTCCGTGATCGGTATGACGTTGGGACCGCTATCATCTCACTTCCCCCCTATAGCTACTGCAAAGGAGTCGATATGACAGGATAATAAAATAATTAAAACGCAACAAAATCAATAAAACATAGTTTTATTAAACTCGCGGTATTTGCGCATATTTAAGAAATTATTATATGCGATAATTACTAAATATTTACTAGCTGCTAATTGTGACATAAAAGATACGTAAATTTTTTTTATTATAATGTACTTCTTTACTTTCGTTTGTTTAATATAAGATTAAGTCTATTCTTTGAAGATTTGATACCTTTGCAAGTTACCTAAAAATAGGAACTATGATGCTAAAACCTATCAAAACAAATTAGTTTAATTTTATAATAAAGATACGCAAAGCAGTAACGTAATAGATGAGATTGTTTATTTATATTTTTTTACTCAATGTACGAAATTTCCGCCCACGCACCATGTTACTAGGTATCTAAAAAAAATATGCGTTCAGATTTATGTGTATTAAAGTAGAATTTTAATGGTTAAATATATCTTTGAAAAACGATGATATTATTAACATGATATTAAATTGCAACAGCAGAGCTATCCTATTATCCATTAATTGCGAATGTGTGAGGAAGAAACAGGAAGTATTCAATTATTTACTCCGAGCATTATGCGACTTGATGATTTCGCATCGTACGTTCAGACATCTGATATGTTTGCTATCGTGCTGACGGGATTCATCCATTTTAATATAATAAGTAGAAAATTACCCTCGCGCCGTGAACATTTTTCAACGTCATTTTCGCTACTGCTACTAACTGTTTATTGAAACTGTTTTGTTTACAAACGTTAATAT
>JARDWD010000770.1:0-27064 GCA_029034505.1 Ornithoptera priamus
TATATATATATTATTTGTGTGTATATGTTTGATGGATGATCACCATGTCGCAATGTTTTACATTGATGAAGGTTATACGTCTAGAAGTCAAATGCTTCTATATACATATCGTAATGTCAAATAATTAGTATTGTCTTTATGTTATAAATCTAAATCAAATAAAAAAAAATAACATATTTACGGAAAAGTACAAATGAAAGAGTGAATCTATGAAATCTACAAAATATCGTACAAATTCTTTAGATATCTAAGAAAACGTTATGAAGTACAGTTTACCGGTTTTTTCCTTTCACAGACGAACACAAGTCAAAAGTATTTATAAAAAAAAATACTTTTTTAAAACTGTTATAATGATCCGAGTGCAGTGTAAATACCCAGCGTGCAGCCGCAAACTCGGCTTGATATTTATAGTACGGTGTTTGCAATAAAGCTTCAGAGGGAGTACCGACGAGCGCTAAGAACAACAGGAACGTACCACTGGGGGGTTTTTTTACTCCTTTTTTATTACAACATAGGAAGTGGAAAACTTTAGTTTTTCGAGAGTGAATACACTTTTTCCACGTGGTAATCATAAAGCTGCTATTTATCCCCACAATTGTTATTCACCTTCTAAAAATTAAACTTAATTTAATGTAAAAAAAATTAAACAGCAATCACTTCAACTAACAAATAAATAAAAATAAAAAGGATAACTTGACCGACAGTTTATGAATTTACTTAACCTATAAATATATGTATAGTAAACTATAAGGGAATAAAAATTATTTAAGATACGACTAATTAAATATAAAATACGTAGATATATTCTACGTGTTTTCGTAATTTTTTAGTTATTTGTATGTGCAAATTACTATGCCAACGAGCATGTTAAGACACGTCTTCTTATGTAAACAACAGGTAAGTCACCTTTCATCCTCGTGTAAGACTGGATAAAGGTGAGGTAATATAATACGGCGTATTTAAGTTAATATAAACTTTGATGTAGAAAAATAAACAATTGTTATGGAAGCTAAATAAGCAAGTTACAAACTATTGAAACGTGAAATAACTATTTAAGAAAACTTGATTACCAGATTGCTTTAAATTTTTAAAGCTAACCTACAAACATGACTAAGTGATATAATGATAAGTTATGTGTAAAGTCGAAATTATGTTTATTTGTGAAAAAAAATTACAGATTTCTCTTCCAATACAATGGGTAATATTCTTTCCACGCGACGACCGGATTTTAATTCTAGCAATAATCTATTGTACTGTCTCAAACTTGGTCAACGAAGCGAAATTAGGCCCATTCACTAAACAGTCTATTCATTGATATATATGTATTTATACGAACGGTGATTATTTTTCTTTCGAAACGGGAACGAGTGGCCTCTAAGAGGCCAATAGATACGATAAAGACGTAACAATAAGAGTGCTCTCAAGAGGAAATGACGGAAATAGATATAAAGTGTTTACTCAAACGTTGCTTGAAAACATTTTTATATCTACTTTTTACGTAAGTACAGTGTAAAACACGGAAAGAAGGTATATTTTAAATAAACGGCATAACGATTTAACTAGTCAGTGCTATGTCAATTTTAATTAAAAAAAAAAGGTATGACGGATTTTAGGAATTAGACGGTACGGCGCCGTGATAATACACCTTACATTTACTTCTCACGTTGAACCTGTAAATTCTAGCTTTTACACAGATATTAACTAAGTAAATCCAATCATGAAAATAAAATAGCCAGCATGTGGTTTCTTTTATTATAGATCAAGATTTCCTTTCTTACTTCTTTTGTACCATTAATTGTTAAAGAAAGCTAGTTGTTCGTATTGTTTAAAGTAAACAATACGGCAAGCCATTTTCTTCGGAGTACAGAATGTAAGAAAGAGATAAAATAACCCGAATTAAGTTGGACGTGCTTTTGTCAAATGAAAATTACGTAAAGTAAATGCTGCAGTTGGATCACAATGAGTTACTCACAGGAACCGTAGATGGAATCGGGAAAGGTTAGTAGGTTCCGGAAGATTCTTATCGCTCCCCGACTATCAACCGCCTTTGCATATTAAAGACCTCAGTGCCTCGGCGTTCATTACAAGGAGGCTAAATGTAAAATTTCTTGAAAATCCTATTACGGAACTATACTAATTAAAATCGAAATTTTTAGTCACTTACTCAACTCTTACTTCACCTAAATACCAATCACAAAGCAAACTATCCAGAATACACATTGGTTCCCGATTCGATTAAGCTTCTCCATTTCCGCAGATCAATTGTTATTGTTCAATTAATATCTTATCAATTAATTAAGTCCAATATCAATATCGGCGTGCAAGATAAATCCATGTGCGTAATTAACGAGTGCATGCAACAAAAACATACGCGTTGCATATTATAGCGGCCGTAATGTACCGGTAAATGCACATAGACAAGATAACTATTGTAAGATATACCCGACCTAGATCAGCAATGCGGCTGAACGGCGTTACAGTTCTTTAATTAATAATTACTATTGACTCACACTGTTTAATGAGCATTCATTAATAATAATGCACAATATGTAGTTCTTAAAGCCCTTCTCAAAACTTATAATATCTTACATCGTCTCCTCCACAGCTTTAATAGACCTAAAAAAAACTTTCAACATAACCCTTCAAAAACCTGTAATTTTTAATAAATTGTAAGAGAGTTCATGCAAAAAAATAGAAGATGATCTAATGTCAGTGCTAAGAAAAAACCTGTTTAAAATATTAATAACAATATTAATATATTTTCAATCCCTTACTCATAGTGAATAATATTAATATTTGTTTATGAGGAAACTCTAAACTGGATATAAAGAGCGCAACATCGTGATTAGTGGGATACATTACAAGAGACCTATGTTCTGCAATGGTCGTTCATCAGTTGAAATGATGTTTAAATTGAGGTCATTTTTATTTTTTTGTGTTTATATAAAAGAACCTCGCATAACTTCAAATATCTAAGTCTCAAAGTTTTTATAAACATTAAAAAAAACATTTATCTGAAAGACGGGAAAATAGAACAAACTATTACCCTAATACCGAAATTAAAAAGTCTACTTGTATAGAAACAAGTTTAATTATTAGAACTCTTTACTTACTCTGTGATGTTTTGTTGGAGGTAAGAACTAATCTCACCTGATTTCTTATCAATTTCATATTGTAAATCGACCATCATAACACCAATGCTGCGTTCCGATTGTCAACAGACGAGAGCCAGAGATCAGTAGAAATTGAATACAAGTATTGAGCAGTTGTAGATAAAACATTTACATTTATCAAGAGATCATGCTTAACATAATTTTTTTAATTTAAGTCCTCTTTTTTTGGTTCAACGAAGTGACTAGACGAGCCGGGCGTTAAAATTATGCTAAGTAGTATGTCTATAACTGCAAACTCATCATCTTGAAAAATATGGTGGTTAAGTCTTGTTACCTCAGTAAATGCGCCAGCTACAATACATTTCAATTCAATACACAGTAACATTTTCATATTACTATTTATCCGCAATTTTTTATCTAAAACGAGCTACCAAAAAACATTCTATTGTGTCTTCATGAACACGAAGTTATTGATTTTGCTCTCAAGAAAAACAAACACATAGTATTTACAAAATCTCCTATGGACCCAATCACAATTTATAACCAATTATGTACCATTAAGTTTATGTTAGAACATTACGGTAATGATATTGCATTCAATCGGGGATTGTTACACAAGCCATTGTTCCGGAGAGAATAGGACATTGAACGATATTACTCTATGCACGTGTATGCCGCTTAGTGAATTAGATGAACAGGTTTAATAAGTTATTATGTACTTATTTGTCTAATATAAAGAAAACAGGTTTAATTATAATAGCAATATTATTTAGAGGTTCAAAAATGTTCTTTATATGTTGTAAGCTCCTGTAAAATTGTATTTACGTTAGAGCTTCTGACGAAAGTAATGCTTGTTAAGATTTTATACACAGCACAATATTGTGCTCGTCGCTTTGAGACACATGATCCAAGTCCAGTTAGATCAATAATTTCACTATCTACTGCCCTGGACCGGTAAAGAGTAATATTTACGCACAATTGGTTGGCCACAGTAAGATAAACCCTGTAGTACCCTACTAAACGCTATCTTAGTCCTATATGAATCTATTATGTGATCTGTAAAGTTATTTTATAGTAAAAAGCAAAAATCGATGATATACTGATTAAAATTAAAATAATATGGATTTTTGGATCTTGAAGTGTTAAATTATTAATTATACAGCATCTTATGTCAGAAGATGAGAAGCACATAGTGGTGCAGTGTGTATTCTACTCAAGGCCAGATTATTGTAGGTAGAAATATTTGTAATGGTAAGAGACGAGATGGTATGTTTGTGTCGTTGCTTCTTCAAGTTAAAAATGTAATACCAATCAATACATAAAATACTAAGCGTATGAATATACCAATTTATGGTAATTCATTGTTCAATCCCTTCAACATTTCCATTGTTTATGACAAGCTATTAAATGTAAGTAATACCGAAGTGACAGATTAGACCCTTGCAAAGTCCAGCCATCAACATGTCATCGCCTATACTAAAACGGACCTTTAACAAGTTTCCACTCACAACAATAAACTAAATAATCCGTTTAAAATAGCTAGCAGCTACAAGCTACAGCTAAAATTTTATATTTAATATACAGGTGAATTGAATAAAACGAGCCTTTTATATGCTAGTTATAGACTAAGAAAAAGCACTATGAAAGCCATATTTTTATTATACATAAATTTTACTAGCTTTTAGTTTTTATAAAATATTATTACAATTCTTTTTTTTCTACACAAGGCACTGAAACAGTGACACTTTCTCTCATACTTTTTGAAATAATAATCTTCTCTAATTGTTAGGTGAAACAACTAATAAAATGATGTTTTAACGTCATCCTCCCTAAATTATAGTAAAAAGCTGGACCAATTCATTTGCAAAATGATTGATGGGATAACTGTACACAAATGTAACGAGCGGAGGCGCATCGAAGATATGTGTGAGGTCAACCGATTGACGGCGGTCTTGTGTTGTTGAATGGAACACCCAACAGATTACGGTCTCATTTAGAACTTTATACAACATGAGACGTAGGCTCTGACAACGTCTCAATATTTGAATGTCCCAATGGACGACAGACCTTAAATATAAGACTGTCACTAACAAAAGAATCGTTAGTAACGACCAACGACGAATATATCTGCTTATATTGTGAAAACAACAATCAAGCGTCACATAAAAAATGGTTATACAACATTTTAGTTGGTGGTTGAGTTTTTAGAAATCGACCAGCTAGCTACATCCGTCTATCACTATCCACGGTCTCGTTATCCGATAACACTACGTAAAATTGAGATCATTATATAAGCCAATTGTTAATAAAAAAAAAAATATGAAATAATCCGACTGTATTCAAATAACATGAAAAACAGATAGAATAAAATGATTAGTTTCTTGTCTAAAGTACAATCTTACCACCATCGAACCTTTTATTGGTCTCTTCCTTATATGTTATAAACAATTTGTTGTCTTGTTGTCCAAATAGATAAAAATTCTCCACTATCATTCTGAAAGTAGCTATATTGCTATTATTTTAATATGTTGAAAATATAATAGTGTAAATAATTGCCCACTCATAATTTTCCAATTAGTTATCTCTAATCATAGGCGTTATTAATTCGTTATAATAATACAGTACGGCTTAAATAATTATCAGGTATGAAACCTTACGCCAGGTATAAACAAATTTTCAAATTTCCGAGGAAAATATGTTTTGCCGTAAAATAGTTACCGATACCATTGGCTGATATTTTCTAAAATCGATAACATTTGCTCTTGATCCTCTTAAGATTTTTTACGAATCATATTTATTTAGAAGGAAGCAATTTCCTCCTAGCGGAAATTTCTTAGACAGGTGTCAATAATAATATATGTGTTAGTATTTCCAATCCCAGAGATGTTACGTGTAATCTAGCAGATAAATGGCACTGAGAAAATAGAGAACATGAATTATTTACTCCGCTATTTGTTTAAAACAAATCATCATGGGTATTACGAAACTCCTTTATATTCTACATTACTACATAAACGAAGCAACTGTGATTTTTATCAGCAAAAAACATTCACACGGTGGTATAAGTATAGAAGAGAGAAAACGAGAAAATTACCTTATTCTCTTGAGTAGTGCGAGCATTTAACCTCTCTAATATAATCAGCCATATTTGAATTCACCGGAGAAGGCAATAAATTTTCCGTTGACGATGAATCGAAGAATTGAACAAAAACGGCTCCTGTTGAATTAAGGCCTGTACAATGGATAATTTATCGTGGTCGACTCAGATACGCCATTACGTGTAAAAGAAACTTAAATACCTTTTAAAAAGATCACTTATTTTTCATTCCATTTCATACTTACAAAGAATTTTTAATACGAGGAGAACATTTTGTAAATTTACTTAAGAGTTAGAACATTTTCACTTTAAAGAAACAATTATAATTGTATAAAATTTTTACCGAATAAAATTCTTGCGAAACTTTTTGACTAATTTCGTATTCATGATTCATGATGACGAAGCGACGAGACGAGCGGGACGTTCATCTGATGGTAAGTGATACGCTAACCAACATCAACGTGGCGCTAGGTAGGATACACAGCGCCACATAATGCTCGTCGCCTTGATACATAAAGTGTTAAGTCTCGTTACTGCAGTAATTTTACTATGTACAGCGCCATTCAAACTGGAACACAGTAATATTTCCACACTCCGGTTTGTCGGCTGCAATAGGAATTGCGATGATACCTGCCTATATGGTCTCTGGAAAGAAAGGCCTACCACTAGTAACAATAATCTCTAATAAATCGAAGTAATAAAAATGCTTATTTAAAGTCAAATTATTTTCTAATAACATGTTTAAGTATAATTAATTGAGAACACTGATTTAATTTAAGCTTGCCTTAAATGTCAAAGCATTCCGGCAAGTAACTTAGAAAATATTAATTAATAATTTAAAATATTAACTTTCATTATAAGTGAAGGTATTTCTTAAGTCGAGACGCTATTCTTTCACATTTTTTTCAGTACATTTTTGTTATCTTTCGTTATTAAACAATGTTGTTTATATGACAGTAATGTATATAACAGTTACATAATTACGATTAGGTTTTTTTTAAAAAGATAGGTATGATAATAAAATAATGATAATGATAATCATCATCATCATCATCATCACTAGCCGATAGATATCCACTGCTGGACATTGGCCTCTCCCAAAGATCTCCACACCCAGTCCTACGCTGCCTGCATCTAGCGGCATCCCATGACCTACATCAGATCGTCTAATAGTAATGACAAACATTTATTTCAGGCTATGGCCCACATAACGTGAAAAAAAGTTAAGAATCCTTAATTTAAACAAATTTTAGAAATTTACAAACAAAACATACGCAAACAAAATAAAAAGTCTAAAACTTTTACAGCATACTTTTGATCCCTTATTAATAAAATGTCCGAAAATTAAAATGGTGGCGAATTAAATTTTTATGACAACAGTAACGGCCCTGGGGTCTAAGAGTTTCGTGGGCCTTGAGGGTGGGGGTCCTTATCGCTCAACAAGCGAAACTGCGTGGGACAGCGTATGGCTCTGCGATGATGCCTAGGACGGTTTGGCTCTTACTCAGAGACGTACTACCACATAGTGTAGAGGTGCACCGGTGCGTTCTGTAAGAGATCCCGAGGCCTCTCCGAATACACTGATGCAGACCATCAGGGGGTTTTAATGAGTAAGAATCTCACATAATCATGATTTCCCCCAAAAAGCAGGTATCTTTCGAAAATTTCGTCCTAAGCAAAAAAACGTCTCCAAAAATCACCACATCGATTGGTCCTGAGCTGCCCGCATCCCACGGCTTCTCGCGACGTTTACCAGTCAGCATGGCCTCCAGTACCGCCGGACACTAACGGCCGTCGTTTATAAGGGTGCATATGGAGAGATTTAAGCCATTCCAATAGCATGTAATGGTAAGTTAACTTCTTCTTTGTCGTAACCTCATGACTGAGGGACGTGACTATGGTGCGTTGCCCTGGCCACCATTTCTTTCCAGACATTTCGGTGTTGCGCCATTTGGATGGATGATTGTAGGGTCGCTCCCGTAGCGTCCTGAGTTGTGCATGTCCATCTTGTAGGATACCGCCCTCTCGCTCTCTTTCCTTCCACACAACCAGTAATAATCAGTCTTTCCAGACTGTCTGGGTCTCGCCTGACCGTGTGTCCGAAGAATTTGAGGACTCTCTGCCTACAGATTGTTGAGAGCCGTGTTGTTATGTTCAACTGTTTGAGGATTGACTCGTTTGTGCGACGTTCCGTCCAGGATATCCTCAGCATTCTGCGCCAACACCACATTTCGAACGCGTCAATCCTCGATCTCACTCTCGCTTTTAGTGTCCAGGTTTCAGAAGCATATAAAAAGATAGAAAATATGAGCGTCTGCATTAGCTTCTTTTTGGTGTTGCGGCTAATACCCCTGTTCCGCCATAATCGCTCTAATCTCTTTACCGCATTTTTCGACATTTGTGCTCTTCTAATAACTTCCTGTTCGCAATCACCGTCGTTACTGATCTGTGATCCTAGGTATACGAACTTCTGTACCACCTGTAAATCACGAAGTTCGTAAGTTCGTTGTAGGGTACCCGTTCTATCCACAAACATTAGTTTGGTTTTTGCTCTGTTGATCAGCAGACCATACTCTCGACTGATGATAGCTGGTAAGTTAACTAGTGAGGCGACAATATAATAAGTTAATCGTATTAATGCAATTTTATCAAATCCATAACTTTCTTTTCTTAAAGGACACTAAATATCTCATGTACTTGTCAAAATAATTTAGTGTAGAAAAGGATAATTAATCTTCCAAGCATTTTCGCAAACTAAGCTTGAAAATTTTGATTCATTTTTCACTTTCACAGTCCTTTCTGCAAATTTTCCACTCAGTTTTTATACAGACAGCCACAACCATTTTGCCTTAGACTGAACATTCTCCTGTTTATTTTGTTTTCATGTCGTTATCGTGAAATACGAAACATCATTCATGAAATATTAATTCAGAAAGATGAAATTTCACGTACAAAAGTGAATTTCATTCAAACATTTAATTTTTAGAATTCCGTTAAAACAACGTATGTGTTGAAAAGTAGGGTTTAAACAAATCCTTTCAAACTATTTCTATAATTTTTAATGTTTACTATCATCATCACGGGAGCTTGAAACAGAAAATTGGCAGATAGAATGAAAATATTATTCTGGTCTCTTACTATAATTTTTTACTGAAAACATCTACTATTTAAACATTGTGAAAAAAAAAATCCTTTGATATTTATTATTGATGTTACAGGTTCTTTTTGTACACTACGCAAATATTATACGAACGGCGAAGATTTATCCGTTAATTCGTTAATACATACTCGTACTATATTCGTAAAAGCTTTATGAAAATCGTTGCATGCCTTTAATTGTTTAAATTGATGTTAATTTTAATGTCGACAATGTCGCATAAAAGTATAAGTTATTGTTTCCAATAACAATAGTAGTTTGGCAAAACAAATACATGATTACGCAGTTGCCAGTCGCTTGAGCAGTGCTACGTGTACATACTTTCCGGCACAAATTTTCGCCCGGTACAATTCGAGTCGGTTTTTAATTTATTTCCTCGTTTTAACTGAGTGAAGCAGTAATTACGGTGCCACGCATTCCGCGTAATCGACTATCTATTTTTTTATGATTATCATTCAGAATAGAAGAAAACACGATAATTTATATCAAACATCGAAAGTCTTCAAACTGAGTTTGAAAATTTTTGATATTTAATTTCATAGTACCTTGATACGTAAAAGTACAATAATTTTTATTAGCAATTCTAAAATCTGTATTATTTAAATGTAAGGTAATAGCTCCGATATATCCCCCTATCCAGGATCAGCTTATAGCTTTTTCATATTGAATAGCGGGTATATTTTTATTACATGTGATTTAAAAAAGTGACTTTTATCTGTTTGATTCATTCGGGTTCTTTTTTTGTATAGACTAGCGCTTAACTACGATCCCACCTGATGGTAAGCGGCGATTTAGTCTTTGGTGGTAAAGCGCACTAGTCTAGAAGTAGCCTATTCCCTCTTCTCTTAATGATACCCATATCATACCTGCACGGAAACACTGATGCCAACAGACTGTTCCAATACTTCGCCGTTCGGATTAAAAAGGTAGAAGCGAAACGCTGTCTTAATGCGCGGGATCAACGAAGGGATGAATGCCTGCAGTAAGTCTGTAAGTCCCGTTATAGAAGGACGATGACGAAATCTGATCATACAGAGGGTATTTAAATTAACACCAGAATAGAAAAACTACAGATTATTTATGAATGTGATACTATAATAACTCACTCCATTCATTTTAGAAAGAAGTCGTATTAAAATGTCTAAAGCTAATATCCAATTAGATTTTCTTTATTTCTGGTAAACTACTATTCGCATTTCTCAAGTAACTAACGAACTTGAATGAATGATAAATGGATTATAGATACACTGAACAAGTTTAACATAATTTAACGGAAGAACCGTCTCTGGCGCTATTAACTGGCGGCGATAGGTCGTTCATTTCTCCGCTATAATGCGACGATAAAATATATTGAACTTACTTCGTCCGTAATAAGCACTCTCTAGTTCCGAAGCGAACTCGAGACGGGCGCCATTTCAATCAAAAGCATCGGAAAGATACCTACGTACATTTAATTATTATACATAGAGTAAAATTAACTTATAGTTTTTCGTATAGAAATTTATTCATGTTAAAGTTGATGTTTATTTAAAAGTTTTCTTAAACATAATCATAAAGACATTTGTTTCTGTCATCCATCTTAAAGAACGATTCAGGATATTAGTTTCTCCATGTAAGTTCGACGTCATTTTTTCCGATTCTATAAAGATATCTGTTGATGGATCGTGATTACATAATAGTAGTAAGATAACGAAATTCAATCTTTTCTGCTACAACTTTTCATATATCGTAAATAACACTGTTAGTAACATTAAACGACATGTCTCTGTTGCCGGAGAGAGTTTAGGCGGGTACAACGGCAGCTCCAATTCTCCCGCTCAACAGTAGTGTGCCAACATTACTGTGTTCCGGTTTGAAGAGCACTGTAGCTAGTGCAATTACTAGGGTAACGAAACTCAACACCTAATGTCTCAAGGCGACGTGAGCAATGTGGTGCAATGCCATTCTAACAAGCACCACGTTGTTATGGGTAGACGTATCACTTAACATCAGGCGAAAGTCCCCCTCGTTTCGTCGCTTAATGAAATAAAAAAAATATATAAAAGTGAACTTCGTTCAAACAGTATACAAATACGAGTCCTTTATTGTTGAGACAATTCGTGTATTATCAGTAGCAACGGATGAAATAATAAAAAAATTTAAAATCAATAAAGCTATTAAATCATGAGAATAGACACAACATAAATACATTTAGTCGTTTTTACTTAATTAATATTTACTTAACAATAGCATAAGTATTCAATCAATAATATTGTCTTAATTAACTTGCTATGCCTTTGAATGAATATTTTTTTTAAACATTGTTCGTGACGTATATTTTATTACAAACAATTGAAGAAAAATGAGATTCAGGTAATGTACTCGTAATTTCGTATGACTAATGATAACAGCACAGTGCAGACACACATTCATTTCTAATTTAGTAAAACAATGGTTGCTCGGAGTACTGCCAGAATCCATTACGGAAAATGTGTGGACAAAAGTTATGATCAATAAAGAACACATTCGTTAGGTTTGAGTGCGCCTTAAATAAAACATGCCTAAAAACGGCAGAATAGAAAACATTTTTCTTTTACTTTATACACTTAACTAATAACTTATAAACTTAATTTTGTGTTCTGAAAAAAAAATACGGCTGTCTTCCTTAACTTCTTTCATTTTATTTTATTGCGAACAGCATCATTGAGAGTGCATCTCATGTTTCACTTCTCAAATGAAACTTTCAGGGGAAGAATTAAAAAATGGTTGCGTAACGTGACGACTAAAGTCTGAAAGGGTGAATATAATATTTTTTAAACATTTATAATATTGTTATAATAATATTATTTGTATCTACGATATATGTATGCGGGATTCAGAGGATGCAAAACATAACACGCTTGTTGGTATATATTTTAGTCGCGTCTGGCAAAACCGGTTTTGCGCCCCTATAATCGAACAGACAAAATTCGCATGAGAAGATTGTGCACAGCAATAGAGAGATTTCTACCCCTAACCGACGATTATCGAATATCGGATAAGAGTACTTCACAAACGATTCGACAAGAAATTTTACTTTGTTCCATTTAACTAGATATTTATGTACACGCATTCGCAACGACTTATCTTTAATATAAGGTCAAGTCACATTAAAATAGAGATGAATATGTTAAGAGTAGAAATTTAGATACGCTAAAGATTAATTGTTTGTGCTACGATAAGATCTTGTTAACCAAAATTAAATGATTTCAGTTACATTTATTAACATGGGTTTCAAATGAAAGTAACAAAAATAATCAAAATATACATATGTAATGTAATAATTCATAAACTATATGAGTTCTTATATTATGGATATGTTTTGATAATTTCTGTTACTTTTTTATTAATTATGAAACTTCATAGTTGTAAAACAAAAAAACAGTTATGTAAAGCTGAGCGATTATAGCTCTGTAGAAATTGCGGTAGACCTAAGTGGTACGTTTCGAAGAGTTCATATTCCCTACGCAGCTTAAGTATCCGGTGAAGGAAATTACGTAAACAAAACCGATATGTATTAAGTACAAAAACATACTCTGACTTGCAACTTGTATATAGCAAGATTTGACTATTGGAGGAAGTTATCTTATGATATAAATTTGTATGCAACTAGAGAATAACCATTTTACCATATTTTCATCACAATGTCGTCTCACCAAATAGTTCTCATTATACAAAATATACATTTACATACGATTACATTGTAATAACGGATTTGAGTTTAGACATGAAATATTTTTATGTCACATTTATATATAAAGACCCTCGGTTAGTACAGAAATACATAAACCTCTAACCTATTTATAAATATTGCGGATCATGTGAATGTTTTGGTACGTTTTACCATATTCCAGTTACGTAATTTCAAATAGTACGTTATGCAAGGACACGAGATATTCCTATACTAACAACATTTATTTACATGATTAATGTAACCGGTATATAACAAAGTATCTCTGTTATCTCACAAGTTAAAATATGTAGAGTTTAACAAATAAAATCGGTTTTAGGCAGTATTTATGAACAAAGAGTAATATTTTACATGAAATGGTAGTAAAACTGTTTGAGTTAGGTACAAATAAAACATTAGGTGGTATTTCGTATATAAAAGTTGTAACAATTTAACGAAACATTTTTTTAAAGCTAACGTTTGTTGTGACAATAAAGCTGTCAGGTATTTCATGTCCGAAACAATAATGAAAAAATACAACTTAAGCTACATATCACTATGCATAAAATTAATTGTAGACGTATATATTATTATAACAGATTTTAATAATGCAGAATATAACAAAATTACTTTTTTAGAGAGAGTAGAACAATTTTGTAGTGTGTATACTACGGTTATATTTATACCTGAGGGGCTTAACGACAGTAAAATGTTTACAAATACTATTGTAATATACTACCGAAAATAACAAAACTACCGTACAGAAGCAAAGATTTATATTTCCATTTTTCCTAAAAAGGTCCGTTTATTACCTACATCTACTATATTTTTTCTAAAGTTTTGGCAATAGCAGAAAGTTAAATTTATTAAAGTGGTATGTAAGTTCACGTATTCCGCCCAAGCATAGTTATTAAAGGAACTTCACATTGCAGAAAGTTTCCTGCATTTATGCGGACGCCTTCAGTGACATTAACCCGTCGTCAAACTGGAAACTTTGGAAACCTCGTATCTATTGCAGATGGTTGGAAATGCGAAACTAAAAGGAAGAAATTTTCATTTCAATAAGTTTGTAGCATCAAGAGTTAACGTTTGTTAAACGTTTTCGTTAGCACCATTGAAATCATTAAAGCACATAATTTATTTACATTTTTTAACCTTCACCTTAAATAAAACTTAGTTTATTAATAATTTCCAATGTTGATCTGAAACATAATTCACTAATACTTAGCGTGCATTTGTATAACTTTTAACCATTACACTACAATACTAAGCTATATTGTATAGTTAATAGAACACATACAAAGATTTATTACTTTATTTAAAAAAAATTTAAACACTGTATTACTTTTTATTTTCTTGTAATATACTGATATAGTGAATCCGTAAGGATTTCTTAAAAAACTGGTGGCGTGTAGCGACGTGCGCGGAATATTTTTATCCACATAAAAGTAAAATCTCTTTATAATACTCCGCCATGTAACGTATACTATGTACATATATATGCAGGTTATTTTATATTTTTACGTACAAAACGTATATTATTTAACAACACCGGCAATAAAAATCGTTAATTTAATATCTAAATTTCACGGACGCTGTCCGAAAAATTGGACAGCCAATGTAATCACAGCATAGTTGGATGAGAGAATTTGACCTGACATAAAAACTAACAGCGTTATTTATATGGAAAGATATAAAAAAATTAACGAATGAATGCAGTTTTATTAAACTTCTTAACATCTACTGTACTTGTCGACGTCGTGAATCATACGTACATATAACAGAGAGAAGACGGGACTCATGAGGTATTTTATGTAATGTCACTTGATCTACGTTTCAAAGTATGTCGTCTAGAAGTTTCCTTGAGAGCGTATATGAAAGTACTAAGTTGAACAGCAATCATACATTCTAGTACGGCTCTAGTGCGAGTAAAGTAGAATGGTCTAGTATATAACCATTTCGTGAAATCGATGTGCGAACGCTTAACAGCGTTTCCTCGGGGCTGTCTGTCAGTCATAATTTAATTCGACTTTTGCCAAAAGCCCCAATTTCGCTTGCTACGTAAAAGCAAATAATAAACTGAACAAATCCATTTGAAGTACAAAATTTTTGGTAGCAAAATGAATTATGTCATTATGAGCACCGATATATTAAATTGATTGGTTATTGAATGTTTATAAGATTATTTTATAATTTTTTTCTATTCAACGAGTGAGACGAGCGGGACGTTCACCTGATGGTAAATGATACGCCTACTCATAACAACGTGGCGCTAGTTGTGGTGGTATACACTGCGCCACATTGCGCTTGTCGCCTTGAGACAAGATGTCAAGTCACGTTACCCCAGTTATTTCACTGGCTAAAGCGCCCTCTAATCCGGTACAGTCTTCTCCTTCTTCTTACTAGACCTTGTCCCATCTTTACTCGAGGTCGGCCCTCCTGATCATTCTTCTAATCTATCTCTATTTTGTGTCATAGCTTTAATAAGCTATGAGACAAAATAGATGCTATAATAGAATTTTGTTATAGCATGTAGTCCAAGCCGGTACACAGTGATGTTTGCAGACCAGAGACCTACCACAAGAAAATTAAAATATATATATATATATAAAAATTTAAATATGTCATATTTATGTTACTTATTTTATCCTCTACCCAAAAAGGATATATTACAAGTTTAACATGCGCCTCATTGGGTCATCGGAGCTATACATTTTTGCACAGTTTATTTTGAAAATAATTCGCATTATTTTCATTTTAGAAAGAGATCGAAAGCCTCAACAAAACTTTAACACGATATTCCAATTGTTGAAAAGATGATTATTATTAAATATCAAAGGTATAATAGAGTTCTACTAACTCCAATCAATATCCAACAAACTCGTAAATTTAAAATAATCTCTTGTAATATAATTGGGAATTTGGGTCGTTCTATCCTAAGGAGAAGTGTTTTAAGGCGCTCACGGTTTCCTTCGATCAGATTATATCATTAATAAAGGAACGCCAAAATGATAACTTTTACGATAGTAAACATTTTGAAGCGCACAAACGAAGGTTTTTTTTATACAATATAACTACTTGGAAGTAATGATTGAGAATATTGGTACAGTGTTGATAAAGTCGAAGAAACTTATTACTGTAAACAATTAATCAATTATTGTGGGTCCTTACTAACCGCAATTGAATATTTAAAGTAAAAAAAATGAAATGAAATTTATAAATATAATATGATATAACGAGTGTTAACCCAGATTTATTACAGATACTAAATTATCAATATGAATAATATATGTTATGACATAGTATATATTTATGAGATGTGTGTTGTGATTAAAGGATTACTATGATACTTTCCATTCCAATAAATACAACATAAATTTGAACAGCTCAGTTTACTTGTCCCCTATTGTATCTTGTCTCACAGTTCAGAGTTAAAGCGATTATCCACTTTGCTGACCAAATGTAGATGGAAGGATAAAGAATAAGCTAGAAAACTGTTATTCTTGGAACACTTCCGTTTGCCTTCCTGCAACGGAAGCTCAAGTTCCGTATGGATGGAAAGCACGTTATTATTACTCACTCGTTATGAACGTTCATTATAGCAATAGTCTTTAACTAATATCTATGTAGAGAAAATGATTATAAATTTGTCATAACTTTTTAAAAGAAGTCAATTCACTATAATAAATCCCAACTTAAAAGAACTCAGAATAAAGATACCGTTAGCAATAAATTAGGTCTTTATAAAATAGGAAACGTGAATCTTTTCTGTTTAATTTAAAGTTTTCCACTACAATTCTGTATCGACACGTCGGGACATCCATGAAACTAAAACAAGCTCGTGGGCCAAAGTTATTGCTTGTTGGAATAATAAATTCTCGAGGCTAAATTGTAGCTGGAAAGGCTTAATTGTGATATCATTTATTCTCCATGTTATCGCATGCGGATTATGAAACCATTTTTCAAATAGAATTCTATATATGTTAAGATAAGTGCCACAACATTAATCACGGAAAAAACATTAATCAAAGAAGAAAGAAAAAATGGCAAGTTTGTCAAGAGCAAGCCTACCGATAAGCTGCCTAAAGCATAGGGTCATGAAAACGGTTTTAGCTATTTCTAACAAAACTGAACTCTCTTTCGAAACAAATAGAATATATTTTCCTGAGTAATTTCTTACGATCATATTTTCGTACATTGGCAAAGTATGCTTAGATATAAAAAAAAATATTTTTAATAGATAAATCACAATTGCTTGTTAAAAAAAAATGATTTATTTTTTATTATTAACATTTTAGGTAAAAAATTATTGTTGACTATTAAGTAATGTAATGTAAGTAATGTAAAATTTCTTAATATTGTTTTTAAAGGTTTTCATAAAGCGTTTGAGTATGCTGTATTTCGATATAGTAATTTTCGAAAATAAATTATGCAAAGACGTGTTTAAGAACGATAATAACATTTATCACTACACGTAACGTTAAATATTTAACTAGGAATTTACGTTTGTTAACAATAGCAAGTAGAACAAGTAGTCAAAACAAAGTATCCAAACACGACCATAGTTGTTCGCGGGAGTACAATAAATACGAATCATTTGTTTTCCGAAGTGGAGTGAGCGTCTTACGACTTAATACAAGTCGAGACTTACAAAAGGTTCAGAGGAGTGCACGGCAAATAAATCACTTTGTAATAATTAGCCTGATCAAGAAAAACAATTACTGGGATTTATCTGCAGAATCAAAGCGTTGTAATAACGTGTCTCAAGACGACGAATCGCTTACCAGCAGGTGAGGTCTCGCTCGCCTTGACTATTAATCATCAATAGCCGATAGACGTTTACTGTTGTACATAGTCCTCCCCAAAATATCTCCACATCGATCTATCCTGTGCTGTAGTCAGCTTGGTTTCCAGTAGCGCTAGGAATTGTGAGCCGTCGTTTGTAAGGGTTCGTATGGGGGGATTTGAGCAATCTCCCACCACGCTGGCCCATTACAGCTTGGTGAGAATCAGGGCCTCGTTTGTTGTTAAGCAGGGTGCACTAGGAGCAAATGAGGTTAGCTTTGATCCCGAAAATTATTGTGCGAGAATCCTTACACCAAAAATTTAAATTTAGTGAGATTAAAACTTAACCTTTGGTAAACCTTCTACAATGTATAAAAATAAAGTAACGGTACAATATATTACAACATTGTCAGTTGTTAATAATGTAACATAATTATGACCAAATACATGTCAAAATAAAACGCGGTAGAGACGAGTTGAATATGTTATTGTATAAGTAAACTTTCATCATCGAATCAGAAATAAATCTCCACTTTATTATGCCAGTTATGTGAAGAGATAATATGCCCTTTACTGCTTCCTTAATTTATAGGCGTAACTGTCACGGGTGACTGTCGTTAAGATACTAGAAAAAAATATAAAATAGAAGTTTTACTGGTGGTAGGGGTCTCTCTTGCCGGAGACCATCTATGTGGGAACCACCGCAATGTTTACTTCTGGCGCCAAACAATAATGTGCAAACATTACTGTGCTCCAGTTTGTAGAGCGTTGTAGCTAATGCAATTACTGTGGTATCTTATGTCTCAGGCGACGAGCACAATGTGGTGCAGCATATGTCATACTAACTAGCGCTACGTTATTATAGGCCAACCGTTTCACTTACCATCAGATGAAAGTTCCTTTTGTTTAATCGCTTCCTTGAATGAAAAGAAAACACAACAAGAATATGTAAACGAAAAAACTGCAAATATTTAGATTAAACATACTAGCTAGTCACAAAGGCGATTTCAATATCTAGTCGATATCTTACTGATGTAGCTCGCTGGCCTAATGGTTAGAGCGTGCGGCCTTCATTCCGTAGATCGCGGATGCTAATCTCGTCATGTACCAATGACTTGAATATTTGGGAACTTTAGTTAGAACAGCGAAATAAAAACGGTGAAGGAAAACATCATGAGGAAACCTGCACATGAATTAGAATTTATTCTAAGATGTGTGTGTGAAGTCACCAATCCGCATTACACCCGCGTGGCGACCATGGCCTCATCGCCCTCATATTGAGGGTAGGCCTGTGCCCCAATAGTGGGGACATTAATTGGCTGTTATAATGATGATGATGAAGAGTCCATTTCGCATAGTATTTTACTCGTTAAAGCGATAAAACCTTAAAAACTAAAACATTACTTTTTTAATAATTACCAAAAATTTGAGGATTCCATCCGTACAGTTCACATCATAATTAAACAATTAAAGCTACTCTCATTAATCGATTTTACTAAAAGTTGAAAGAAATATCACTAATCATCAGATCTATTCATCAGGTCATCGGGTAATTTCATTTCGTTTTAGTCCTCATGTTTGTACTTTTAGAAAAATATACTACCGAAATAAACTATTCATATACTCGCAACGAAAATTTTCGCCTTAAAGTGATTAAACTTAATATGTAATGAAGTAAGGATTTAGTTATTGGAAATACTTTTAGATGGTGTTTAGAAACGAATAAACATAATAAAACCGAGTAAAATTCGTATTTGGAAATTATCTTGGTCCATGCCTGTGATCATTCACGTTCATTTGGCTAGACATTTGTTCAATTGCTTTTTAAATACATTTACTACTAAAGCCATATTGTAAGTCGAATGTAGTAGTAGCCAAATTATAATGAATATTTTATGTAATTGTAGGTGTTAGAATTTTCCTTTTAAATATCTTAACCGTGGAATTGATTTGTTAAAACATCTGAACAATCTAGAATATTTTCCCCGAATTATTAGAATTGATAAACCGTTTCGCAAATTACTTGGGATTTGTTTGACAAACAGAATAGCGAGATAAACCATTCCTTGAAATTGTATGATTACTTATCAACTTTGGAAAGCGCCAGATGGATAAAATGATTTCTCTGGGAGAAAAGACATTTTTACACGGTTTAATTTATACGACGGATTTTAGTATCTTATTTCATCGTCTACGAAATTATTGAATCGAATTGTAAACTAATTTTAGCCTTTTGAATACACAATAAAAAAGGTTAAATCTTTCATTCGTAAAATTTTATAAAACGGAAAGTTGTTTTTGGACAATTTGTAATGCAGATAAATAATGAATCCTCATCAAATTTTTGTAGAAAAATTCAAATTTCTTAACACACACGAAATATAAGCCTCAACTTTGTGTTACCAACTTAAACTTTAGTAATCTTGTCAGTGGTGCTAGGCTCGCTTACATGACGCAAGTTTCGATTGCAGCCGTCTCTTTAGGTCCGCCAAATTAGATTGTTAGAAACAAGCTTCTCTTGGATGACGTAATTTATTGCAAATCTTATTTGGGATATCTTAAAATTACAATACTATGAAACATACAATTTAAAACCAACAAAACAACATCAAACTTAAGTTGCTTCAGTCTATATTTTTGTAGACTCTTAGTGAACGTTTGTAATAAATTAAAATATGAGAGATCAGAGATGTGAGGACATACTGATTATCATATTGTTGGGTGGGTTAAAACACAAACAATTCTAAATAAGCATCATAAAAGAAAATTTTGACTTTGCAAACAAAATATTGTCTTTAATTAGTATCTACTACAGCTATGGAATCAGGTCAGAAACGTTATTGAATAACGTTATTTTGAGGCAAAGGTGAAAAACAGACAAAGTATATACGATATTTTGGATATCATTGTACCCATATTCACTAACAATATAGATGTTTGTACTCAGGGGAGGCTTATTTAATCATAGTATGTCAAGGATCGGGATATCAAGATAAGTAAATTGTGTCCCTGAATAGATTTAAACTAAGGATTCATAAATCAGCGGTAAATCACGATACCCCGGCACGCCGCACATCGTCACCAAATAACGATATATCAGATATACAAAAACATTGTATACTGTTCTTTTTTCTCCTTGCAAAAGTATGTCTGAATGGTGCTGTACGAACTTACATAAGTAGATTACTATAACGTATTGACATAACTTTGTTTGTGGTGCGAATGAATAAAACACACACTACCGCCTTATTTTATCACCCTTTCCCAGTCAGATTTGTAACAATAATTTAATATATAATAACTATCTGTGAATTCAGCAACATATAAGTTTATTGTTTCACTGAGATTTATATACAAGCAATTTATTGATACATGTTTCAATTGAAATCCATTATTTCATAAAACTTACAATTTTACCTTGTCTATGAAAAGGGTTGATCATTTACACTGTTCCTTGTTTTGTCGTTATTGACATTAACTTTTTAAGTATAATTAAATAATGAAAGATCCAGTCTTCGTAAACAACGATAGTTGGAAAATTTACTTTGTTATATGCCAATGTGTACAAATTTCAAGATTACACTATGAAAGCTCAGGTGAACGAAGACAAAGAGCTGTACACTGAACCCGAACTAAGATAATCTTTAAACCTCTTTGCGTGCAAACAGAATGTAACTAAGGACGTGATCATCTATACATATTGTATAAGTGGTCCTTATCAGATAGTACTGACTTAACGACAGCGGAGTTACTTAGGTATAAATTCATTGGAAATAAATATAACTGTTTGGTTGCTGAAGTAATTTATAACTCGTAATTTTAAACTAATAAAAAAATTGTTTATCATAAGTAGTTTTATTACTTAATGTGAAGACAATAATGAAAATAAGCGAGTGAGCCTTCGTTGAAACACAAAGGTAGAAGGTTTAAGTCTGACAGCATTACTAAGACGTCATAGCATATTAAACTGAGTAGCTTATATGAAAATTACCTGTAGTCTTATGTGTACTTTCATATCTATGCTATTATACTGTTATCATTTCTTGCTTACTTAAATTTTGATCAAACGATCCATCAATTAACGATAAAAGTTGTAATTCAAAGCTCTCATGTATATTCATGATAAACATAACATTTTTCTTAATTAAATTGGTTATATAAAGGTTGTTCCTATAAATTGGTGATACTCAGGTTTTTGTAAAAAAAAACTTTTATTTATTTTCGATCTATATGTAGAGTAAGCTGCAAAAGTTAATTTTCGAAGTTTGTATCCAGATCAATATTAAAATACTTATTTTTAGGAGAAATCAATTTAATGATGGTTCTGTAATTGCGAATGAATATTATACTGGATATTTGTGACAAAATTGAATAGTTAAATAACTCATGGGTGTTTGTATGTATTTAAACTATTTAAAAATAATAAGTAATACACATATTGCAAATGTAGTAAAACTCCTATAGCAGTTATTTCTAATAGTATTGGTTGTTTGAGCACGCCTAGAAATAATTCATATCATTAACGCATTGTTTAAAAACTCGATATAGTAAATTTCAAATACAATTTACTAGTAAATAATTTATTTAAAATAACTTTGTTTTTCACACTTGGTTTACTTTATTTTTTAAATTAATTACTGAAAATCTTTTTTATATTTAAACACTTAAATTATTACTTTATCTAGTGGTTTATTAATTACGTTCGTACATTTCATATTCTTAAAATATCCGTTATTAAGAATGTTCCCCACTTATCCTATGTAGTCAGAACATTCCTTATGATCAGGATATTTTTTATAAAAAACATTTAATTTAAAAAAAATCTATTTAATTGTTTAAAATACTCAAGATATTATTACAGAGGACAACTATGTTAAAGCTAAAGTACTCAAGTTTTGAAAGAAATAGAAATTCTGGATTTAACTATATATATAAAAGGTTGTTAATTATGGAGCTAAAAAGATAAATAAACGAGAGTAAAAAAACTAATTCCTACCTATGAGTTTATGCTTATTGAGAAATCAATCGGTTAACAAGCTGTATCATAAGCAAAATCCCAGTATTTTGAAAATACATTTACCGTGTTTTAATTTAACCGCAATCTAGTATGTTTTTCATTAAACATCAAATAATTAAGATACAGATATTAAATCAACGTTAAAAATCATATCAATAAATAAAATATTAAAATAACAAGGATCAAAACATATATAAAAGTCATATGTTTCATGTGTAAAAGGTTATACATATCTTTTATAGTATTTTAATATGACTTGAAATAGTTAATTTTATGTGTCCCAAAATAGACAATTGTAGACAGTTACAGGTCTCTTCTTCTTTTTAAAATATCGTATAAAAAACTTCATGAACCTGAAACCGTTATTTACTGATACAACAAGAACTTACTAGAAGTTATTCTGATCATATTTTACAACAATATGGTTATGGTTATTGTAACAATATTATTACAAAGTCTTAATTGTACAACTCTCAAGTAATAACGTTCTCCCCATGTGGGATATAGGTTAAAATATTTTTCCGCCAGTCTACCGTTGACGAGTTTTAAAAGGAACAACTTTGGATAAAAAGTAGCAGTTTTTCAGTAATCTATAGATACTGTGACAGCCAAACCTTATAGTAAAAGTGGTGAGTACAATAAATCAAAATTTGATAGAGAAAAAGAAAGAGAAATGTTTATCAGTGAAGTATTATAATTTAACATAAAAATTTTAATCGTTTGTAACATGAATATGAACTTATCTTCAATTTCTGTAATGGTTTAAACTCATTCTTCCGATCACCCTTTTCAATATCCTACTTTGGACTCTTTCCGAGTAGCTATCATTACTTCCCATGCAGCTGTTACACTTTATTGCGGAACTTATGTTATGTTCCTAACGTCATCAAGAACTTCTGTGACTATGCACAATTCATAGTATAAAGTAGAGATAGTATCAATTTATTTTAAAATGTTTAGGAGAGGAAGAACAACAATAATAATAGTAAACATCAAGGATATATTTCATAGACCAAAATGTTAAGCGGATAAATAATATTAAAAGTCTTTGATAACTTCTGTAAAGAAACTTTTGTAAATAATCTGGATTTAAGAATATAGGGACATTAACTAAAATAGTATCAGTTGTGACAATTTTAAAGAAAAGAAGATTAAATGTGATTTTCGTTTATTTTCCAGTTTACCGGATCGTATAAAAACCGATAAAGAGACCCTTTTATGTCAAAATCCTCTATTCTGTAACGCGATTTCACATTTATGTGGATAACAATGCCCTTTGTTTCCTTTGACTAATAATTCAGTTGCTATTATATAAATTGTCTTAGAAACAGACCAGAGGATCTTGTGCAGACAAAAGAATGTTTGTACTGCAAAACGTTTTTAATGGACAAACTTCTTGTCTATGCAGAAGAAAGTAATTTCATTTCAGTAAATGAAACTATCCTTAACCATTTAAACCATTTCAAACTTGTCTTAATTGCTCGTCTGCTGAAATATTAAAAAATAATTTTAAGAAAACTACGTTCAACTGTAACTTTATCCCGAAAAAATTTCGAATGAATAGTGTAACTATTTCTGAGCTAAATCTTTTAATCCTATGACTTTTTTGGACTAAAGCAGCAATTTATGCTTCAAATATTATTCATCTATGGCTTACGTATTTCATGTTCACGTTACTATATCAGAGGCATGCAACGGACGACAGCTTCATATAATATCTGTCATCAATATGCAGCATCCTAGCTATGTCAAAGATATTCATAAAAAACTAATGAAATATTTATTACAATATTTTATATAAACAACCATCAACCAGCGTACTGTATAATGATAAAGACCCTACTGGTTTATACCCTCAAACATTGTTAGTTACTGATTACACGTTCACCAGAATAGATTATGGTGCGCTGCGCTGATGGTATTACAGTTCTGACAAAATATTCCATAGCTGAAACACTACTATTCCTCTATATTTAGGAATTAATATATTTCAGATAAAATTAACTGTCCTGGTGGCGCAGCAATCATTCGCTTGCCTTATAACATAAAGGTCTATTCATAACGTTTGAGTTTGGATGGTGGTAAGGTTTAGGGTTAGCTAACTACCTCGTTCACGTTATAAATCTACCACCATGATATCATTGCTATATTCCGACTTTTTGTATATAAGAACTTGAATATTTTAGACAATAACGCTTCATCGTCTTCGGCATCATTCTTCCCAACTACAAATGTGGCATTGAGGCCCAGTGTTAGTTCATAGCCGAACAACAATAATCATGACTGAGCTTAAGCTTCAAGTGAAAGATGAAATCGTGAGGAAAGCGATATGTTCCAATAACAACAGCTTTCATTGATTTGTGATATCCATCAATCCAAACATAGCCAGCGAAGTGATTAAATAGTTACAGTAAAAAAACCAATAAAAGGACTTTATTTTATGATAATAAAAAACGATGTCAAAATTATTAAGAACATTATAAATAAAAATAATAAAGTTATGGTTAACAACAAAATACGAAAACGTATATAAAGCGTACGAATATTTCATATGTGGGTTAAATTGTCATTAATATTAAACGGCACGTGAGTACGGAAACGGAAATCGTTTTCAGCAAAAATATTCAAACATTGGCATATTAACGATCCGAGTTATTAAGTAATCATAAATCACTTCATCAAGTTGACAATTCACAAATAGCTATTAACGTGCAGGCGGATTCAATCAATTTGCTCCGTCCCCTATCCCTATGTAGTCTGTAAGTGACTTTTTACGACAATGTGACCCCGCTGTTAGTTTATTATTGACTCAATCGTTTTCCCATATATAATATAATATATATATACAGATCATTGCACATTTCTGATTAAAAACTATGAAATTTAAATGTCATATAATATTGACTAAATATCACAAAGCTTTCTGGATTTTCTGGGGTTTATTTCATTATTTATTATACTACTTTTTCGAACGCTGTAATCACCCATGGTGACAGAATGAGATGACACATTACCTGACGTCTAAGACACGAAGTGCCAAAAGCCTTTTAACTTTTGTTGACAGTTCGATCTACGAAGTTACGCCTTTATATTAGATATATTATCTCGATTTTAAAAGTTTATTTTTTAATAACATATATTAAATGTTATTTTTCATATAGTGGTTAAAAGAGTTATAACGATTAAAAATTATAACATAAGTTTTTATTATTAAACTTAATTTAAACAACGAGATAACCAGGATGTTTATCTGATGGTTACACTTTATCATCAAGTATATAGCGCCACATTGTTAAGAGTAAACCTATCACTATACGTCTATTGTCTACAATATGGCGCCTGTTAAGTTAATGTTAATACTAAACTTGACTACAACAATTTCATTAGCTACGACGTCCTACTAATACGAAATTTTTTGCTTTGCGGACAGTGTTTTTAAAAAAAAACAACTATAATTTAATGACACGTTCTATAATATGTTTATATGTAATATCACGACTATATTTGAAGTAATAATATTATTTTTTTTTTCTAAAGTATTTTATATGCATAACCTTTACGGAAGGTTTCTATATATACTTTAAAAGTAAATTACACTAACGCTCTATGTGTTAAATGAAAAATAATATACGTATAGCTTTTACGTCATTTTAAATATTATTATAAACTGTAATATTTATAGTATTAATAAACCTATTTCTTAATTTATTTCACGAATACAGCAATTATGAGAGTAAATTGAAAAATATTTCCTCATCGTAGATTTAACGGGGAAGTATTAGACGTTACACCGCCGCCGGCGTTGTTGTTAGCCTTATTTCCCTCAGCGAAAGATTTGGATTTAATTTGTGCCTTTAAAGGGGGATTAATTAAAAAATCTCCTTTTTAGTAATTAAGGAACTTATAAATGGAAATATATAATAGTGATAATAAATTGAACTGAGACCTAATTAAGCTCTGTTAAGTTTTAACCGATAGAACTAAGACTATTTTTTGTTTCACGAAATATCACAAAAAAAACTGACACTGTAATAGCTCACTGAATAATGCGTTGATTCACTTTTTTAAGTAAATTATTCAAAGTCGCGGGAAAACGGGTTTAAACTTGCACTACGCGGGACAGGAGCGACGGGACGCGCACTCAGTTCGCGGGCCGGCGTGTCACTGGCCGGCGCCCCGCCCGCCTTCGCGCTCAACGCCACCACAA
>JARDWD010000772.1:0-55333 GCA_029034505.1 Ornithoptera priamus
TTTTTCAAATAGAATTCTATATATGTTAAGATAAGTGCCACAACATTAATCACGGAAAAAACATTAATCAAAGAAGAAAGAAAAAATGGCAAGTTTGTCAAGAGCAAGCCTACCGATAAGCTGCCTAAAGCATAGGGTCATGAAAACGGTTTTAGCTATTTCTAACAAAACTGAACTCTCTCACGAAACAAATAGAATATATTTTCCAAAGTAATTTCTTACGATCATATTTTCGTACATTGGCAAAGTATGCTTAGAAATAAAAAAAAAATATTTTTAATACATAAATCACAATTGCTTGTTAAAAAAGGTGATATATTTTTTATTATTAACATTTTAAGTAAAAAATTATTGTTGACTATTAGGTAATGTTTAAAATTCCTTAATATTGTTTTTAAAGGTTTTCATAAAGCGTTTGAGTATGCTGTATTTAGATATAGTAATTTTCGAAAATAAATTATGCAAAGACGTGTTTAAGAACGATAATAACATTTATCACTACACGTAACGTTAAATATTTAACTAGGAATTTACGTTTGTTAACAATAGCAAGTAGAACAAGTAGTCAAAACAAAGTATCCAAACACGACCATAGTTGTTCGCGGGAGTACAATAAATACGAATCATTTGTTTTCCGAAGTGGAGTGAGCGTCTTACGACTTAATACAAGTCGAGACTTACAAAAGGTTCAGAGGAGTGCACGGCAAATAAATCACTTTGTAATAATTAGCCTGATGAAGAAAAACAATTACTGGGATTTATCTGCAGAATCAAAGCGTTGTAATAACGTGTCTCAAGACGACGAATCGCTTACCAGCAGGTGAGGTCTCGCTCGCCTTGACTATTAATCATCATCAGCCGATAGACGTTTACTGTTGTACATAGTCCTCCCCAAAAGATCTCCACATCGATCTATCCTGTGCTGTAGTCAGCTTGGTTTCCAGTAGCGCTAGGAATTGTGAGCCGTCGTTTGTAAAGGTTCGTATGAGGGGATTTGAGCCTTCTCCCACCACGCTGGCCCATTACAGCTTGGTGAGAGTCAGGGCCTCGTTTGTTGTTAAGCAGGGTGCACTAGGAGCAAATGAGGTTAGCTTTGATCCCGAAAGTTATTGTGCGAGAATCCTTACACCAAAAATTTAAATTTAGTGAGATTAAAACTCAACCTTTGGTAAACCTTCTACAATGTATAAAAATAAAGTAACGGTACAATATATTACATTGTCAGTTGTTATTAATGTAACATAATTATGACCAAATACATGTCAAAATAAAACGCGGTAGAGACGAGTTGAATATCTTATTGTATAAGTAAACTTTCATCATCGAATCAGAAATAAATCTCCACTTTATTATGCCAGTTATGTGAAGAGATAATATGCCCTTTACTGCTTCCTTAATTTATAGGCGTAACTGTCACGGGTAACTGTCGTTAAGATACTAGAAAAAAATATAAAATAGAAGTTTTACTGGTGGTAGGGGTCTCTCTTGCCAGAGACCATCTATGTGGGAACCACCGCAATGTTTACTTCTGCCGCCAAACAATAATGTGCAAACATTACTGTGCTCCAGTTTGTAGAGCGTTGTAGCTAATGCAATTACTGTGGTATCTTATGTCTCAGGCGACGAGCACAATGTGGTGCAGTATATGTCATACTAACTAGCGCTACGTTATTATAGGCCAACCGTTTCACTTACCATCAGATGAAAGTTCCTTTTGTTTAATCGCTTCCTTGAATGAAAAGAAAACACAACAAGAATATGTAAACGAAAAAACTGCAAATATTTAGATTAAACATACTAGCTAGTCACAAAGGCGATTTCAATGTCTAGTCGATATCTTACTGATGTAGCTCGCTGGCCTAATGGTTAGAGCGTGCGGCCTTCATTCCGAAGATCGCGGATGCTAATCTCGTCATGTACCAATGACTTGAATATTTAAGTTATTTATATTTGGGAACTTTGGTTAGAACAGCGAAATACAAACGGTGAAGGAAAACATCGTGAGGAAACCTGCACATGAATTAGAATTTATTCTAAGTGTGTGTGTGAAGTCACCAATCCGCATTAGACCCGCGTGGCGACCATGGCCCCATCGCCCTCATCTTGAGGGTAGGCCTGTGCCCCAATAGTGGGGACATTAATTGGCTGTTATAATGATGATGATGAAGAGTCCATTTCGCATAGTATTTTACTCATTAAAGCGATAAAACCTTAAAAACTAAAACATTACTTTTTTAATAATTCCCAAAAATTTGAGGATTCCATCCGTACAGTTCACATCATAATTAAACAATTAAAGCTACTCTCATTAATCGATTTTACTAAAAGTTGAAAGAAATATCACTAATCATCAGATCTATTCATCAGGTCATCAGGTAATTTCATTTCGTTTTAGACCTCATGTTTGTACTTTTAGAAAAATATACTACCGAAATAAACTATTCATATACTCGCAACGAAAATTTTCGCCTTCAAGTGGTTAAACTTAATATGTAATGAGGTAAGGATTTAGTTATTGGAAATACTTTTAGATGGTGTTTAGAAACGAATAAACATAATAAAACCGAGTAAAATTCGTATTTGGAAATCATTTTGGTCCATGCCTGTGATCATTCACGTTCATTTGGCTAGACATTTGTTCAATTGCTTTTTAAATACATTTACTACTAAAGCCATATTGTAAGTCAAATGTAGTAGTAGCCAAATTATAATGAATATTTTATGTAATTGTAGGTGTTAAAATTTTCCTTTTAAATATCTTAACCGTGGAATTGATTAGTTAAAACATCTGAACAATCTAGAATATTTTCCCCGAATTATTAGAATTGATAAACCGTTTCGCAAATTACTTGGGATTTGTTTGACAAACAGAATAGCGAGATAAACCATTCCTTGAAATTATATGATTACTTATCAACTTTGGAAAGCGCCAGATGGATAAAATGATTTCTCTGGGAGAAAAGACATTTTTACAAGGTTTAATTTATACGACGGATTTTAGTATTTTATTTCATCGTCTACGAAATTATTGAATCGAATTGTAAACTAATTTTAGCCTTTTGAATACACAATAAAAAAGGTTAAATCTTTCATTCGTAAAATTTTATAAAACGGAAAGTTGTTTTTGGATAATTTGTAATGCAGATAAATAATGAATCCTCATCAAATTTTTGTAGAAAAATTCAAATTTCTTAACACACACGAAATATAAGCCTCAACTTTGTGTTACCAACTTAAACTTTAGTAATCTTGTCAGTGGTGCTAGGCTCGCTTACATGACGCAAGTTTCGATTGCAGCCGTCTCTTTAGGTCCGCCAAATTAGATTGTTAGAAACAAGCTTCTCTTGGATGACGTAATTTATTGCAAATCTTATTTGGGATATCTTAAAATTACAATACTATGAAACATACAATTTAAAACCAACAAAACAACATCAAACTTAAGTTGCTTCAGTCTATATTTTTGTAGACTCTTAGTGAACGTTTGTAATAAATTAAAATATGAGAGATCAGAGATGTGAGGACATACTGATTATCATATTGTTGGGTGGGTTAAATCACAAACAATTCTATATAAGCATCATAAAAGAAAATTTTGAGTTTGCAAACAAAATATTGTCTTTAATTAGTATCTACTACAGCTATGGAATCAGGTCAGAAACGTTATTGAATTTGAGAACTATTTTGAGGCAAAGGTGAAAAACAGACGAAGTATATACGATATTTTGGATATCATTGTACCCATATTCACTATCAATATAGATGTTTGTACTCAGGGGAGGCTTATTTAATCATAGTATGTCAAGGATCGGGATATCAAGATAAGTAAATTGTGTCCCTGAATAGATTTAAACTAAGGATTCATAAATCAGCGGTAAATTACGATACCCCGGCACGCCGCACATCGTCACCAAATAACGATATATCAGATATACAAAAACATTGTATACTGTTCTTTTTTCTCCTTGCAAAAGTATGTCTGAATGGTGCTGTACGAACTTACATAAGTAGATTACTATAACGTATTGACATAACTTTGTTTGTGGTGCGAATGAATAAAACACACACTACCGCCTTATTTTATCACCCTTTCCCAGTCAGATTTGTAACAATAATTTAATATATAATAACTATCTGTGAATTCAGCAACATATAAGTTTATTGTTTCACTGAGATTTATATACAAGCAATTTATTGATACATGTTTCAATTGAAATCCATTATTTCATAAAACTTACAATTTTACCTTGTCTATGAAAAGGGTTGATCATTTACACTGTTCCTTGTTTTGTCGTTATTGACATTAACTTTTTAAGTATAATTAAATAATGAAAGATCCAGTCTTCGTAAACAACGATAGTTGGAAAATTTACTTTGTTATATGCCAATGTGTACCAATTTCAAGATTACACTATGAAAGCTCAGGTGAACGAAGACAAAGAGCTGTACACTGAACCCGAACTAAGATAATCTTTAAACCTCTTTGCGTGCAAACAGACAATGTAACTAAGGACGTGATCCTCTATACATATTGTATAAGTGGTCCTTATCAGATAGTACTGACTTAACGACAGTAGAGTTACTTAGGTATAATTTCATTGGAAATAAATATAAATGTTTGGTTGCTGAAGTAATTTATAACTCGTAATTTTAAATGAATAAAAATTTTTTTTATCATAAGTAGTTTTATCACTTTATGTGAAGACAATAATGAAAATAAGCGAGTGAGCCTTCGTTGAAACACAAAGGTAGAAGGTTTAAGTCTGACAGCATTACTAAAGACGTCATAGCATATTAAACTGAGTAGCTTATATGAAAATTACCTGTAGTCTTATGTGTATTCTCATATCTATGCTATTATACTGTTATCATTTCTTGCTTACTTAAATTTTGATCAAACGATCCATCAATTAACGATAAAAGTTGTAATTCAAAGCTCTCATGTATATTCATGATAAACATAACATTTTTCTTAGTTAAATTGGTCTTATAAAGGTTGTTCCTATAAATTGGTGATACTCAGGTTTTTGTAAAAAAAAACCTTTATTTATTTTCGTTCTATATGTAGAGTAAGCTGCAAAAGTTAATTTTCGAAGTTTGTATCCAGATCAACATTAAAATACTTATTTTTTCTTAATTTTAACTTATTTTTAGGAGAAATCAATTTAATGATGTATCTGTAATTGCGAATGAATATTATACTGGATATTTGTAACAAAATTGAATAGTTAAATAACTCATGGGTGTTTGTATGTATTTAAAAATAATAAGTAACATACATATTGCAAATGTAGTGAAACTCCTGTAGCAGTTATTTCTAATAGTATTGGTTGTTTGAGCACGCATAGAAATAATTCATATCATTAACGCGTTGTTTAAAACCTCGATATAGTAAATTTCAAATACAATTTACCAGTAAATAATTTATTTAAAATAACTTTGTTTTTCACACTTGGTTTACTTTATTTTTTAAATTAATAACTGAAAATCATTTTTATATTTAAACATTTAAATTTCTACTTTATCTAGCGGTTTATTAATAACGTACGTACATTGCATATTATTAAAATATGCGTTATTAAGAATGTTCCCCACTTATCCTATGTAGTCAGAACATTCCTTATGATCAGGATTTTTTTATAAAGAACATTTAATTAAAAAAAATCTATTTAATTGTTTAGAATAATCAAGATATTATTACAGAGGACAACTATGTTAAAGCGAAAGTACTCAAGTTTTGAAAGAAATAGAAATTCTGGATTTAACTCTATATATAAAAGGTTGTTAATTATGGAGCTAAAAAGATAAAAGCAAAAAAACATAAATAAACGAGAGTAAAAAAATTTATTCCTACCTATGAGTTTATGCTTATTGAGAAATCAATCGGTTAACAAGCTGTATCATAAGCAAAATCCCAGTATTTTAAAAATACATTTACCATGTTTTAATTTAACCGCAATCTAGTATGTTTTTCATTAAACATCAAATAATTAAGATACAGATATTAAATCAACGTTAAAAATCATATCAATAAATAAAATATTAAAATAACAAGGATCAAAACATATATAAAAGTCATATGTTTCATGTGTAAAAGGTTATACATATCTTTTATAGTATTTTAATATGACTTGAAATAGTTAATTTTATGTGTCCCAAAATAGACAATTGTAGACAGTTACAGGTCTCTTCTTCTTTTTAAAATATCGTATAAAAAACTTCATGAACCTGAAACCGTTATTTACTGATACAACAAGAACTTACTAGAAGTTATTCTGATCATATTTTACAACAATATGGTTATGGTTATTGTAACAATATTATTACAAAGTCTTAATTGTACAACTCTCAAGTAATAACGTTCTCCCCATGTGGGATATAGGTTAAAATATTTTTCCGCCAGTCTACCGTTGACGAGTTTTAAAAGGAACAACTTTGGATAAAAAGTAGCAGTTTTTCAGTAATCTATAGATACTGTGACAGCCAAACCTTATAGTAAAAGTGGTGAGTACAATAAATCAAAATTTGATAGAGAAAAAGAAAGAGAAATGTTTATCAGTGAAGTATTATAATTTAACATAAAAATTTTAATCGTTTGTAACATGAATATGAACTTATCTTCAATTTCTGTAATGGTTTAAACTCATTCTTCCGATCACCCTTTTCAATATCCTACTTTGGACTCTTTCCGAGTAGCTATCATTACTTCCCATGCAGCTGTTACACTTTATTGCGGAACTTATGTTATGTTCCTAACGTCATCAAGAACTTCTGTGACTATGCACAATTCATAGTATAAAGTAGAGATAGTATCAATTTATTTTAAAATGTTTAGGAGAGGAAGAACAACAATAATAATAGTAAACATCAAGGATATATTTCATAGACCAAAATGTTAAGCGGATAAATAATATTAAAAGTCTTTGATAACTTCTGTAAAGAAACTTTTGTAAATAATCTGGATTTAAGAATATAGGGACATTAACTAAAATAGTATCAGTTGTGACAATTTTAAAGAAAAGAAGATTAAATGTGATTTTCGTTTATTTTCCAGTTTACCGGATCGTATAAAAACCGATAAAGAGACCCTTTTATGTCAAAATCCTCTATTCTGTAACGCGATTTCACATTTATGTGGATAACAATGCCCTTTGTTTCCTTTGACTAATAATTCAGTTGCTATTATATAAATTGTCTTAGAAACAGACCAGAGGATCTTGTGCAGACAAAAGAATGTTTGTACTGCAAAACGTTTTTAATGGACAAACTTCTTGTCTATGCAGAAGAAAGTAATTTCATTTCAGTAAATGAAACTATCCTTAACCATTTAAACCATTTCAAACTTGTCTTAATTGCTCGTCTGCTGAAATATTAAAAAATAATTTTAAGAAAACTACGTTCAACTGTAACTTTATCCCGAAAAAATTTCGAATGAATAGTGTAACTATTTCTGAGCTAAATCTTTTAATCCTATGACTTTTTTGGACTAAAGCAGCAATTTATGCTTCAAATATTATTCATCTATGGCTTACGTATTTCATGTTCACGTTACTATATCAGAGGCATGCAACGGACGACAGCTTCATATAATATCTGTCATCAATATGCAGCATCCTAGCTATGTCAAAGATATTCATAAAAAACTAATGAAATATTTATTACAATATTTTATATAAACAACCATCAACCAGCGTACTGTATAATGATAAAGACCCTACTGGTTTATACCCTCAAACATTGTTAGTTACTGATTACACGTTCACCAGAATAGATTATGGTGCGCTGCGCTGATGGTATTACAGTTCTGACAAAATATTCCATAGCTGAAACACTACTATTCCTCTATATTTAGGAATTAATATATTTCAGATAAAATTAACTGTCCTGGTGGCGCAGCAATCATTCGCTTGCCTTATAACATAAAGGTCTATTCATAACGTTTGAGTTTGGATGGTGGTAAGGTTTAGGGTTAGCTAACTACCTCGTTCACGTTATAAATCTACCACCATGATATCATTGCTATATTCCGACTTTTTGTATATAAGAACTTGAATATTTTAGACAATAACGCTTCATCGTCTTCGGCATCATTCTTCCCAACTACAAATGTGGCATTGAGGCCCAGTGTTAGTTCATAGCCGAACAACAATAATCATGACTGAGCTTAAGCTTCAAGTGAAAGATGAAATCGTGAGGAAAGCGATATGTTCCAATAACAACAGCTTTCATTGATTTGTGATATCCATCAATCCAAACATAGCCAGCGAAGTGATTAAATAGTTACAGTAAAAAAACCAATAAAAGGACTTTATTTTATGATAATAAAAAACGATGTCAAAATTATTAAGAACATTATAAATAAAAATAATAAAGTTATGGTTAACAACAAAATACGAAAACGTATATAAAGCGTACGAATATTTCATATGTGGGTTAAATTGTCATTAATATTAAACGGCACGTGAGTACGGAAACGGAAATCGTTTTCAGCAAAAATATTCAAACATTGGCATATTAACGATCCGAGTTATTAAGTAATCATAAATCACTTCATCAAGTTGACAATTGACAAATAGCTATTAACGTGCAGGCGGATTCAATCAACTTGCTCCGTCCCCTATCCCTATGTAGTCTGTAAGTGACTTATTACGACAATGTGACCCCGCTGTTAGTTTATTATTGACTCAATCGTTTTCCCATATATAATATATATATATATACAGATCATTACACATTTCTGATTAAAAACTATGAAATTTAAATGTCATATAATATTGACTAAATATCACAAAGCTTTCTGGATTTTCTGGGGTTTATTTCATTATTTATTATACTACTGTTTCGAATGCTGTAATCACCCATGGTGACAGAATGAGATGACACATTTCCTGACGTCTAAGACACGAAGTGCCAAAAGCCTTTTAACTATTGTTGACAGTTCGATTTACGAAGTTACGCCTTTATATTAGATATATTATCTGGATTTTAAAAGTTTCTTTTTTAATAACATATATTAAATGTTATTTTTCATATAGTGGTTAAAAGAGTTATAACGATTAAAAATTATAACATAAGTTTTTATTATTAAACTTAATTTAAACAACGAGATAACCAGGATGTTTATCTGATGGTTACACTTTATCATCAAGTATATAGCGCCACATTGTTAAGAGTAAACCTATCAATATACGTCTATTGTCTACAATATGGCGCCTATTAAGTTAATGTTAATGCTAAACTTGACTACAACAATTTCATTAGCTACGACGTCCTACTAATACGAAATTTTTTGCTTTGCGGACAGTGTTTTTAAAAAAAAACAACTATAATTTAATGACACGTTTTATAATATGTTTATATGTAATATCACGACTATATTTGAAGTAATAATATAAAATTTTTTTCTAAAGTATTTTATATGCATAACCATTTCGGAAGGTTTCTATATATACTTTAAAAGTAAATTACACTAACGCTCTATGTGTTAAATGAAAAATAATATACGTATATCTTTTATGTCATTTTAAATATTATAAACTGTAATATTTATAGTATTAATAAACCTATTTCTTAATTTATTTCACGAATACAGCAATTATGAGAGTAAATTGAAAAATATTTCCTCATCGTAGATTTAACGGGGAAGTATTAGACGTTACACCGCCGCCGGCGTTGTTGTTAGCCTTATTTGCCTCAGCGAAAAGATTTGGATTTAATTTGTGCCTTTAAAGGGGGATTAATTAAAAAATCTCCTTTTTAGTAATTAAGGAACTTATAAATGGAAATACATAATAGTGATAATAAATAGAACTGAGACCTAATTAAGCTCTGTTAAGTTTTAACCGATAGAACTAATATTATTTTTTGTTTCACGAAATATCACAAAAAAAAACTGACACTGTAATAGCTCACTGAATAATGCGTTGAATCACTTTTTTAAGTAAATGTTTCAAAGTCGCGGGAAAACGGGTTTAAACTTGCACTACGCGGGACAGGAGCGACGGGACGCGCACTCAGTTCGCGGGCCGGCGTGTCACTGGCCGGCGCCCCGCCCGCCTTCGCGCTCAACGCCACCACAATATACCTCACTAACCTACAGACATTTATTCCATTTTATATATTTCCTTTATAAAATAGTTTATAGCCGAGACAGGACATATATCCGCTACGAGCTCATTCCTATCTTGGACATGCTATCTTTGCTCCAAACCCTATAAACTTTTTGTCCACACGCCAGGTGAATTCCACAAGAAAATTTGGACGGAAGTAACACAAATTTATTATTATAGCGCAACATTTCATTATATGACTTCCAATAAACAAGATCCATTGTTTAAATATATATCTCTTTTTTATTCAATGAAACGACGAACTGAATAGGATGATATATGTGCACTGCACTATCATTATACTCGTCGCCTTGAGACATACGAGTAAGATGTTAAATTTCGATACCTCATTAACTTGATTAGCTACGACGACTTACAAACCGGAACACAGTAATGTTTGCACAGTACTGTTTGGCGGCAGAAATAGAAGTTGCGGCAGTATCTACCTACACAGTTTTTAGTAACAAAAACTTACCTCCATCCACTATTATAATTTTAAAGTGTTCATCAAAAATCGGTAATCACGAGCATGTTAAAGATACTAGGGTTTCTTAACTTTTAATACAAAAGTGGGCTCGTGAAAAGAACAAAACCACTAACTAGGTTACAGTGCTACATGCATAAATTTAAGAGGTTAAGGCAAGAACAAAGCGTCTCGAAAGTTTGTCTAGGTAATATAATATGTTTTATTTAAGATAAAGTTAAAGAGCGAAAGCGTGATTTTTAACAAGTTTTAATTAAGAGTTACGTCGAGTTCACTGAGTAGATTTTCGCCAACTATAATTAGAAAGTGACCCATATATTATGCACATTTTAATATACACGTACATTTAATTTCGAAGGGTTCACATGACATGATCACCTCTAATTAATAGAATAAAACTGATATCTGAGCCAACAAACATTAGTAAATTTTCGAAATATTTTTTTTTAATTCCTGGTTGTTCGGACATGGTGTCACATAGATTAAATTTCGACTATGCGAAATGTATTTGATTAATCAGTTAATTACTACAGTATCGACTTTAAGCCTGTTCAATGAATACTATCATTCATGGATCCAGCAACCTGAGTATTACTTTCAACGTAAAAGCCCACAGTCCAGTGTAAATAGCGGTCCATTAGACCCAACGATCGGTTGTCAGAGTTGGACGTTTTCTCTGCAAACGTTTCTTGCAGTACTTTCAATGGTAGAGCGATACGCACTGATATACAATCATCCCGATTTATATACACTTAAAATATTATATCAAATTATGTAATAATTCAAACGTTTAATAGTTAAAACATATTATTCTTATACAGCCAAAACGCAAGCAACGTATTAAAAGTTAATTCTTAAAATGTTTCATCATACTGTACAACATGATCGCTCAATATAATAAATTTTTATATATGACTGTGAAAGTGTAGTTTAAAACCATTCTATAAGGATTAATAAAGATTTTAAGTCAATATTTATTCAGAGCGAATATTACAGTATAATTATTTATATCCAATGTTTACACAATTAAATAAACTATTTCGTGTAAATTTAAGTAACCGCATGAGACAATGCAATCTAGCTATTAACTATCTACATTATGATGCTTTATTGATGATTGGATCACCATAAAAACGAGAACAAACTATGTAGCAGTAGGATATTGTTCTACATGAGAATTACGGTACAATACTAATACTACCATTGGCAAATAAATTATTATGTTCTTTTCTTTACTGCACTATTTTTCACGATTATTATTAGCACTAACATTTCAGTGCGTAATTGGTCACCTTTGATAATAAACCTCTTCAATGTTGGAGGTAATTGTGGTACTCGCCATACGCTGTGGAGAACATAGTAAAGCAGTAAAAGTGTCAGAAAAATTAAGTACCCTTTTCATGAAGCTTTTACCTTTTAGTCGCCTTTTACAAAACGCTGGTAATAGAGCGGGCGCTGCCGATAAGTGTAATAGAACTGATATAATATATTCCGGATATAACAATAACTAGAAAAATATGAAAATTTTTTAATTTGAGATTATATCTAAATCTATTATTCGATACTGCGAAAACCGAAGCTTAATGTTAAAATGTTTCTGCAAATCGAAATTTCTTTTAAAATATCTCGATTATTATTGCAGAGATCAGGCAGCAACAGAGCTCAGTTTTCCTATAAGTTTAAATGTGAGTCTAAAAAAATCTGCCAGTTACGCCTGAAATTTATTTTTACAGCATAACGTTTTGCATTTTTATTTGGTTCGAATAAATCCCACATTTTGACCTAAGCAAACTTTTATTCCTTTCCAGTACATTTCATTTACGCTTTACTTGTACCATGCCCAGTTTTTTTTGCTTTGACTAGACACTATTGTTACAGTATTTAAATTGAGATATAAATACACTTACATTGAAATTTTCAGACTTCACATACCTGAAACAAAATCACGGAATAATGATTATTAAAATAAAACATAATATGTTATATATCACATATACCTGATGTGAGTAACAAAATGATCCTTGTTAGTGAGATATATAACAGGGATTGGAGGTTTACGCTTCTATAGCTCTATACAAAATTGGACTTCAAAAATTTATTGCTCTACTGGATATGTTTCGGTAGAAAGCAGTTGATGACAATATGCGATCGGATATACAGTATAATAGTTATTTAAGTCATGTCAAAGTTATATGAACAAAAAAAATTGTGAAACATTTTCACTCGTTACACATTTATACAGTATTTTTTTTTATTAAGAGAAAAACTAAATACATTTTAATTTCTTTATTTATAAGGTTATCCCCTTGCAAATGTTATGTTTATCACTTACAAATTCGTCATAATATTTTTATAATCAAATCAAATAGTCTTATATCATCGCTTGATTTAGTAAAATACTCTTTTTTAGGAACACCTATATTTCAATAGTAGATCAACAGGTTGACATGATGATGACGTATAATAAACATATATGAACTATAATCAAAAATATTGTGAAAATCCTACCGTAAAAGTAATTTGTGAAAAGCAATGCATATCAAATAATATTATAAAGTATTTTTCATCAAAATATTGGATTCAATATAAGTTATGCTCTAACCATACGCTTCGTTAATACTGAGCTAACCCGTATTGCAAAAGCTCAGAAATCCTAAACAGCTCCTATTGGCTTTATTCCAAAACTGGAAAAACCTTTTGTTTTAGTATAGACAACCCTTGCAATTTTAGGATATTAAAGTACAATTTTATATTTAAACTATGAAATATTTTTCAATAACCAAAACCAAAAATAACGCACATTATCTTGTCTATTAGTTTCGCATAGTTATTAAATATCTGATAATAAAAAAAAATTACCACAACCTTTTCTTTGCTCATCGAGCTAACACAGTATATATATCGGAATAGCTTTAAAAAGTAAATATATCAATATCTTCCTAAAAATATTTACAATAAATTAGGCAGCATCAGAGCATCTACATACATCAAGGACATAGTTATAAGATAAGGATGTAACTTTTAATAGAACTGTCTATCAGAATATACCACAGAGTAATCAAATAAACTATGACTGCGGACTTTCATAAATATTAGAAGCTAGGTCATAATAATATTTAATGTGTAATAACGTCATGTATTGTTTCATGGAATAGACAAAGAAATATCACTATTTAATATATTATATATTAACGAAATAACATATATATAAATAATATATACTTTTAACCAAGTACATTTCAATTTTCGTCATACAATGTTGGAGACATTCAAATCATTATTTATTGTTTGGTTAACGAGCGACGAAGAAAAGCAGGTCGGATCCGTGGCTTGCTGGCCGCGCGCCCAGAGCCCAAACTGACGCCTCGAAACAGCTATATTTCAACTCATTAGATGTTCTCGAGTTGGAAATTATAAAAGCAAAATTTGAAAAGACCTAAGAATGAAGACATAGATGAAAATCAAAATAAATTTCGTCTAAAGAAAACAAAAAAGACCAAAGTAAGAACTAACTTTAGTTTTTACAAGTAATCTTTGTATTTAAATAGCTAAACATCCAAATGGATTAAAAATATATCTAAGCGAAAAAAACATAGGAATGCAAATTCAAGAGAAATTATATCATAACATATAGACAAAAATATATTTTTTAATGTGCCCATTTAATTAAGATTAACACTTTTGTTTAAAACAATTAAATATAATGTATAGTAGCCTAAGCGAGTAAAGATTACATATTAGTAATTGAATCATCATCATTGGTAAATAGTTGCTCACTGCTAGACCTCGCCCAATCTCCACACCAAAGGGTCATAAGCTGCCCGCATCACACGACGTCCTGTGACCTTCGTCAACGTATGATTGGTAACGAACAATTAACGTTATTAAAAATAACAAAGGCAAAAGAACAGTTTTCATAATAAATCACTTCCTTAATATCTTTATGAAGTATCATCAAACTATAGTTGAGACACGACTCCAATTGAGACTATTCAGCGCAGGGTCAATACTTAAATTGTAAGTTAAAAGCATCGAGGCTACAGTGTCTCGCTTCATAATACTATAAACCTATGCAAGGCTTTGAATTGCGCGATATTAACCTTGTTAACTACGCTACCGACGGACGTTTCCCTTCGCCAGACGGTGTCAAGCTGTCACCTAACGAAATAACTACCCTACATCGGCTCCTCTACGTATTCACAAAAACAATAAATCTTTATATTTTAAATTGTCATAAAGAGTTTTCGAAAATTGCTTCTGTTTTGCGCAAAACAATGTCAGCATGTATTAAGATATTATTTTCATTGTTTATGTCAAGGAAACGCCTTTTGTATAAGATAGGTAAATAAATATGTGTTAACGAAAAAACTTATTGATATCATCCTGTATCTCAAAATATTAAGATATAAAATAAACCCAATGCACTCCAATGTCAGTTGAAGAATTGAAGTGTTACTTAGAAAATGTATACTTAGTCACAAAATTTCGTTCCTTCATGTAGGTGCCAAATGTTTTTAGCACTTAAAATAAGTATAGGTTCGACTTGTTCATATGAAAGTTTTTCAATTAGATAATACTTAATTAAAAAAAACGAGGGTAAGTTGAAGCACAGACGCGCACTTGTTGAAATTTACGAGAATCGTAAACTCGTTTTATACGCATCATCGATAGAGTGCTGACTTCGTAATTCGTGCAGGCAGCCAAGAAGATAGGAACGATCAAACTTTTCGGAACAGTGCGGGGCCAATGAGAAAATGTTGGAGAAGTTGTCGCCAGTGTGACGAAGAGGTTGTTATATGCGACTGTCGCGACTCGATCAAATATCGCGATAGCGCGAATAACAATATTGTTACTTATTAAACAGATCTATTAGGTCTTTACATATGAAATTAGCGTTTTGTCGTACTGACCACTTTCATCTGAAATATCTCCTCTTGTCATATATATCCTGTCAGCAACTCTGCAGACCATGAAGGAAGAACTAGCTGCTAAACAACCGAGATTGGTCAATCGCTCTAGGCCAGCGCTGCTACACCACAACACAAGACCACACACTGCACAACAACCACTAAATTAGATGAGCTACAATTGGAATGTATGCGACATCCACCGTACTCCCCGGACCTTGCTCCAACAGATAACCATGTTTTACGGAATTTGGACAACTTCTTACAAGGAAAAAAATTCAATTCCGATGCGGCAGTCCAAACCGCCTTCAAAGAATTTATCAATTCTCGCCCCCATGGTTTTTTCAGTAAAGGAATCCATGAACTACCTATAAGATGGCAAAAGTGCATAGATAGCAACGATGCATACTTTGACTAATTAAAAATATTTTACAAAAAAAAAAAACTTTATTTTCCTCCTGTACAAAATGCCAATTTCATATGTAAGGACCTAATATAATGATAGTTTTTGGACTGATCGCGCAGGTAATCGATTGGGGAGGCTTATGTTAAGCAATGGACATCAAGCAATAGGGTGAAATGATTCTAATGAACGATTTTCATAAGATATTTTGAGAAAAAACAAAACAAGTAAACAAAACATGTCTACTCTGCTTTAAATATACGCATGTGTAGATTTATTTTTCAGGAAGTGCTCAATAAATATCAAGGAAGGGATCTAAAGTAGAGGCGATACCAGCATATGAAACATGTCTCGTACCCACAGCAGTAATAAGCAGCACTCAACTCGATCATAAATAAAAGGGAAAACCAACGTTACAGGCGTTCGAAGGACGTCAACGGCAGCTGACGCGCCTGCGAACTGTGAAGAGATCCGCCGCCATCCGATAAAAATATTGATCCGCTTCATGTTGTCATCTGTTGGGTCAATGTTGTTATACGATCGCTTACAAATAATTAGGTATTCTTTTAAATAGACATATCTTTATACTTTATCTTACTTTCCCCAAAACTGCTCAAAAACCGGTCTATCTCATACGTGCTTAATAGTAAAACTAAAAACTAACAGGTACTTAATACCAAATTAATTAATGAAATTGGGCATACTGGGATTTATATTAAATCTAGATAATAACCGAATCTCGAAGAAGCAACTCCTTAAAACTTGAGTTTGTAGTAGATATATCTATTGATGAATATCATCTAAAAAAATACTATTTTTACCGTCAAGTAACATTGCTGTGTTCAGATTTCATGGCCACAGTAACTAGAAAAAGATCATGTCTTCTCGTTTCGTACCTTATATAAATAAAGATTCTCTTGTTTAAGAAAATAACGTTAGAGCGACGTTGCAAACCTATTTTTCTTATAATGTTCAAGATGTGGAAGTAATTTTTATTTTAACTTGCTTCTTCCCTTTTACCATTTTTGGTTATTTCTGCTATTTATAAGGAATATATATTTTCGGGGATAGGTACCAAGACGATGACACCGTACGCTATCGCCTCACGTAATAATACAGACTGAATATCATTAATTTTTTTTGTCTTATTATTTCATATGTTATTATTACAACCTTCTATTAAATTTTTTATTGCAAGAGGATTCATTATAACTGTACAAATCGTTCTGATAACTTAAAATGTTACAACCTTCTATGAAGGTACATCAAATACCAAAATGGTACCAAATACAATTGAACACGTTCAATGAATGTATGTCTACATATATTATTATGAGCAACAAACTCTGTTTCTATATTTATTGCAGTTAAACAAACTAAAACCTTATTAATAATTTCCACATGATGGGCATGTATTAACTGCTAAAAAGTTCATGGAGTAAAAGCAATTATTTTGTGAAAATTTATACTTCGTATTCTGTGTGAATATTCCTACTGTGACATGATTCATCGCAAAACGCGACTAAGGGGTAGTCCCTAGAAAGGGCGCTTTCCTTGAGACATTACCTGCGCAGTTTGACCAAAAGGTATAATAAGCGTGCCGAGTACAGCTAATATAGAGAGTACTAGCTATAAGAAGACCAAAGAACATGTTTATATATATGTCGAAGACTTCTATACGTTGTCGTCAGTATTAACGGATCTTGTGGGCGTCAGTAGGGTAAAGTGCGAGCACAGAACAATACACAAATCACTTTCCCCATATAGTTTTAATTAAGTGAGTAGGTTTTTAATAATTTTATTTTTAAGAAACGTAGATTTAACTAGATAGGTAACAACATGAGCAGCGGGTTCAAGGCACCGATCTAACTCTTCAATATGAATCACTATGCGATCCACCTCGATCGACCTCTCTCAAAGGAATGCCCCGCGCCAGCCGTGTGCGCTACACAACAGACAAGATGGCGCCTCGATCCCACTCGAGGCCGTCCTCCGCTCTCATTCATTCATTTATTGTTTACTTTTAAGGAAATGAATAATAATTTGCAAGATACAAAATAACAAAATAAATAAAATAAGATTTTACAAAGTATTTTGGGTGTAAACAATTGACACCTCGCTTTATACAATCATCAATTAACCCAACCCGTCACTTATATTATATGTAGTCATATGTTATTTACATGCGTTAATATACTATTTATACTGAAGAATGACTCAGCACTGACGACATCCCGAGACAGAGAGATTCCATTGATAAAATTTTAGTACAAAAATAAAATAAATAAATTTTTGATTAGTATTATATGTCTATCTACTATTAATTACAAGATGACACAACAGAAGGCTTGTTTTAAAACATAGACTACACAGTCTTACTATTGCAGGCGATTTTCTTCAAGCTGCTTGATAAACTTGTACTTTATTCAATCTCCACTTTAATTTAATCGTTGAATACTTGTCGTTTTATGCTCTCCGTTGTATTCACATCTTTGAAATATTTTTAGTTTTATTAATATTAAGTTCAGATTGTATATCAACATTCTTTTAATCTATTCTTTTAATAATATTTTAATCACGGGTCCAGTCTTATAAAGTTGACGGTTACGTCATAAAAAATTTTTTTACGAGATGATAATAAAGCTGAAGTATTAAAAGTCGATGAAAGTCGCGTTCCTCATAAATATTAAAAGAAAAGAATAGGGATTTCACTTTGTAAACTAGGCAATATGCTACGGATAATAAATATGTATGTTATTTAAATACATTATATGTAAATTAACATTAACTTAATCATATTCATACACGTTTCATGTGAAGAGCTTATATGATTTCTAAAAACTGCATTTTGACTTTTAAATTATTTATTTTTTTATACAAATGTGTAGTTTTATTATCTTCAATTAAGCAACGAGACGAGCGAAACGTTCACCAGATGGTAAGTTACACGCCTGCCCGTAACAACGTGGCGCTAGTCAGGATGATACAGGCGGCAAGCGCAATGTGGCATGAGACAAAAAGTTGAGTCTCGTTACCCCAGTAATAATACTAGCTACAGCGTCCTTCAAACTGAAACACGGTAAATTTCACACACCACTGCTTGGCAGCAGAAATAGACGCTGCGATGGTATCCACTTAGACGGTCTCCGGCAATAGACACCTTCCATCAGTAATATTAATATAAATACGTATTCTATTAACATTTAATCGTTAAGTATGTATTATGTTATAATTAAGATGATTTACATATACATGAAAATAAGTGCCCCAAATACTTTGACCCAAGTCAGTGAAAATAGCGGATTGATATAAAAACATATAAATATTTCCCTATGTTAAATTATCCCTAAATCTCGTTTTGATTTTTAATTATGTTATATTTTCCAGAGCCGAGGAAATTTATCAAATTGAATGCCTTCATTTTTATTTGCCACTTTTTTGCAAGTGTCAGTTTTAACAGAACGCTCCGATATCGGTGACACAATTTTATTAAGAAGACCAAACTTATATGTCGTTCCATTGAAATAAATAATGATTGGAACGCAACAAAAAATATACCTCTCAATAATTTCAATATAATACGATTCTTGGGCGAAAGTATCGCTTATTGTACAATATTTAACAAACGATAAAGTTAAATAAAGATCAATCACGGTGAAGTTTTGTTAGATAATTTTATTATATAAACAGATTCATGTTAGAAATATAACAAGTGAATAAATGGTGTAGTCATTGAACTAAAAATAAATGCTTTGCATTTGCATTAAATTTCGTAAAAAAAAAAGCCTTTGTTTAAAATTCGCGACGAAAGTTGGAAAAAATATTTTACATTTTTTTTTCATCTACAGCGCGTCAGCTGGAAGATCTAAATATTTAAAGCACTTTTAGAATATTAACTACCTTTGCTATATAAATAACGTAGGAGTTTTTTTTATCACGCATCGAAATAAAAAATATTTAAGTTAATAATACATAACACCTAGATAAAAAAATTTATAATGCTTACAAGTTATATATTCTCTTGTTCGTTTACTTGAAGTCCTCACGTAACAAGTATTGGACTGGTTACTACACGAAGAACTAAATTTAATCTAATAGATCACTCACATCAGACTTAGGGCCTTATAATATCATAATTACTTTGATATCTTTATATGGACTACTCGTGCGTAAAAGTCTGTAGTTAATATCATTGCCTCCCCAGATTTAGTAATATTTATAGGCAACATTATTTGATTATTACATACAATGTGTAGATATATGTATGTTGTACATAATATTGATATTATAAAAGAATTTTTATATTTAACTAATTTCTGCTGTACAGAATATAAAATAGTAGCTCTTACCATTAAATTGCACCATAAAACTGAAAATTCAACAAGTTAAATCAAAACCCTTGCGGACTTTCAAATCGTTAGCTATTCATGACCGCTGTGTGCTATTTCCGAGTGTTTACATATTAAAAATTAATGGATCAATACATGCAGGCGCTAACTTTGGGTGGGGGTGTTTAGGGGGTTTAACATCATCGGTAGTCCTGATGGATAGAGGTCGTTCCCAAATAACGCCACATGGCTCAAACTTCCACTATACGCTTCTAATTGTTGCCTGCTACACTGCGCAGATCGTTACGCCATCTAATCAGGTTCCTATGCTACGTTTATCCATCGATAGTAATTTCTACAAGAGAAGTGACCAGCTCATTGTCAATTTAATTTCTAAACATTTTTTTTAATTTTTTTGATGATCTTTTTATATATCAACAAGGTTAGCGCTTGACCACGATCATACCTGATAAGTGATGATGTGGTTTATGGTGGTAAGGCACACTAACCGAATAACAGCCTATTCACGCTTCTTTGGAAGACACCGTGGTAATATTTAAACATGAATACCGACGCAGGCAAGTTGTTCCGCTCTTTTGCTGTTCTTATACAGACCGGAAAGCTAAACGTCTTTGTTTTCGTTTCGAAAACTTAGTCGCTTTACATAAACGTTTCGTATGCTAAGGCTTAGACACGATTAAGGTTGAACGTTAGCACGTTTCATATTTAACAAATTGCAGTTTAAGTTCGGTAAACAGGCCAGAGAACGGACGCTGGGATGCGGTTAGGAGAGATCCGAATTGGCGCTGGTGTGGATGCTGGGCGGGTGGCTCGGAGGTCACGCGCTCTCCGTTTATCGCTGGCACGTCGCGCGGCCTTAATTGATATTGCCCTAACGAAGACACACTCACCGCTACGCTTTCAATACACCACATGCTGCTACGCACACTAGGAATACATAATTTTAATTCGTTCGTAATATTTCAATTAAAATTCAGGAAATGTGTTTATAGTTATTAAAAGAAATCATACTAACATTAGTATTTTATAGATAAAACTCTTTAACATCTGCTCTAAAACCTAATATCCTGTGTTTCAAGGCAACGAGTATGTTGTGGTGCAATGTCACTTCCCAACTAGCGATATTGGCTTGGGCGGGCGTATCACTTACTATCAGATGACGTCTTGCTTGTCTTGCCTATTCATCATCATCATAACCATATAGACGTCCACTGCTCGACATAGGTCTTCCTCAAGGATCTCCATATCGATCGGTCCTGCGATGCCCTAGTTCCGGCGCCTTGCCAGTGTCACATTCAGATTGGCCTTCGGTACCGCCCGGCAACAGATGCCGTCGTTTGTAGGGGTTTATATTGTGGGATTTGGGCCGTTTCTGACCACGTTGGACAATGCAGGTTGGTGGGAGCCAGAGCCTCGTTTGGTGATTAGTATGGTGCACCACGAGCAGTTGAAATTGGCTTGGGTCCCGTGAGTTGTTGTGTGGGGCCCTTTACACCTCTTGTCTTGACTATTACTACTAGGTAATTCACACAATTCACTTATAATCAACCACTAAAGCTACGACCTTTATTTTACCCAAACACATAAAGGCGAGCAAAGTTTGTTAAGTATAATAGTAATAAGATAAACCACTTATTGATTATATACATAATACATTTCTCAAATTTATTTTTTAATAAGAAACAAAAGGTAGAAGAAAAAAAGTTGCTTATCTCTTTAATTATCAAATCACGTTGGTTATAAAATATCTATAAAATAATGTATGTAAGATCAATTTATTAATTAAAAAAGATCAAGATAACCATTGCCTAAGTGGAGATATAATCATTTTGTCGAAGAGACATTCCACTTCCATGGTCAAAGCACCTTTAATTAAAAAGCTTCTCAATAGAGGCTTGTCTAAATTCCAAGCAAAGGCGATTTTATCTGATTTTTTTTCTGAAGCAAGATTTAATGAAATACGTTTTAGGAAAACCGTTTTCTGTTTTTCTATAGGTTTTTTAGCTTTACTAATCGAAATCTGTCGAACGAACGGATTTGTACTACAACATAGCTCCGCTATATATTTTTATTTATTTCAGAGCCGAATAAACATTTATGTAAATGTATTACTTTATTTATATTTTCATTCTACATCACAATACAAATAGTAATTACGGTAGTCGATGTTGTAAATTGTTTATTCGTACAATAAACATTAATGATAAATTTAAAACAAATACCCGAATAAGGTTTAAATACTTCCCTACTATTTGTAGTTGTCTCTCGATTTTCTGTATTAATAGTTGCATCGGTTATATATTCGTAATACGGGCAGCGCTGTCAATAATTATTTCCTATGTTTATAACCGCTAATAACTTAAAAAAACACAAAACAGTGGATATGAAATATTTACATTAAAGCCACGTTAGAAATATCAAAACGAAGACATCCTTACATATTTAATCAGAACTCAGTTGTTAACGACATAGTTCTCATTATCTTTGTACGAGTAAATTACAATAAAAGGAGTAAAATAGAAATTACAAGAGAGAAATAAAAATGTAAAGCGTATCTCAAGAGTGAAGACCGGGAAACCAATCAAGTGACTGGTACAATCGGTCTCGGGTGATTAGTGGCCCTATACCGCGTCTTTCGCCATCCGTATTTTGAATGTTGGAACAGTTCCATTTTGTACATTGGTACTGTACATTAAGGCTAATCGATTACAACAGGAAGCTTTCTATGTAATATTAATGGAATCATTGTTTACGACATTTCGCTAAACTGAAACATTATCATCATCAACCGATAGATGATAACAATCCTCACATCGATCGATTCCGTATTAATCGCGTCTAGTTTCTTGCAAACTCTACCAGGTTAGCGGAACACATTATAGGCAACCTATTTGTATACTATTGGTATACGGACACGCCAGGTCATAATTTCCCTGCTCACCTACTCCACCTGAAAGTCAGGAACCAAAGAAACCTAAAAAAAGTAAATGAAAAAAATTTTCGCCGATGACTATTAACGGGATTCAAGATTATCACGAATTTTACGGCTTTTTAGCTGAATAATCAGAAGGTTCCCTTATTGTAAAAATTATGAATCTCAACTGTTTAAGAACAATGATAACAGGATTTTAATAAGACGATTGAAAAAACATCCGTTCATGTAAATGTGTTGAAAATACTAACGAAAGATAGTAATTATAATTTTTAAAAGTATATTATATCCCGATTGTTGGAGACAGTCTATTTACCTACCACCACTGCTACTATTATATCCGCCAAACATTGGCATGAAAACATTACTGTGCTCCCGTTCGACGGGAGCTATAGCTAGTGAAATTATTGTGGTAAGGACACTTAATCATCTTTTTTCTTAAAGTGACCAGCATAACGTGGTGTCGAATTTATATCATCCTAGCAAGTGCCACGTTGTTATGGACGAGAGTACCATTTCCCATCACGTAACGTCGTCCTCACCTCGTCGCTTCGTCAAATAAAAAAAGATATAAGTATATGTAAAAGAACACAGTGTCTTTATCTTAAGAAGTAGAGGGAACTTTAAATAAATTATTTAACAAGATAATAATTTAAAAATTATCATATTTGGCTACTTTGAAAAAATTAAGAGTTTTAGTCACTCGTATACGGAGATACGTGAATTGAAATATAAAGAAACTTTCAACTACATTGTCATTATTTTTTACATTCATAAAAACACAATTTAAAAATTCACCCATAGAGTAAAGTAATATTCTTAAAATATTGTTAAATAAAACTATAACACCGCATTCATGACAAAATTTATGAAAAATCCATTACTCTCTACGGTACTTCGTGGAACGCAAGTGAATTGAGTAACTTATTGAGAATAAAAGGATGCAGTTAAGGGTAGCCCGCCTACAGAAAATTAAATTTACAGCGGGGCGTTCCGCGATCATTGATTGCTTTATACTATCGAATTTGCACGATACGATACTGCTAAAACATTCATATAATGTAGAAAGACTAGTTGACCTTCAAAGGGTTTACAAATATTCTATATTAAAAGAATCTTATACAGTCAAAAATATTTTGGAAAATCTTAAGGACTGCCCAAGATGTTGGAGATATCAAGAAGCCGTTGAATGCAAACGATGTCGGACGCTACGAAAGCATACGTTACAATTAGTTAAAGATGATATATGAAGATTTTAAATGTTCTTTCGGTGACAAATAATGTATTGATTGTTTTATAACAAATATATATGAAAGTAAATGTAGCATAGCGTTTATTTATAAATGCGACCGAGTCAGCGTTCAACGAAGCGCCGTCAACAGTTTACGAGTTGGTACCGTTCATTGGACATTAACGCAAAACAAATTTATAGCGCACACCCCCATACACAAATCCAAACCGGACATAGGTCGGGTAACAAAGTTTATATAATATCCTATCAACAAAATAAACAAATTTGTGATGTACTGTTTTGATTAGTTTTTAAACAATTGTAAATATTGCATCAATTTACCCTTTTCTATCATGTTTATTATGATGACATAGTAAAACCATCTTGAGATTAAATTGGCAAGCCACGATGCTAAGTGTGCAAGTTTTGAAAGACAAGAAATCTCTTCGCATTTTCTAAAACACGGAGAAACGACACGAAAGTTTCGATAAACAGGATGTTTTCTGCGTACAAATGGGCGCTGAAAGAAAACGGTCTAACTTCTTAAAAGGATTGTCGGCTATGCGATCACCAAAAAGACAATTATCTTAAATGATTCATGGGGTGTAAAAATTAGTTTAAGATATTGTTTTAAATTTTAAATTATTTATTCATTTCAAATATAAACAACATATAGCCATAATGGAATTACTGTAATTTTCGGCTGTCCACAAATAAAAGCTAGGTTTTTTCAGCCCCGCGCGGTTAATTATTCTTCTTCATTATCTCTTAACACCATTTAAAATTGGGGGTAAGTGTTATCCCGTTGTAAATATATATATTACAAGGAATATTAACAGACTCTTACTAAGTTAGTCAATGTGTTGATAATTTTGTAATAAATAAATTAATAATAATAAATAAAACTTTTATTTACTTCAACTTAAAATTAGTAACCAGCACATGTGATTGGAGACACCTTTTAAGAAAATAGATGCTTGTCCCGGGAGACCCCGCTCATCCTTAACAACTGTCTATTAATACTTTATACACTAAAATAAACTAACAAAAAATATATAACCTTCCTATATACGTGTATATAAGGAGGGTCTAAGTGCGCGCGCGTGTGTGTGTGATTCTGAATATACATTTTTTTTTTACCTATTTCTGTAGTAAAATCTTTAAGGATCAAAGAATAATTAATGAAATGACAGTTTTGATGTTACGCCGATTTATAACACTATGTTATATTTATCAAGCCAATAATTCTAAATGCTGATACAATTTTGATAAGTGTAGTTTTTCTATCTGATATAATTACCATACAGTAAACTAAAATTTTAATCTGAAGAATATAAGAATCAAGAATGAAGAATTTTCTTGACTTCCAGTTTTCATATATTGAATCAACTAAATTGACGTTGACGTATAAATTAGACGATTTAATTAATGTACTTCTCCGAGTTCGAGATAATAACCTTCGAGCTATTTCAGATGTTGATGATTCGGTTAGCCAAGTTATGAATTTTAATGTCTTTCATACTAAAATCGGGTATGAATATTGAGTACGACAAAAATTCTGCTAAAAAGGCAATTCTGTCACAAAAACAGCGGAGCATGTTCTAAAAGAAAATTGCAATGAAGGGTAAGATAAAATAGGATCCAGCAAATTGATCAAACGTATCAGTAGCACCACGTACTCTTCTCGATGCTTTTTAAATTTTGTTATTCGATAAATAAATTGATGTTTATATAATGTGTCATATCAATCAACTTAAAATTTGTGAAAAAAAAAAATACCTTTTAGATAACTGAATATGTATTAAAGATTTTACAATTTCATAATACATAAGGATCTTTTTAAATTATACAAACATAAGACAAAATACTATTGACTATCTATGTCACCCACAGTGACATTCATGTATTGTAGATAATACAAAACTAGGACGCGTTCAGCGCCAGACACATGCAAGGGCACTCTTCAAAAGACACCTTGAGTGTAATGGATACATTGTATGCCTGTATGGATTGCTATGTTCATTTCAAATCAGGAATGGGGGAAAACAAACAACGGGGCCCCTATTGTATCTCACTATTACACGTTTATACGACACTTGTATGATTCAGAACTTTCAAATGATGCCAGCGCGCACGAAATGGGGAAAAGCAGGAAAATGTGTTCAATTATAAAGTAGTACACAACTTATATTCCTGGTCGAATCCTGCTGAAAACTTTTTTAATTTTGTTAATATAATATTATAATAATTAAAAATTTTAAATAACGCCCTAAAAATTGATACACAATAAGTTTTACAAGAAACTATTACGAACGATCCATCGTATATTAAGTAATTTCGTAGACATCTAAATATTAGGTCCTTACACATGAAATTAGCGTTTTCTCGTACTGACCACTTTTATCTGAAATATCTCCTCTTTGGTTAAGAATTGAAAATTCAAATCTATAAATTCATTTAGCTGATACATTTGAGTTTTAAAAACAGTCATTCATTTGTTTTTTCCTCGTTATTTTTTCTTTGGCGTCCCTTATTACCGCACAATGGAATACGTGAAATATTGGTATATTTACGAGTACAAGTTCTACCGTGGCACCAGTGCTGCAGAAATAGCTCGAAGGATTAATGATGTGTACGGCGCTGGTATCGCAAAAGAAAGCATGGTTCGTTTTTGGTTTCAACGTTTTCGTTCTGGAAATTTTGACCTTCAGAACCAACCCCGTGGTCGACCGGAGACCAAAGTGGAAAATGAGGAATTAAAGGCTATTGTGAAAGCGGATCCATCACAAAGCACTTTAGAGATAGCTGCAGGCTCGGGGTAAGTGACAAAACTGTATTAATTCACTTGAAGCAAATCGGGAAAGTAAAAAAACTTGAACGATGGGTACCTCATGAATTGAGTGAATCAAACTTGCAAACACGCGTCGACTGCTGTGTTACTTTGCCCAACCGACACAATAATGAAGGGATGAATTTATATTCCTCCTGTACAAAACGCAAATTTCATATGTAAGGACCTAATATATTCGAACGCAGTCATTCAGTGGTAAGTATTAAATTAAAATTAAAGGAAATGTTTAATGAGATGAATTTGCTTGTTTTTTTATGTGTTTGAATTTGCTTGTTTTTTGATGGAATGTTTGACACTGCTGGACGTAAAACCTCTTTAACGAGCAGGTGTGAGAGTGTGACTCTGCACAAATACACATGAAGAGGTTATAAAATAGTGTATTTAAATATTTGTTATTAGAATCTCTCGCATTCCCAGAATTTTGCTACGCGACCCCATTTGTGATCGAGACCCATAGTTTAAGAAGGCCTGGTCTAGCTATAACAATGTGGCACTAGTTAATATGACAACACGGCACCGCATTGTGCCCGTCGACTTGAGATTTATTGTGTTAAGTCTCGTTACTTCAGTAATTTCATTATCTACTAGTACAACGCCGTTTATACCAAAACATAGCAATGTTTGCACACTAGTGTTCGAAGGCAGAAATTTGTGGATGTACTTGCCGAGACGGTTTCCGGCTAACAGAAACTTATGTACAGTAAATTTTGAAAATAACACTAAGCTTTCAATCATTAAAATAAAGTTATTAAGAATGCGCATCAATAATTGCTGAATTGTTATAACATAAATTTTATAGGTAATGGATAATGAATGAAAATTTAGAATTTCATGAAAGTTGCGTTACAAAACGTACAGCGTGAGGTCTCCAGGGTCTCGCAGCGCGGCAATCATGCGCCTGGCTGCATTACCGATGGCCGGCGTAGCAGCCGGCCGCCTTTGTGTACTCATTCGAATGCCGCTCATATCGCCCTCGCCACGCGCCACGTTACGCCAATAACGCCAACAACACTCCATATTAAAGGCCCCAAATTGCAGTTTAATTTATTCGGAACGTGTCTCGGCAACGGAATCGCAATAACCAGTAAAACAATACCGTCGTTTATTGATGCCCGTCTGATTGCACTTACGGACGCGAAATCTAATTTTGACACAGTAAATTAACGGTGGCTCTTATTGACATTTTTGCTCCTCGTCACTCAAAATGGAAAATCCTCGCGAAATTGAGTGTTATGAAAAAAGTGTTACAAACGACATCCGTACGGACATACGAGTGCGATCCCGTCGATTTATGAGTGAAACGTTCGGTTATGATCTGAATAATTCGATGGACATCTCGACAACTCTAAGTAGAACGTGCATCGATGTAAAAAAAGTATCGAACGTATAAAAGTCAGATTACGCGTCGTACTTTTCTCATAATCGTCCATTTCTCAGTATCAGCACACCCCTATTATTATCATCCGATAGACGTCCACTGCTAGATATTGGCATCTCCCAAAGATTCTCATATCGATCGGGTAGGGATTCAAATGGGAAGATTTGGGCCATTTCCCACCACTCTGGCCCAATGCGGGTTAGTTGGAGCGGAACCACATCGATATACGATAATAATATAAATAATATACCTTATCCTAATATATGACTAATATGTACTCGATAAATTTAAAGTTTACAGTTGGATGAATGGAATCTCTCGAGTTTACAAGAATCAAGGCGACATAAAATTTTTGTCACTGTGTTGGATGAAATCTGTCTTTTTTTATTAATTTTAAACTTTTCTAAATTATTGGCATTTATTTAATAATAAGATGGATAACATACAAAAATTGCGTCAACATTGACTTTTTTGCAGCATGTTAATTGCAGCGGTCGCCTTTCCATGTGGGTATATAATAAGAGCAGTGAGATAACAAACATAAATTACAATTAGTCTAATGAATAAGAACGAGAACGGACCCGGAAGGCGAGGACAACCTGAGATCAACGAAGTTTATAAATAACGTCATAGATATAGTTGTATTCGGGTTATAGGCGACTAAAAAAATAAAGAAAATGATTAGTTGCTTTGCATTTCCACAAGAGGAAGTTCATATAAGTTGTACCATAGCATTTATTTATTTCGATAAATGAGTAACTATTGAAAATACAATGCTGATGAGATTCAGTCATTTTATGTCTGACCACTAGCGATTTGTAATGTTATACGAACATTTTACCTACTAGTGTTATATTAAATTTTTGCATTCGTATCTGTACATATTGATAAAAAATTAACATTTGAAATTGTGCTCCCAAAAGTAATACATTATAAGAAATTAATCGAAACTGTTTTGTAAGGAATCATCTTCATCAACCGATAAACATCCACAGCTTGACATAGGCATCCTCCAAAGGGGTGCTGAGCCGGCAGCAGAAGAGTATCCAATGTAGGATTTCCCCACGATACAATTTGTAAAAGGACGTAGTATCGTATATTATCAGTATTCATAAAAAAATATCATAATTATTACTTTTTAATATAGTTGTGTAACGTCGGTGTTGAACAGTTATAATCTATCGACAGATTCTGATCGTAAACAAAAGATTAAATTACGAAAATCGGTATTTGCATTTATAATTCACCATAATACATTACTTTATCATCTCTGTTAGGCGACATACAGGTCGTATCAGTTAAAATTTGCTGGTGCATTAAAAGACAATCAGTTTTACATGAGTAGTCGCAAAATATGATCACTCGTTAAAACTAAAGAAGTAACTGCAGCTTTAATACTTACAGGTTGAAATACTATCTCTGGGTAAACTGCCCGGAACAGTTACGCCGAGTACTTTAATTCCAAAGCCACTGTAATAAGTAATTTTTCCTGCCATAACAGTAGTTAACGCAAAGCTCATTTCGTGAAAGCTTCCAAGTGAGATAAAAGGTTATTAAGCTTTTGTCAACTGAACTAATTACTAACTCTTTTGCAATTCATTATTTAGCGAATTTCGCAACTGCGGACGAAAGTGCTCGCAACAAACAAAATAGGACGGGTAAATAATTAATTATATGCGTAAAATACAAAGTTCTCTTATTGATTACAAAACGAAATAATTAAGGCTTTATGTAGTAATAAACATCAAGAGAAACGCAAATACACAAAATTTATTAGTGTAACAAACAAATCTGAAACTTTGTTACGTTTAACAATGTTGTTGAAATATTTCTATTGTTGATGTTGTTAAACACAGCTAAAAAATCATCCTAACTTTATTTTAAACCATGACAATTGATCCTGACTGCTGTTACACAGCAATAATTATTACGGTAGAGATCGTCATCAACAAAATCATTAGCAAATAGATCTACCAATAGATGTGATACCCAATCATCATCACAGGGTCCTGCACTGTTTACAACCTACGCCTTCCTCCGACTTTAACCTGATGCTGAGATGTAATATAGATCTGAATAAATAACGTTATAAAAATAATTAAACCAGATTTACTATTATATTTGCTAAAATGTCAAAAGCCAACAAAGTAACATACGCTAGGGAGTGCGTAGGTTTACATGAATTTCAGGGAGCTAATATTGCCGAGAGTCGACAGGAAATTAGTTTGGTAGCGAAGTAAATTATTATTTAGAGCATAGTTTGTGTGAAAGGTGACAGGAAGTGTGGGCGCTGAGACTTCCGCTGAACAGTAAACAAGCACTCAGTGAAACATTTCTGATACCCGTATTAACTGTTTCACACAATTCCGAGTTTGCATCAGTAAAGTAAGAAGAATATTAATTTCATCATCCAGCTGGTCTCGTCGCTTCGTTGAATAAAAAAATATATATTGTAAATCTTTGTTTTAATAATTTAGAGTAGAGAGGAACTTATATCAAATATATATACTTTTTCTTCATCACCAGCTGATATATGTCTACTGCTGGACATAGGCACACTTACACTGGGCACTTTCTTCACCAGAATCTCCATTGAGTTTTAATTTATAATGTACTACATGAATTTATTATTTAACTAATTAATAAACAAATTTATTTACATATCTACCTACAACATAATGTGCCATTATTGTCGTCGAATATATCCTTGGGTAAGAGTCGAATATATCAAAAATATAAAGATCTATGTAAACGTAATGTTTTGACGAACTTGAATAACATATACACTGAATAGTTTATAGTTCAAATAGTAATCATACGTAATAAATTAGAAACTATTTGTCTATGTGAATATATTTATTCACTATAATGTACTCGCAGATAATTTAACCAAGGATTGATAAATATAAAGTTGGTAGGTTAGATCTATTACAAGAGACCGTCTAAGAAAGTTTTAGCGCCTATTGCTTCTGGTTCTCCTGGTTTGAGAGGCGTTGTAGTGAAAATATTAGGATAACGAGACATTTAAAACCTCAAAGCGATAAGCACAATGTTATACAATGTATATAATCCTAACTAGCACCACGTTATCAAGGGCGATTACGTGTAGACGTGAAATAACTGAGGTTAAAGATACTTAAAACCATTTTCGTTTGTAATGGGCTAATCTTGATTAAGACACACTGTCTTCTGAAAGGAAATCAGAAGATGTGTTTTTTTTTAGTTATGTAGATTAACGCTTGTATAGACCTCACCTGATGTAGTGTTTGGTGATAAAGCGCACTAGTCTAGAAATAGCCTATTCACTCTTCTCCCTAAGAGAAGAGTTCGCTTCTCTTCTTCTTACCTACTGAAAGCAAAAACATCGTGATTATTAGAAACCACGTCGCGTCCTCTTTCGATTCCAGATAGCAGAACAATGCTGTGCATATTGTTTTGAATAGCGCCACTAGTTACCTACCATTGTCTTAATTAGTTATTTATGTAAACAAGTAACTGTCTTCTCTCTCGTTTCGTATGACCCGGGCACTGTAAAGCGAGGGCTTTAACGTGAAACCGTTACAAGTTGCGTCACCGCGCTAACCACCCGCGCGTTAGTCATCATTTTTCATCTCGACATGCATATTCAACACAACTATAAATCATTCGGAGCCATCCCCCTGCAGCCGTACGAAATAACCGACCGGCCCAATGCTAACTGAACGAAAAACACATCGCGTAAATATAAGGGAACAAAACGAATACCGACGAAATATCGCGTTAATAATTACCCACCACTTCGGACAGTTGATAAATAGGGTCATTATTATCACTAACGCTGTGAAAAATTATACTCGTCTTGATATTTATTCAAATGGCAGCCCCAAGAGAATTATATTTATAGAGCTCGTGATTTTTTTTTTCCTCTCTCTGTTTTAAATTATGCACCATCGCTTTTTACTAAGCCACTGAATCCTTTTTATTAAATGTAGATAGAAGCTTTGCAAGCCATCAAGAGATTTATAGGTTTTAACTACCGCCTAGTGAAATTATTATAAAGTATAGTACTTTTGTATCTATCTTTCTTTAACGAACATATGAAATAAATATTCATGCATCGACCTAAAAGCTCCTATACATATAATTATTTATTTTTTATCCCTTTTATTTTAACTCCAACAAAATTGTTTACAGCCTTTCAAATTGAAAAGTGTCTTTCAATTTATGGATGTGTATATAATAGTATGCAACATTGCTATTTATGAACCTTTTATTTCAATTAGCATATAAATGTAAATTACATTATGCAAATACTAAATAATGAAGGAATTTAATTAAAAGTATAACCATACTGTCAGAAACTTAAAAAGGTATTTCTTTTGCTAGAGGCGAATGCCTGTAGCACGGTACATAATAGAAGGTACGTACCTTTTATTATACATTAGTCAATTGATACTAAGTTCCTGTTCTAAATCGGTTAGTGCTATTGAAGACGGTAGGTATTTAGGTCGCTACCCAAATATTACCGTAAACAGCCGATAAATGCCCTAGACAGTCTTTAACGAGAGAGACCTATCGTCAGTAAGCCGCTGGTATTAACACAATACCGTTGACAAATGTTTTTAAACACGAGACAGAGATTAATTCGCTGCATAAAATTTTAGCACATATTATACTATTATTATTAATAGTATTTTCTTGAATAGTCATTAGGTGGATTAATGTGTTTACTACGAGGTTGTAAAATTTATTTAGTCTTAAAGTAGTATTCTACATGTTTCTAGGTAGACATTACTCATGACTTAGGCGGTTCTATATATATAATACAAAACCTAATATAAATGTGTTAACCATTTTATATAAATTTTATATTCTTATTCTTTTTAAAAAAAACTATGGAGAGGACGCCATTTTAAAAATAAACAGCTTATGAGCTATAAGGGAAATGAGGGATTTCTAACCACTAAAATCCTCGGCGGTCACCTTCACAACGTAGTAAGGAAACCCGGAACATCGTAACCCTTGCATATTTCCTAATAACATTACAAAGTAGGAAGTGGCCCTCCGATACCACTCTCTCTGCACTACATCAAATATAACAACACATCTTCGTGATCCTGTAGTTCGTTCGCTCTGTATTCTTCCGCCGACAACTTATTATTATAGTAAAGCAAAAATTTATAAAATAACACATGTATATTCTATAATATCCCGACGGATAATTTTTAGAGAGTATGACTATATTTTTAAAAAATATCTAAGACACAATTGAATCTAATTCAACCATAAAAATAGTATCACAATCGGTACAAATGTTTTGTTACCATAGTCATCATGTAAAAATACAAGACAAGGTAAATGTATTGATCTAAAGCATTTCTATTCTTAACAGTAATTAAACTAATAAACAATTTGAAGTGAAATTAATTTATAATACAAAAAGGTAACAACAGCAAGAAGATATTAACAAATATGTAGCATATTATGCTATGATATATATATAATTATATATCATAATGCATCATCGCGTCATATTGTGCGGAGTGATAATAACTCTAGATCGGTCTCGTGGTTGACAGCCTGCGAGCGTGCACTGCAAGTACGTTATTTGCACTTTACAAAGGTGACATATTTCATCAGCTACGCATCAGCGTATCCTATTTGCATAATTATTATCAAACGCGTCCGTAATGTCCTGCAAGCGGACTGCGATAATTAAACTAATCATTATTTCACAAACAGCTTTTAATGTTGGACATTTTAATGCAGGTAGTTTAATCGGGGGGAGCTTAAATGGAAACAGAGGCGTTATCGCGCTGCATTCGAATTACGGGTAATATAGTGGGTGTGTAACATCTACTATATTCTAACGTATTTTATAATTTTTTGGTAACTTAAACAAGCGAAAATCTATTCGCGTAATATTGCGAAAGAACACGTAGCAGCGGTACCTTTTAGTGATTCGTGTAGCGACAACAAACGAGGTATGACAATGGCCGTATATTTTATGAAAATAACGACTACAACGAATAACAGTAGCTGGCTCGTAAAACTTCTTTTATCTTTTCGAAATAAATACTTGCACCATTTCTATTCATATTTTATTGCAGCTGATACACAGTTTTACTTTGCGTTACTCAATGTTTTTTAAAGTTTTAAAGCAATTTATGAAATCGATCGAATGAGAATTAAGTGTAGGTAAGTATTACCGCTGCGCTTAATTCTGCCGCGAAACAGTAATGTACAAACATTACTGTGTTCCGGTTTGAAGGGCGCTGTAACTAGTACAATGACTTGAGTAACGAGTTTCAACATCTTATGTCTCAAGGTGATAATTGCACTGTGGTTCAGTTTATGTCATCCTAACTACCGCCACATTACGGGCTAGTGTATCACCATCAGGTGAACATCTTCCTCGTCTTATCGCTTCATCGGATAAAAAAATAGTTCACTGGTTACAATAAACACCTTTTAATCTAGAACAGCAGCAATGAATATAGACAACAATACTTGGTCACAGAAATAATTGTCCTTGTTATTCCATCAATAGCTGACGACCAAGCATCACAAGATGCTGGTCATAATGTTTTTATTGCTAATATTTTCAACATTTTGGATAAAACGCATGTTTTATCTATAATCTTGAAAAATTTAAACATTTAGTGAAGTATAAGAGTGATTTAGCAAATGTAAACTTAAAGTAATGAGTCGTGATAGTACCTATACCGTCCGCATAAACGATTTGTAAGCTACGACGAGGCCAACCCTTGAAATACCCTCTTCTTCCTCCAGGACCACGCCCTCATTTTATAAGAAGCGTACCTACCGTTAAGCACAATATAAACGATTAAATGGCTCAAGTAAATATTGTAGAAATTTCGTCGGTACGTACCTAGTTTGTTAGATTGAATCTAATTCTTAATAAATTTAGAGTAGAATGGATATTTTACAACATTTAATTTTACAAATTAGCACAGAATAATATCAATAAACAAGAAAATAATATTTTTCGTAACCCAAATATGGTGCGAGTGCGTTATTCATTAAAGAAATTCGTTCATCACGATTTGACTAAGTAGACAGTAACTTTTTTCTTCTGCTATATTTAAAGTAAATATACTTAAATATTACCTAGGCTACAGATTCACATTAATGCAGAGGTTGATGTTTGAAAATATTAACAGAACGATGAACTGTATTTGAAAGACAAAATCAAAGCAGATATTAATACTAATGACTTGTAGCCAGAATGAAACGTCGGAACCGTTCGGGAGAAGGAACAGCTTGTAACTTCGTCCGACCCAATAACAAATTAACAAACATACTAAATCTCAGCAGAGCCACAAGTGCTAATATCTACCCAAACAAACCAAACTATAAACGATACCGTAACAAGCATTCTATTGTAAGCAAATTTGTGTAAACATTAGTAAACCTAGCCCGGGAATTATGTACGACATCGAAAATATTTAAAATATTTTTTTTTTAATGGAATATATAAACGTTAAAAGCCCCAATAACTGTAACATTTAATACATTTTTAGTAAAAAAAATTCGGTTGTTTTTTACACTATGTATCGACTTATTTCTTAAAATTCTCACGTGGTTATAAGTTTCTACCTTACTAGCTAAGACAAAATAATTTCAAGCAATCACAAATTATTGTTTTTAGATACAAATTTTTATAATATGATCTTTGTGTTGTTTAATATTTACTATTCTATTCAATACCACCAGCTTATATATAATACATAGTTGCAATATAGAAGAGATAATTAGAGGGTACGTACATACATTAAACAAACTTGAACAGTTTTAACAAAAGTCCCCTCATGACGGGTGGATCCCACTGTTTGTGGTTACTCGAGTAAAACTATTTACAGTTTGTGTTTTCCATTAACTAAATTAGATTTAGTTAATAATTATGCTGCAATCAAATAAGTAAAGCTCTTCTAACAAACAGTTTGCGCATATTACCCGTTTCAAAATAATGAAAACTCCTTGTTAGAAAGTTGCGAATGTGAATTTAACGTAATATAAACCTAACAATAGTATGTATTGTTAGATAGACATCATTTTAAACACTTTTTAACTATATAAAACTCTTTATTATAAAATACCATGGAAATCGTAAATTCTCCAGATGTACTAAGATAATTAGACAAATCTGTCAAGAATCGTTTCGCACAAAGGAAGTTTTCTACGAAAATTTTGCGGACGGTGTTTAATTGCACGGAAAGTGGAAGCAGACTTGGAAAGTTGTCGCTAATTAATGGAAACGCGTCAACACACCGTTGTTACCGTCGGACGCAGATTAATTATGTAAATTTAGTACGGGCTGCAACTGCCGATAGTCGACGGATCGCTTACAAAATGCCTACGAGCTTTCGCTCCCTCCATTTGTAAGTTCACTCCAGTTTCAATAGGGCCTCGATTAATCTCTGATCCATTATAATGTACACGCGATTCATACAAGATTCAAAATTTTATAACATTCTTATCTGCAAGTTATATCATTCGTTTTAAAGAATAATTTGTCTTTACACCATGAACTACACGTATTAATAAGAAGAACTATATATATGTAAAAATATCGTATTCATCCCAAGTATTCATAGCTCCTAAGACGCCTGAGAATTCCGCAATATATATCCACCAACGATATAGTACTCTATAAATTTGTACCTAACAGAGAGCAGTACCCAAAGACTCGTAATATAAAACTCAATAAACGCGTACTCAGAAAAAGTAATAAAGTACAGAGTTCCCACTAAGTTACTTACAACAATTTTGTTTCTTGTTATAATCCAACCTTAACGTGTAAGTTAAAAATTCAGATTCTGCCTCGTGGCCGTTTAACACAGAACATAAACTTCTCTCCGACTTTTCTTCATAAACTTAAGGTATCCTTTTACTTTTTAACAGCCGTTTACTTTATATTAGGGAAACATTTTAAAACTTTATGAAAAACTTGAGTACGTCCATCACGTCGTTTAAGGAATTATTTATATATTTTTTTAATTTATTTATTTATTTGTATTTTATGCTGATAAAGTTGGTTCATTATACTGATAACAATAAAATTCATCACATTATAACTCTTAAAATTAATGTTACTTCGACGTCATTTACGTTAGTACTTTTATAACTAAAAGGGATTTAATCCGAAAGTTACGTGCACTTAACAGTAGTTTATGTGGATGGTTCTCATTCTGAGGATGATATCAGATTTATCTGATCATGAAGAATTTCTACAATAGCATTTGCATTGAATGACTATGCATGTATGTTGATGTCATATGAATATCGGCAAACATACTTATCGGTACCATGCAGATCTATTATTATCTTATTACTGACTAGATAATACAGGAATGTTTGTACATACATTATCTTTATAACTACTACATAGCGTTAGAATCTTCTGAAAAGCCTGTACTCTCAAACTGATAATTGCTTCCGAGAGAGATAAATCTTTAGTTACCAACCGTTCTAAATTCTATCCGTCGGTCTACTTTGTTACTAGATATAAACAAATCATATAAAAAATATACATCAAGAAAACACTGGCAATTAAAAGTAGTCTTTTAGAACTTTGTAACAATACTTATCAGTTATTTTTTCGAGATATATAAGGTCCTTACATATGAAATTGGTGTTTTGTACAGGAGGAATATAAAGTAATTTTCTTTTTTAAATATATTTAATTAATCAAGTATGCATCGTTGTTATCTATGCACTTTTGCCAGCTCATAGGTAGTTCATGGATTCCTTTACAAAAAAAACCATGAGAACGAGAATCAATAAACTCTTTGAAGGCGGTTGGAACTGCCGCATCGGAGTTGAATTTTTTTCCTTGTAAGAAGTTGTCCAAATTCCGGAAAAAATGGTGGTCTTTTGGGGCAAGGTCCGGGGAGTACGGTGGATGTTGTAGACATTCCAATTGTAGCTCATCTAACTTAGTGGTTGTTTGTTGTACAGTCTGTGGCTTTGCGTTCTTTCATGATTTACAGTTGCTGACAATAGATATCTACCGTAATCGTTTGGCCAGATTTTAAGAAATTGTAGTGCGACACAGGCGCTGGTCCACCAAACACTCACAAGTAACTTTTTCTGAGTCAATTTTCGTTTAGGGCAGGATTTGGCTGGGTCTCCAGGGTTCAGCCATTGCGACGAGCGCTTCCGCCTATCGTACAGTGTCCACTTTTCATCACAAGTAATTTTTCGATTTAAAATCCCTTCATTACTGTGTCGGTTGAGTAAAGTAACACAGCAGTCGACGCGTGTTTACAAGTTCGATCCACTCAATTCATGAGGTACCCATCGTTCAAGTTTTTTTACTTTCCGGATTTGCTTCAAGTAGATTAATACAGTTTTGTCACTTATCCCGAAGCCTGCAGCTATCTCTGAAATGCTTTGTGATGGATCCGCTTCCACAATAGCCTTTAATTCCTCATTTTCCACTTTGGTCTCCGGTCGTCCACGGAGTTGGTTCTGAAGGTCGAAATTTCCAGAACGCAAACGTTGACACCAAAAACGTACCGTGCTTTCTTTTACGACACCATGCTGTACGCATCATTAATCCTTCGAGTAGTTTCCGCAGCACTGGTGCAACCGCAGAACTCATATTCATAAATATACCGATAATTCATGTTTTCCATTGTGCGGTAATAAGCGACACCAAAAAAATAAATGAGGAAAAAACAAATGAATGACTGTTTTCAAAACTCAAATGTACCAGCTAAATGAATTCATAAATTTAAATTTGGAATTCTTAACCAAAGAGGAGATATTTCGATCAAAGTGATCAGTACGACAAACGCAATTTTTTTTTGTAAGGACTTAATATGTACCAACAACTAATGTTCTTAAAAGAGGAAACGCATAATTGAAAATTTGTTTATCATAATAATTGTATGTCAACATTTAAATGTAAATCAGAGAAATTAATTTCAAAAAGATGTTTAGGTTGTGGATTTATAACAGTTTATATCTGTCAGTATAAGCATCACAGCATCCAATTATTTCCAATAGATTATTCCCTAATCCCTTCATAATCCGTCTCAATTATAGCAAGTCGCACGCGACAATTACAAGATTACATTATATATCTAAGGATCTCTAAATATATAAGTAGAATAATTTCGTATACTTAATGCAGTAATACCTTCGAACTACGTCGGAACTGGAATGAGAGCCATTTCGACATTCCTGAGGTAAACACCGGAATGCCTGAACCCTCTAAATTAAAGTGACCAATCAAGGCCTTAATTATAATTATTATTATCTGTATATATATGCTATAAATGTTATATTTTACAAACTTTTTTTCGATGAAACACTGTCATTATTATTTAGAACACTAGACTAAATTCAAAATAATTATAACATCGAATGTGATAGGTTTTATGATACGCTTCTATATATAATTTTCCATTATAAATTAAAGGAAACTGTATCTAGTTTCCTTCGACCAGTCATGAAAAGATGGTAGTTATTTGAATAAAAGACGTCCTTCCTTAATATATGCCGGCGATAAATTACAAAATCCATTTTCATCTAACTCAAATGACAAAAGCTTGCGTAATGTACCTAAGTGTTTACGATCTATGCGTCGGTTCTACGACATCGTTTGCTTTTTATAGCTTGCCTATAGCCGGACGTCCTTCTAACGTCAAGTTCAATATACTTTCTTCCAACATATTAATAAAATATAGTTATAGATTAGATGTCTGAAAAAAAAATAACCCAATAACGTAGAATGATAATAGCGTAATAGACATTTAGGTTAGACACTAAGCACTTTTAATATAGAAATTAGTTTTAGTAATAACACAAATAAAAAATAAACACTAAAGAGTAAAAACAATAATAAACTAAGGCATTTATCGTACAAATCGTTCTTGTATGGTTTTGAATTTTACGTGCGCTACGGCTCTATCAACTCTAGATGAAAGAAACCTCGATTCTTATGAACATTTTGAAATACAACGTAATATTAAAAAAAGTTATTACAATCTGTATTAATACACCGGACGTTACCAGAGCAATGAAAATTTCGAAATCTTGTTCACCATGTTTATTATATATAAATTAAATAAGTATAATATGCCAACGATTTATCTTAAAAGGAAAATACTGGATATGAATTTGATGTTTCCAAATAATGTTTTTACTTGTATGTTTATTGTATATATGAATTTTATTTATTTCTTAATGTACACATACAAATTTTTAGACATAAATCGAAATGTACAGAACAAAGGATAGCCTATCCCTGAAAACAGTTATGTTTCAGCAAACCAAAAGAAAAACAATAATAATACATTGCGTAGGTTACGTACCATTTACCAGTAACAACAATTATTTAATGATTTCTACTATTGTTAAATCAATATGTAATTTAACATTAGTTTCAGTGTATTTAAGAAACACGTTTATTAAAGTTGCGCTTTTGACTATTATCGTACTATATTTATTATAATATTTTTATTAAATCAAAGCCTCCTTTAAAAAATAAATGTATATGTAATAATTTTAATAATCCTTGGTGAATCATCAATCAAATTAATGTATTTAATTTTTAGTGTACTTATTAATACTGATATATAAACATATGCAATATTTTAGTTGTGCATTTGACTATTACAAAGCTGCATGTATAAAATGGTTTCAAATTTTAAAAACGTTGAAATAAGCTTTAATATAACATTTGCTGATCGCTAAACTTGTCATCGATTATCAGGGATTGATTTCCGGCAAAAAGTAGCCGTTGTTACTTTTTCCTCGGTTTATTCCGGTATTCATATTGGAGAGTTGTCGTTCGATTAGCAAGTGATAGGATTAAAAAAAAAAGAGCTTGTCCAGTGTTGTATTGGTTGACTATTATTTAACTTGAGAGATACTACTGAAGTGGTTAGTTTCTTAATATTTTGGGGAAGAGAAAAAAGTTGTGTAATTATAAGTAAAGATATATTCCCTCTTTTATACAAATCTGTTACCGTTATATAAGAGATTTATTTTTACTTGTTACGAAAATTTCTTAGGTAATATTGTTATATACATAACATAAAAATATGCAACTGAAGACGGGAGATACTAGTCTTTTCTCAGTTCTTAAAGACAGATAAGGATGATGTTCTTTTACAAACAAATGTGTATTTAGAATATTGGTTGTGTGACAGTGAACAGAATCGCAATATTCTTTCGCTAATTTGATCCAACATAAAGCACGATCAATCATGCGAGCGGGCGCGGGGCTGCTGCCGCTCCTCGCGACACGCTCATTCATCACACTTCGAGCGTTCCTAAGTGCTTCAGCGCTGCTCGGAGTCAGATTCAACTCCTTATATATTATACACAAACACCGCACACCAAATTGATTACACCTTTACTGAACGTTACATTGGGTTGATGCTTCCTTCACGTGGTCACTCTACTACACCTAATCAGAAATAGATTTTGTTTCATTTACAATCGACTACACTTTAGATTCAACAATCAGATATTTTTTTTTATTAGACGAATCGATGAAACTTTCGAGACATTCTCATGATGGTAAATGACATGGCTTTCCATAACATGTTGCTATTTAAGATGATGTACACTGCACCACATTGTGCTCGTCGCCTTGAGACGTAAGATATTAAGTATTGTTACTTTAGAAATGTTACAAGCCACAGCGTCCTTCAATCCTTACTTATAATGATTATTTCACTCACAGATGGTAGGTCTCTGTTACGGGAGACCATCTATATAGGTACGACTGCAGCGCATGTTTCGGCCTCCAAAGTGTAATGAGCAAATATTACCGTGTTCCAGTTTGAAAAGCATTGTAGCTAGTAAAATTACTAGGATAACGAAACTTCACATCTTATGTTTCAAGGTGACAACCACTATGATTCTACATACATCATAAGTAGCACCAAATTGTTACAGTAAGGCATTTGCCATCAATTGAATGTCTCAATTGTCTCGTAGATTAATCTAATAAAAAAGATATAATATAATGAGACTATTTTTGTACTAGTTACTTTGGATATCTCTTCGTAATACGTAGAATGATAATTTTAACTCCATGTTAATTACTTTCAAAGATAATCTATCAATTAATTGAGCTACGATGAAAATGTTCAAAGGACCTCGCAAAATAAGAATCAATTCACCGGCACGATCAAGTTTCAATAGATACAAGCATGACGGGAACGGGTACGACGTAAAAGTTAGTGAGCAGGAAGCAACTTGTCTATAGCTGCGGTAACCGCCCCATTCGACCCGTCACACTCGACTCGGGCTTCCGATCAGGTCCTCTCTTGTGCCGCTGCGGCCGACGTGATTTAGACCGCTACGTTCTATATTTTGTCGACGAATAATGGTTCAGATACAGAGATTACAGGTGTACAAGTTATAGAGCCACCTTAGAAGTCATGTATTAGATAAATATCTTTTTTTTATCACAGATTCTAAAGATGCCATGCTATGTGAGATTTGTACCTACTAAAATCGCATCGGTGATCATCGTTAGTGCGTTGCTGGGGGCACCAGGGTCTCCTACTTTACTTTACTTTACTTTATTTTACTTATTACGCTTAAACACATCCCAGGAAGGCAGTAACAGTTTCAAACACCCTCACTTTTCTACGACAAATACAACACCCTCTCTTCTTTGTCGTCCACCTCGAGCTCACATAGTGGACAATGAAGCACTTCACCTTCAAAACTCAAAAACTCGAAAACCCTTTTAGTCACCACCAACGAGGTGTAAAGCTTATTATAATTCTAATAGAATTAACTTAATAATACAGAACAGAAACAATATTTAACTTTAAAATTCTCAAAAAGACAGAGATTCCTTAAAGAGATATCATATATTTTTGTCACGCCTTAGTCCAAATGTTTTCAGTAATTCATAACGTACATTCGAGTTGCAAATTTAAGAAATTAATTAATTACCGGCTGAATCGCACACGCCGCTAATATATCCGTAGCTTTTGTTGTAAATTAAGTCATTCATCTCGATTGCAATAGGATCCACGGCTCAAATTAATATCGATCAGTTCCTTGAATTACTTAAATTCGGAATTTTCACATATAATTCAATTCCTCCACTACATATTTATTATTGAGTAGTAACCTAACATATAAAATGCAATATTCATAAATTTCCGTTTCTTTTACATAATATTAAGTTTGAAGTTACCGTACAGCACAAAGACAAAATATACCATTCATACATGTTTCGACGTTACAAAGTATGTATATTATAAATATAAGATTTTCTATAAAATTTTATTTCACTGATAAAAAAATATATTGCTAACAAGATTAGATATCATCGGTTATTAAGTTTAATAGCTTTAAGAAAAGCCTGAAATATGTTAATTACGGCGCAATATGGGATATGACTACAGTAGTTGTGGCGGGGAATATGACGTGAACCCTTATTATAAACAGACAGCGGTCGAGGGTGCGACGAAGCGTAGAGTATTAGATCCATGCATTTATCTAACCCCGAGCTGATACACGTCTTCGCCAAAACATTTATTAAACCCCGCATCAACACAATATGCAAGCAGTCAAATTAAGTCAACGACAGTTACCCACTAGATTTATTATCACTTCATCCTCTACGGGCAATTCGTTTTAAGATACGGCCATTAAATACAACAGCAAACTAACTCATTACTTCAGCTATTCGACGTTTACGACTGAATGTAACTATACTTGTTTAAATATATAAATATAATAAAAACCGATACACAGACATGAACAAAATGTTATAATACCGTCAAAATATTAGATACTTGACGCGAAACTTCATAAATAAAGAGATCGTTTAATATAATACTTTTCATAGTATTTAATATAACTCGGACATTTTCACAGTCTGAGAAGTAAAAATAAACTTCCGAGAAAGGAAGGAGTGCAAATTCATTTAATTGCAATTTCGACTAAGCCAGTGATCGGCACATAAGCCGGCAAGCAGATAGGTCGAGGGTCTGCGGGTAAATTCAGATACACCCGACCGTGCGGGCTGACCAAATGCAGTAGAAAATACATAGACACATATACATACTACACTAAGTTTCATAGTATTTAACAGTAGAGGACATCGAAAACCGCAATCCCAGGCTCTGTTTTCATAGAACCAGTACAGTACGATAAGCTCTCAGTGGAATAGCTCATAATATAATTCAATTTACTTTAACATTAATACATACAAATATTGTATATACATTAATACGTAGTTTGTTAAATGCATTTCTGTCATGTAATGGTATATCGCATTAAGCTATCCGTTAACTGCTCAGCGGTAAAATAAAATGAACTAATGATTGCGGAGCTCGCAAACGATAGTGTTGAATCGAGAATACACTGAGAGAACACATTTAAACGACTTTTTTTAATTTACACAGTTAGAATGAGAAACGATGCTAAAAACTAATTTTTATATTTTATAAGATAACATTATATCACATGAAAGATGAAGGATGTAAGGGATTCCGCCCAATATCTTACTGAGCCCAAGTCTATGCACCTGAATGCGGTGCACCCTGCTGAATAACAGACGAGATTCTGACAACCCACCAACCCGCACCGGGTCAGCGTGGTGGGCTAAAGCCCAATTCCCTTCAATGAACTCTGTGGAGATCTTCTGGGGTAGGCTTGTGTCCAGCAGTGGACATCTTTCGGCTGATAATGATATGATAAAACTTTTTGTACTTGATTTTAATTAAGATTAAAATATTAGGTCCTTACATTTGAATCTGGCGTTTTGTATAGGAGGAATATAAAGTATTTTTTTTTTATATATAATATATTTAATTAATCAAAGTATGCACCGTTGTTATCTATGGACTTTTGTCATCTTATAGATAGTTCATTGATTCCTTAACTAAAAAAACCATGGGGGACGAGAATTAATAAACTCTTTAAAGGCGGTTTGGAATACCCCATCGGAGTTGAATTTTTTTACCTTATACGAAGTTGTCCAAATTCCGGAAAAACTGGCAATCCGTTGGGGTAAGGTTCGAAAGTACGGTGGATGTCGCAGACATTCCAATTATAGCTCATCTAACTTAGTGGTTGTTTGTTGTGCAGTGTTGTGGTCTTGCGTTGTCGTGAAGCAGCAGTGGCCTAGAGCGATTGACCAATCTCGGTTGATTAGCAGCTAGTTTTTCCTTTATGGTTTGCAGTTGCTGACAATAGATATTTGCCGTAATCGTTTGGCCAGATTTTAGGAAGCTGTAGTTAACGACACCGGCGCTAGTCCACCGAACACTCACAAGTAACTTTTTCTGAGTCAATTTTGGTTTAGGACATGATTTGGCTGGGTCGCCAGAGTTCCGCCATTACGACGAGCGCTTCTCATTATCGTACAGTATCCACTTTTCATCACAAGTAATGATTCGATTCAAAATCCCTTCATTATTGTATCGGTTGAGCAAAGTAACACAGCAGTCGACGCGTGTTTGCAAGTTCGATTCGCTCAATTCATGAGGTACCCATCGTTCAAGTTTTTTTACTTTCCCGATTTACTTCATGTGGAGAACCAAAGAGGAGATATTTCAAATAAAAATGGTCAGTACGACAAAACGCTAATTTCATATGAAAGGACTTAATATTGTAACTATTTTCTATTTGTATATAATAATAAGGAAATTAGAAAGATCAAATCAAAGAGATTTTTTTCCAGATAAACTCATGATATATCACGATAATAGCGTTCATACAGATGTATTGTCATAGTTGTACCGTAAACCGTGGAAGCTAACTACTCTATTAAATTATTATTATACAAATCGAAATTGTATCATGAGATACTCTGTAATTTCTATGATAATAATATTTTTGAAAGGTTTAATACAAATCGATATAAACAATTACGTAAGTATGCGTCTAATTAAACTCCCGATAAATTATTAATAAATTAATTGTGATCAATTTTTTCCTATAGTTTGATATATGAGAAATTTAATAAATACCCTCCATATAATATTATATAATATAATTATTTGATCTTAGGGCCCTTACAAAGTACACTGGACAAAATTTGAAACTTGTAAAGGAGTTAAAAGAAGAGACTGCGGCTCAATTCATCTTGAAAACAAGCAAAATATGTCTAATCTAATTTTCATACTTGATTTTCCGAAGACTTGTCCTATAATGAAGGTAAAATATAAGATTCTTTAACTTTCAATTCTCATCAGATAAACGTCCATTGCTGGACATAAGCGTCTCCCAAAGATCTCCACATCGATTGGTTCTGCGCTGCCCGCATCTACCTTACAGCCAGCATAACCTCCAATATCGCTGGATACTACAGGCCGTCCTTTGTAGGGGTTTATATTTAGGACATTTCCCACCACGCTGGTCCAGTACGGGTTGGTGGCAGCCAAAGGCACCGTTTTTTGATCAACAGGATGCAATACTAGCAGGTGAGGTTGGCTTGGGTCCGGTGAGTTTAGTACATTAAACGTCAAGGAGGCGCGTATAATAACATTATCTACGCATAACAACTATGTCTGAGGTCTCCCATGAGAAACCCATGTTGAGGCCCATTATTCGGTCAACGTTACCGGATCTGCGGTAGTGTGCAAGAGCGTTCCCGCAGTTTCAGCCAAAAGCGCAACGAGGAAACCGTGGGGTTTTAGCTAGTAAGAGTGTTTGGCATAACTTCTTCGTTGCCCTCGCAAGTATGCCCATACAAGATTTTCCCACATAAAAAGGTCCCGTGAGTTGTTGTACGAGACATTTTATATTTAACTTTAATTTAACTTTAATTTATTTTATGTACTTAATTTTATGTTGATTAAAAAAATTATAAAATGACTTCCTATTTAACAGGGAAAAGTAATGGCCGGTTCCGTCAACAATAAAAACAGAACTACAAGTAAGTTATGGAACTATTACTTGAACAGTCCTTGCCAACACTTTGTCTTAGGCCCTATATTACTAAAATCATTTAACCTAACTAAAAGCTGCCAAATAACAAAGGTAAGTTGTAGTTTTTTTTTTAAATCATAATTAATACTAATAAATAATACAAAATAATAATAAATAATAATTTGTCGCAAAGGCTATAAATCTTAGATGTTTATAGCTACAATATTTTTCACAGGGACATTATGAAGTTCGCCTTAATATGTACGAAACCAACAAATATTTTTTGGGCAAAAACTTCTTTTATGGTGAATACGTCTTCAAAATAATGACATTTAACAATATCGAGAATTTCTTTTGTTTTGAGACTGAATTCGAAGTTACAAAACTGTGAATGTGACTTATCAAATAAAGATAAAAACTATACTAGTGCTTTATTTAACCATGGGGCTCATTAATGTCTAAAGCGAAACGTAAAGTAACTATCAAATTTAGAAGAAAAACCTAACTGTAAATCAAATAGGAGGTAATTCACTGAGTTTGTTTACACACGGAGCATTATTTTTCTGTATCATCTCTACCATTCGTAGTCTCGAAAACAGTTCAAACATATAGCCCAATACTTTCGCGCTCTTGATTTATCCTCGGCGACTGTTAACAACTGGAGAAAACGGCGGAAGGCGGAAAAAGGCGGAGGAGGTGGAAGCCGAGATACATAATATAACTAATTCAGCCTCACAATTTAAACTCGTTACAAATGGCCGCGGAGGAGACTTGAGAATCTGTCACGATTGCCGCAAAAACAGAAGGGTACAAATTACAAATGTTTTATTTATTTTTTTCTCTTCTGTACAACACCGCTGAAACTGAGTTTTAATTTAATCATTTTAAAAAGTTATCCTCGTACTTTTCACGTTTAATTTTTGTGTTTGTTATTTAATTAATGAGGTAAAAGGAGAATACACAATAGCTAAATTTATTTTTTCCTCGGGTGTCTAGAGCATTAGTACAGTTATTAAAGCTTTTAATTTAAAAATATAATATGTTTTCTAACATTGTCCTAACTACTAGTTAAGGTTTAATCTAGAAAATTAAACTTAAACGATTGAATTAGAATGGAAATTCAAATACCGGAAATTCTAGTTATTCTACGTTTGTATTAGGGAATTGTTCCAGGTAACAAGGAACAGATTTCCCTGTGATCGATACCATTATACTGCGCAAGGCAAATGCCTCGCCGAATGCGCCGTATGAAACGAATATCCCTTTGAAGATGCCTATATTAAGCACTAGACATGAATAGTTTAACTGATGAATATTATTCGAGTTTATTGATATATGCTAAGTTGAAGGAGCGAAAGCACTAAACATGTTAGAAGATTTACCTCAGTTTTCTAAAAACTTTTAACATTGGAATTTGTTGGTAATATTTTATAAACTTTTCGGTTTATATAATATCAAAAAAGCGCTTAAACATCAAACTGTTCAAAATTATGAAATTAAAAACCCAGATTGTATCGAAACGATTAAAAAATATAATAATAACTATTAAGAAACATCTATGGTTTGTTGTAGAATGTGTATCAAGAATCTGAGGAAGCAAATTCGATTTAACTTTTCAAATAGAGGAAAATCCCTGCTTACGTGATATGTTCGACAGAGGATCTACTTTTTTTTTATTAAAAATTATAATAATCATTATAACTGCAAACAAAATCAATCGTAATGTATGTACAAAATTAATGTGGTAGTACATCAAAAAGGAACTGGATCTAAACAATAAATAATACTCATTTCCACGAACTGTCTCAGAAAGTTAGCGTAATATAAGTGAACGCCAAATTATTCAATGTCAGAAACGTATCTTGTTTAGACAACATCCTGGTACCATTTCAAAAAGCAAACGCGAACAAGTTAAACGCTCAAATAAAACGAAAAAAAAAATGTCTTTATGTTCCAAGTTACTTGTTAAAAACTTGTTCTATATCGTCCTACGCATGTAGATGAAACGAACACGGATACTCAGTAACTTTCATCTGTGAACTTCAAGAAGAGTTTATTATTCGAGCAGAATATTATTTGATTCGAAAGAATTTGTTACATAAAACAAAAACTATATAGAAATATTCTATTCTATAATGTTTATTAAACAGAATGTTGAAATAAAAAGAAACATAAACAATATTTGGAATGTAGTAATATTAAATTACATAATATATAACAAAGATTTTTCAGTTATATTATTATTAGAAGGATTTCGTGGAGTTAACAGATTAACCTAAACCGAATATGATAATAAAAGTAATACCGTTAACCGTTCGCTTATGCAGGCCCTATAAAGTGCCCATTTAAATTCCTTTATTTCGTTTCAATTGCTTATAACGTATATCTAGTCCGGCCGTTAGTTTTGTTACAAATGAAATTGCATTTTTTTTATGTATATTATTAAAATTTATACCTATATATTTATTAGTCTCATCATCATTAGGTGCCCTCTTCAAACTGAAGTTTGGCGATCAGTTTGAGAAAACCAATTCGATCCTCAGCTATTCTTTTTAACTGATGGTATTTAAACCCAGTCCATTCCTTTGTGTCGTCAAACCATTTCTTGCGCTGCTTACCAGATGCACGTTTTCCAGGAATTTTGTCCTCCAGGATCAACCTTGGGAACTCATAAAGGGATCCTATTTGAAGGTGTCCGAAAAATGCAACCTTTCTTTGCATGACAGTTGTCACCAGCCTGCGTTTACTGTTCGCTCTCTCAAGGGCTTGAGCATTTGTACTTCTAACATCACGTGGCCACCCCGATTTTTTTTTGGTCTTCGACAGAGGAAGTGTTGTTGTATCTGTTGATAGTACGATATACGAACATACGACTGATATCAAACTTTTGAAGTTTCTGGTATATGACCGACCAGATCGGCTCCATACCCTCTTTGTGCAAGGCGATCACTGCAATGCTATTTTCTATAACACCCCATTCAATATTGTAATTTGATAATGAACACGAAATAATATGTGATATGGCGCAAAATCGAAAGAAGTTTGTAGAATAATACTGTGTTCCAAATTTAAAAAAATTAAAAAGTTGAAAAAAAGAAGTTTTTATGTAAAAGTATTTATGGCCAGACTAGTTGTTTCCACAAGAATTTAAATATCAGCACTGTAGGCTATATGTATCACAAAATGTATTTAAAAAAAGAAACGTTTGCTCGATCCAATGTACCCGATCTTTTAAAGGACTCTTTATCTTTATCTCTATTTTCTTGCATTACATTGTTTGATGCGAATTTAAAATAACTATATTTGACGCAAAACATTGAAAATATTTTTAGTTTAAAATTGTTTGCTTGTCTTACATATAAATGTATGACAAAGACAATTACTCGTAAGTAACCAGTTTTTTGTAAAAACCGATATTTCGACATATTTGCCCCTACTTTGACACATATAAAAAATCAAACAGTTATTAAGAATAATAACTACTTATTTAAACAACTCAAAGGAAATAATAATTACTTTACCATAGTTTCAAGTTTCCAAATACAGAATCAATAGTAGGCTTGCGTAAATTTACGTACAACATGAAATTTAATAATACTTAGGGCTAAAGAAAGTTTTGTTTGTTAAAGATTTCGGAAGCTTCTAAGTTTTTGGTACTACGAGAGCTTTTGTCGAGTCAGGCGGTTAATTATTTTCGACAGACAATGAGTTGCCGAAGTCAACTCATTATCTAAAAAGGAGTAGATTTTCTTTTTGAAGGATTTGTGAACGATTCTAATAAAAATGAAGTTTCGTTGTCAACACCCCTAAAACTGTACACATCAAATCGTTTCCTTTGAAAAAAAATTATCTAACTTATATACAGTTACCCGATTTTAATGTGCCTTTTTATGTAATAAAGTATTGAAGTTTAATATAATTTCATAGATAAAACTGCTCAATGGTAGAGGACTTTTAAAATTGCAAACGTAGTAGTTTTTTGCCGCTTCTCTTCTGGTTTTTTTTTTCTTTTTTTGTTCCTGTCCTGTTAGTTCCCTAAAATTTAATTTGCAAGAGACCAACCATTATGTGCTTTCCATTTGCAAATTCTCCTTTCTTACTAGTTTTATAATATACAAAGAAATTAATTTATATTATTTGTGAAAGCATAGTTCATACTAATTATCTTCGTCTAATTTATGTTGAACGAAAATTATTGATGTCATACTTGTGCATTTGAAAAAAATTATTATTTTAATAACATAAATTTTGCATAATATAAATTATAAAAAACATTGTGAATTACATGACAAACATTTTTGTTATATTTCGTAGAAACGACGTATGTTAATGAAGGTGAACCTAAAAAATCTCTTCGAAATTAAAACCTCTAGCGACACACAATTAGATTGAAATCCTCTTGTGTAATTACAATATTAACAACGTAATAAATTTTAATAACTTTATACAGGTTTACTGGAATATATATAAATGATAAAAAGTATGTTAAAAAGCAATTTCTGTGCTTCTCTTTTCGCATATAATTTATTAAAGTCCTGTCATATTCAAATAATAACTAATCATATTTATTCAGATTCAAATATATCTATGTGTTGGCAACTCCACGGCTAGGTGCTTAAATCATTTATGAGCCGACATAAGAAATCATCTAAATCCTTCATCCAAAACCTTAACTTAGAAAATTTTAATTCTCCTTAAAAGAACTATACGCCTTTCACCACTAAAGCTGAATCTGAAGTAAAACGACTGCTAAATACACGAACAATTTTAGCAAGAAGTTTGAAAAGAAATGCTCTCCTCTATTTTCAGCATTGCATAGCTTTCATAAATGCATTTTAAAAATGGGAACAAGGAGTGAAACAAAGAAATTGGATTGAAATTTTTCACGCCTCTAGTGTTCTGTGTACATGATGTCCTAAAGTGCTTTATTATAATGATAACTAAGTCTTAATCATCTATCGATCTGTCAAGATAGTAACTATAATTTAATTCTGTAACCTGTAGTATGAACAAGATTGAAATTTCACAACGAAAAAGCTTTTTAAGTTTTAAATTTAATGGCCGACGCGGTTCAGAAAAACAATTTCGCTCAAGCAAATGAAGACACGGACAAGAGCTCGGGGAAACAGCGTTTAATGAAACATCTGCCTGCATCGATACGAGCAATTTCAAACCCATCGTAGACTATTGAACATGTAGAGCACTACTTTCTCCTTGTACAACAGCTTTAATCCAATAAGTAACATAAGCACCGATAATATTATAAGGTCGACGTGATGAACTGATTTATGAATTTAATTTGTACAAGATTTATAGTTGCTATAAAATAATAGCTCTTAAAAAAATTTTTATCAACATCATATAGAAAACTGAAAAAAGTAACATTTTAACAGGAAAATATTAACAAATACAAAATCAATCTCCCGTATTTTCCATTCACAGGGTTGAACTTTTTTTTTTAATTTTATGTGACATATTTTAAAGTGTATTCTTTGAAAAAAACTTATCGTCAAATTCGTACAAACATTTTAGGAGTTATACAAATCATATGAAATGAAACAAAGAAATACTACCACTAATTAAGAGCTTTCTTCTTGTAATAAATGAAACTGTACAATTATATACAATATTTTTAAATTTATCATGTTCATTTATATACAGACCAACAATTTTTTTTTGCAATTAGATAATACTTGATCTTTCTTTCATATGATGTTAAAATACTAGTAGGCCAAAGACTATAGTATTCTAATACACGAGTATCTCATGTGTGGATGGAACATAAGTATGGTTGTATATATTGATTTTTTGGGGGTGGCAATTTATATTTAACCACGCGAGTTCATGTTCACATGTGGTGATAAACTTCCGTTACAACTCCCTACGATAGGGAGATATTTAAAACATGTAAATTATTTTGTATTATCGCTTCTAAAGATATTATAGCAACCTTCCCTGGTATACAAATATAGTCAAGTTACAAAAGGTTTTAATCTAACATACACATTTAAAAAAAAACCTCGTTTCATTTTTATACGCGGCTTTGATCAGATTTTGTAACAAAATGCCATTTAAAATGTGAAAAGATTTACGGCCATTACCGGTTTCAATGAAGTCTCAGTACAATGAGTAACTATAACAATTAAGCGGTTAAATGTTCAATGGAAAGTTTTCTTTATTATTATACTCGTTGTTTCCATACTGACAAAGAATTGTTTGCTCTTTTGTAAATTAAAATCATTTAGAGAAAAATTAAAAACTATTTATTAAACAAACTTTTTTACTGATGCTTACGGACCAAATCCGCACGGCTCTAGTCTAATGATATCACCAGCTTCAGTAGTAATTAATTACATGTTATAATTATTATAAAATTCTCTGTATAATTCATATTTTATATTATATCATTGGAACTTTTATTCGTTAATAAATTGATTTTCTATAGATACAAAAAAAAAACACTAGAAAGCGGACTCCTGATTTCATAACGAACAATTTAAAGCTTGATTCCGTGCACAACTTAGTTTTCATTTTGCGGTTGCTTGCGGTGTCTTTCTTTCATTTTATATTTCCCCAGAGCCTCGGAGAAGTAAAAGTTTAACATTGTTTCATTCGTGACAAAAACAATACAACGCGCAAGAAACATTAACTTGGTATAATTTGACATATAAGCAATAGAAAGTATCTTACGTAATGGTCTTACTGCAAAAACGATTCGAAAGAAACAATGACGATGGATTTAAATGATAATTTTCGTAATATAGCAATCAATATATTAATCATTGTTTTATAAATTTCAATGCAGACCTTTCCCATTGCTAATAAAAGCGTTTCTTATATTTATTTATATGCATTTCTTATTATAATTTAAGCAATCTATACAATTTAAACACACGTGAAAAGAAATTTTCATTGTAATGAAAACTATTGTAACAGCTATTTTCAAAATTTTGATTCTAAACAAAATATTCTCGTTAGTAACTTGTGCGTACTTGAATTCCATACGTACATTTTTATTTCTTGTTAAGGTAGCCTACATTCCAAACTACTGTTTTATACTTAACGAAGCTTTATTCATTTCAATAGAAAAACGCAGTAATTTTTTTCATTTCGTGCCAATATTACAATACCTAACCATGTTTGTAGAAGAATGAAACGACATGTATAACAGTAAAAAAACTACGTTGATCCTTTGTGGATATCAGAGCGAAATTATCGTGGATATAAACTAAAGGGAAATATGAACACCCTTAATTGAACTACAGAGGGTTACTGAATTTGTATGTATCAGGTTATCCGCTTACTCATAACTAGATATATGAATTTCGCGTCCAGGAAATGTTTCCGACCCATCTCGACGCAATCGTTTGTAAGTTTGCTTAAACCATTAATCTCGTTAGTTAACGTAAAGCTTACGGACTTTAAATTTTACTGATTTAAACGTCATATTTTCTTTTTTATCTTTATATATAAAAAAATTATGATTTTTTGTTATTTCATAATGTTTGATAGACTGCTGTAAATATTAAGTAAAAACGGATTTGTTTTAGACTTGAGTAAACAAGCAAATTGAAAATTCATTTACATACAACTACATTTTATATACATATTCTGTATTGTTTATATCATAATGTATATATTCATATTTAAAGAGGGTTAGCACAAAAGATTCAACTAGGTATCCTAACCCTCCCAATAAAGGTATCGTAAAGATAAGACAATATTATACATACATGTAAATCTAATATATTTAAAATTGCTCAAGGTGTTTGTTTTAAAATGATCTTTGTGCCACTCATGACGATAATTTATTTATTATAATTGT